>CM059811.1:17625078-18162578 GCA_030435695.1 Brachymystax lenok tsinlingensis | reverse complement strand
TTTTCTTATCTAGGTTTACTGCAGACGTTGCTGCCTCAGGACACATTGCTATAAGAGTGTGCATGTGTGTGCGTGCGTGGACATGTCAGCTGCTCTCCCGCCAGGTAAAAACAATAGTGCTGACTACAGTCATGTCTTCAGATGGAGATTACAGCAGAAGAGCAGGTTATACACTAATGTATAGTCTCTGGGTTAATAGACACTAGACAGGTATATAGCCCCTTGGTTAATAAACAGGTACAGTGGGGCAAAAAAGTATTTAGTCAGCCACCAATTGTGCAAGTTCTCCAACTTAAAAAGATGAGAGAGGCCTGTAATTTTCATCATAGGTACACTTCAACTATGACAGACGAAATGAGAAAAAGAAATCCAGAAAATCACATTGTAGGATTTTTAATTTATTTATTTGCAAATTATGGTGGAAAATAAGTATTTGGTCAATAACAAAAGTTTATCTCAATACTTTGTTATATACCCTTTGTTGGCAATGACAGAGGTCAAACATTTTCTGTAAGTCTTCACAAGGTTTTCACACACTGTTGCTGGTATTTTGGCCCATTCCTCCATGCAGATCTCCTCTAGAGCAGTGATGTTTTGGGGCTGTCGCTGGGCAACACGGACTTTCAACTCCCTCCAAAGGTTTTCTATGGGGTTGAGATCTGGAGACTGGCTAGGCCACTCCAGGACCTTGAAATGCTTCTACGAAGCCACTCCTTCGTTCGGGCGGTGTGTTTGGAATCATTGTCATTTCTGAAAGACCCAGCCACGTTTCATCTTCAATGCCCTTGCTGATGGAAGGAGGTTTTCACTCAAAATCTCACGATACATGGCCCCATTCATTCTTTCCTTTACACGGATCAGTCGTCCTGGTCCCTTTGCAGAAAAACAGCCCCAAAGCATGATGTTTCCACCCCCATGCTTCACAGTAGGTATGGTGTTCTTTGGATGCAACTCAGCATTCTTTGTCCTCCAAACACGACGAGTTGAGTTTTTACCAAAAAGTTCTATTTTGGTTTCATCTGACCATATGACATTCTCCCAATCCTCATCTGGATCATCCAAATGCTCTCTAGCAAACTTCAGATGGGCCTGAACATGTACTGGCTTAAGCAGGGGGACACGTCTGGCACTGCAGGATTTGAGTCCCTGGCGGCGTAGTGTGTTACTGATGGTAGGCTTTGTTACTTTGGTCCCAGCTCTCTGCAGGTCATTCACTAGGTCCACCCGTGTGGTTCTGGGACCCCACGGGGTGAGATCTTGCATGGAGCTCCAGATCGAGGAAGATTATCAGTGGTCTTGTATGTCTTCCATTTCCTAATAATTGCTCCCACAGTTGATTTCTTCAAACCAAGCTGCTTACCTATTGCAGATTCAGTCTTCCCAACATGGTGCAGGTCTACAATTTTGTTTCTGGTGTCCTTTGACAGCTCTTTGGTCTTGGCCATAGTGGAGTTTGGAGTGTGACTGTTTGAGGTTGTGGACAGGTGTCTTTTATACTGATAACAAGTTCAAACAGGTGCCATTAATACAGGTAACGAGTGGAAGACAGAGGAGCCTCTTAAAGAAGAAGTTACAGGTCTGTGAGAGCCAGAAATCTTGCTTGTTTGTATGTGACCAAATACTTATTTTCCACCATAATTTGCAAATAAATTCATTAAAAATCCTACAATGTGATTTTCTGGATTTTTTTTCCTAATTTTGTCTGTCATAGTTGAAGTGTACCTATGATGAAAATTACAGGCCTCTCTCATCTTTTTAAGTGAGAGAACTTGCACAATTGGTGGCTGACTAAATACTTTTTTGCCCCACTGTATATAGGCACTGAGTTAATAGACAGGTATATAGCCCCTGGGTTAATAGACAGGTATATAGCCCCTGGGTTAATAGACAGGTATATAGCCCCTGGGTTATAGGCAGGTATATAGCCCCTGGGTTAATAGACAGGTATATAGCCCCTGGGTTATAGGCAGGTATATAGCCCCTGGGTTAATAGACAGGTATATAGCCCCTGGGTTAATAGACAGGTATATAGCCCCTGGGTAAATAAACAGGTATATAGGCCCTGGGTTAATAGACAGGTATATAGCCCCTGGGTTAATAGACAGGTATATAGCCCCTGGGTTAATAGACAGGTATATAGCCCCTTGGTTAATAAACAGGTATATAGGCCCTGGGTTAATAGACAGGTATATAGCCCCTGGGTTAATAGACAGGTATATAGGCCCTGGGTTAATAGACAGGTGTATAGGCCCTGGGTTAATAGACAGGTATATAGGCCCTGGGTCTATACTATAAAGCAGTGTGTAATTTACATTTTAGTCATTTAGCAGACTCTCTTATACAGAGCGACTAATGGGCTCAATTAGGGTTAAGTGCCTTGCTCAAGGGCACAACGACAGATTTTCACCTAGTCAGCTCGGGGATTCGAGCCTTTCGGTTGTTGGCCCAACATGCTTAACCACTAGGCTACCTGCCACCCAATGGAGTTGACACAGTGATGTGTTTTGGAGTTGACATCAAAAGAGAGATGTGTTTTGGAGTTGACATCAAAAGAGAGATGTGTTTTGGAGTTTACATCAAAAGAGAGATGTGTTTTGGAGTTGACATCAAAAGAGAGATGTGTTTTGGAGTTGACATCAAAAGAGAGATGTGTTTTGGAGTTGACATCAAAAGAGAGATGTGTTTTGGAGTTGGCATCAAAAGAGAGATGTGTTTCGGAGTTGACATCAAAAGAGAGATGTGTTTTGGAGTTGACATCAAAAGAGAGATGTGTTTTGGAGTTGACATCAAAAGAGAGATGTGTTTTGGAGTTGACGTCATAAGCAGGTAGTTAGTGTTGTTATGTTCAGGGTTCTAGACAGGATGTTGTTTTAAAGTGGTGCTGCGGAGTACGGCCGGGGGGAGGCCCACCCCAGAGATTTGGGGTTATTTAACACCTGTAACTGACATTTCCTGCAATCTAGAGCAAAAAAAATGCCTTATATGATAACAAATTCAGTAATAAATGTAATAAATATATTTCAGAAAGATATAGTGGCGCAGCCAGTCCACAAGGTGGCGCAGCGCCTCTCTCACGTTCTATGGGGAGAAAGTGTTAAAGCCATTTACTGTGTGTGTGTGTGTGTGTGTGTGTGTGTGTGTGTGTGTGTGTGTGTGTGTGTGTGTGTGTGTGTGTGTGTGTGTGTGTGTGTGTGTGTGTGTTTGAGAAAGGGAGAGTGTTAACCCCACCCACATGAATGAGTGACAAATGTTGAAAGCAGCTTAAAATATTCATGAAAGTGTACATACACACACACACTTCAAAGCTCCAGATTGTAGCACTCAGGCTCCTGAGCAAATTTCATTAGCTTCTGTCTAGACTTGATTTATTACCAGCTGTTTGTTCCACATTCTCCTCTACACTCTGTCCCTCTATACTCTTCTCCTCTACACTCTGTCCCTCTACAGTCCTCTCCTCTACACTCTATCCCTCTATACTCCTCTCCTCTACACTCTGTCCCTCTACAGTCCTCTCCTCTATACTCCTCTCCTCTACACTCTGTCCCTCTACAGTCCTCTCCTCTACACTCCTCTCCTCTACACTCTATCCCTCTACAGTCCTCTCCTTTACACTCTGTCCCTCTACAGTCCTCTCCTCTACACTCCTCTCATCTACACTCTATCCCTCTACAGTCCTCTCCTCTACACTCTGTCCCTCTACAGTCCTCTCCTTTACACTCTGTCCCTCTACAGTCCTCTCCTCTACACTCTGTCCCTCTACAGTCCTCTCCTCTATACTCTTCTCCTCTACACTCTGTCCCTCTACACTCCTCTCCTCTACAGTCCTCTCCTTTACACTCTGTCCCTCTACAGTCCTCTCCTTTACACTCTGTCCCTCTACAGTCCTCTCCTCTACACTCTGTCCCTCTACAGTCCTCTCCTCTACACTCTGTCCCTCTACACTCCTCTCCTCTACAGTCCTCTCCTTTACACTCTTCTCCTCTACACTCTGTCCCTCTATACTCCTCTCCTCTACACTCCTCTCGAGAGGTCTCTTCACCATCCCCAAGTCAAGAACAGACGATGGTATGCGCACAGTACTACGTAGAGTCGACTACATGAACTCCACATCAGGTAACTGATGCAAGCAGTAGAATCAGATAAAAAAACTGATAAAAATACACTTTATGGAACAGCGGGGACTGTGAAGAGACACACACAGGTACAGACACACGCATATGCACACGTACATTGTAATAATGTTATATGGTGGTATTATACATGTTGTATTGTAGATATGTAGTGGTGTAATAATGTTATATGGTGGTATTATACATACTGTATTGTAGATATGTAGTGGTGTAATAATGTTATATGGTGGTATTATACATGTTGTATTGTAGATATGTAGTGGTGTAATAATGTTATATGGTGGTATTATACATACTGTATTGTAGATATGTAGTGGTGTAATAATGTTATATGGTGGTATTATACATACTGTATTGTAGATATGTAGTGGTGTAATATTGTTATATGGTGGTATTATACATGTTGTATTGTAGATATGTAGTGGTGTAATAATGTTATATGGTGGTATTATACATGTTGTATTGTAGATATGTAGTGGTGTAATAATGTTATATGGTGGTATTATACATGTTGTATTGTAGATATGTAGTGGTGTAATAATGTTATATGGTGGTATTATACATACTGTATTGTAGATATGTAGTGGTGTAATAATGTTATATGGTGGTATTATACATGTTGTATTGTAGATATGTAGTGGTGTAATAATGTTATATGGTGGTATTATACATGTTGTATTGTAGATATGTAGTGGTGTAATATTGTTATATGGTGGTATTATACATGTTGTATTGTAGATATGTAGTGGTGTAATAATGTTATATGGTGGTATTATACATGTTGTATTGTAGATATGTAGTGGTGTAATAATGTTATATGGTGGTATTATACATGTTGTATTGTAGATATGTAGTGGTGTAATAATGTTATATGGTGGTATTATACATGTTGTATTGTAGATATGTAGTGGTGTAATAATGTTATATGGTGGTATTATACATGTTGTATTGTAGATATGTAGTGGTGTAATAATGTTATATGGTGGTATTATACATGTTGTATTGTAGATATGTAGTGGTGTAATAATGTTATATGGTGGTATTATACATGTTGTATTGTAGATATGTAGTGGTGTAATAATGTTATATGGTGGTATTATACATGTTGTATTGTAGATATGTAGTGGTGTAATAATGTTATATGGTGGTATTATACATGTTGTATTGTAGATATGTAGTGGTGTAATAATGTTATATGGTGGTATTATACATGTTGTATTGTAGATATGTAGTGGTGTAATAATGTTATATGGTGGTATTATACATGTTGTATTGTAGATATGTAGTGGTGTAATAATATTATATGGTGGTATTATACATACTGTATTGTAGATATGTAGTGGTGTAATAATGTTATATGGTGGTATTATACATGTTGTATTGTAGATATGTAGTGGTGTAATAATGTTATATGGTGGTATTATACATGTTGTATTGTAGATATGTAGTGGTGTAATAATGTTATATGGTGGTATTATACATGTTGTATTGTAGATATGTAGTGGTGTAATAATGTTATATGGTGGTATTATACATGTTGTATTGTAGATATGTAGTGGTGTAATAATGTTATATGGTGGTATTATACATGTTGTATTGTAGATATGTAGTGGTGTAATAATGTTATATGGTGGTATTATACATACTGTATTGTAGATATGTAGTGGTGTAATAATGTTATATGGTGGTATTATACATACTGTATTGTAGATATGTAGTGGTGTAATAATGTTATATGGTGGTATTATACATGTTGTATTGTAGATATGTAGTGGTGTAATAATGTTATATGGTGGTATTATACATGTTGTATTGTAGATATGTAGTGGTGTAATAATGTTATATGGTGGTATTATACATGTTGTATTGTAGATATGTAGTGGTGTAATAATGTTATATGATGTACTGTTTTATCTTTTGTTCTATATGTGATGGAAGTGCCGTAATGTTTTTGGACCCCAGGAAGAGTAGCTGCTGCCTTGGTAATATCCCTAGTATATACAAATCCTCTACACTCCTTTCCTCTACACTCCTCTCCTCTACACTCCTCTACACTCCTCTCCTCTACACTCCTCTCCTCTACACTCCTCTACACTCCTCTCCTCTGCACTCCTCTCCTCTACACTCCTCTACACTCCTCTACACTCCTCTCCTCTACACTCCTCTCCTCTACACTCCTCTACACTCCTCTCCTCTGCACTCCTCTCCTCTACACTCCTCTCCTCTACACTCCTCTCCTCTACACTCCTCTACACTCCTCTCCTCTACACTCCTCTACACTCCTCTCCTCTACACTCCTCTACACTCCTCTCCTCTACACTCCTCTCCTCTACACTCCTCTCCTCTACACTCCTCTACACTCCTCTACACTCCTCTCCTCTACACTCCTCTCCTCTACACTCCTCTACACTCCTCTCCCCTCTACACTCCTCTCCTCTACACTCCTCTACACTCCTCTCCTCTACACTCCTCTCCCCTCTACACTCCTCTCCTCTACACTCCTCTCCTCTACACTCCTCTACACTCCTCTCCTCTACACTCCTCTCCTCTACACTCCTCTACACTCCTCTCCTCTACACTCCTCTACACTCCTCTACACTCCTCTCCTCTACACTCCTCTCCTCTACACTCCTCTCCTCTACACTCCTCTCCTCTCCTCTACACTCCTCTCCTCTGCACTCCTCTACACTCCTCTCCTCTACACTCCTCTACACTCCTCTCCTCTACACTCCTCTACACTCCTCTCCTCTACACTCCTCTGCAGCCAAGGCCTTAGTCAAATAGTTTCCCCAAAGATGGATTGCAAATATTTTCAGACAGTCTGTTTGGTGTTTGTCTGTCTCTCACCGTCTCTCTGTGTGGGTGAGAGTCTGTGAATTTGACTGTCTGTCCATCTGTCTGGGTTTCTGTGTGCGTGACTGTGTGTGTGTGTAGGAGTGTTTGCGTGTGCATGACTGTGTTTGTGTGTGGGTGTGTGCGTTCATCTTTGATCTTTGCAGCCCAACTGTGGTCGACTATGACCTTTTCTGAAGACATGTGGTAGAAGTTCATTACCCCAAAACCCACCACAGTCTACTCCCACGACACCTCTGCTACCAGACCTCTGCTTTCTCCCTTCCACACACACACACACACACTAGGAGACAGACAGGGACACAGAGAGACAAACCTCTTATTTACTGCCAGATCACCATGCTGCCATACCCTGGTATTTACAATCGTTTGTGTGTGTGTGTGTTCAGTCTGGTGCAGGTATGAAGTCTTCTGTCCCAACATGACGAGTGTCTCTGAATCAGCGCTGACCAAGGTCTCTAGCAGCCCAAGCATGCCATGCAGGCTCACACTTGGAAGTAGGCACACTAACACACACATTGTATCCTCAGAGAGCTCTAGAGCAGTAAAGGGGAGACAACAGACACACAGGGAGAGGGGGAGTTCAGTCCCTGATCCTTTACTATCAGTGCTGAAGGCATGTTCGTCTTACATACAGCTCAGCTGCCACATTATCAGATACAGGAAGAGTGGAGGCACAGTGTGTGTGAGAGCAGCGAGTGTATCCCAGGTGGTGCTCAGACAATAGGGCAGATATCAGTACAATAGGGCAGATATCAGTACAATAGGGCAGATATCAGTACAATAGGGCAGGGCCCCGGCACAACGTAGACTTGACTTGAGCAAGTAACATGCAGCCTCTCTCCTAGTTCTCCCACCTCCTCCTCTCTAATGTAACTATACTAGACTGGTTCTCCCTCCTCCTCCTCTCTAATGTAGCTATACTAGACTGGTTCTCCCTCCTCCTCCTCTCTAATGTAGCTATACTAGACTGGTTCTCCCTCCTCCTCCTCTCTAATGTAGCTATACTAGACTGGTTCTCCCTCCTCCTCCTCTCTAATGTAGCTATACTAGACTGGTTCTCCCTCCTCCTCCTCTCTAATGTAGATATACTGGACTGGTTCTCCCTCCTCCTCTTCTCTAATGTAGCTATACTAGACTGGTTCTCCCTCCTCCTCCTCTCTAATGTAGCTATACTAGACTGGTTCTCCCTCCTCCTCCTCTCTAATGTAGCTATACTAGACTGGTTCTCCATCCTCCTCCTCCTCCTCCTCCTCTCTAATGTAGCTATACTAGACTGGTTCTCCCTCCTCCTTCTCCTCTTCCTCCTCCTCTCTAATGTAGCTATACTAGACTGGTTCTCCCTCCTCCTCCTCTCTAATGTAGCTATACTAGACTGGTTCTCCCTCCTCCTCCTCTCTAATGTAGCTATACTAGACTGGTTCTCCCTCCTCCTCCTCTCTAATGTAGCTATACTAGACTGGTTCTCCCTCCTCCTCCTCTCTAATGTAGCCATACCAGACTGGTTCTCCCTCCTCCTCCTCTCTAATGTAGCTATACCAGACTGGTTCTCCCTCCTCCTCCTCTCTCTAATGTAGCTATACTAGACTGGTTCTCCTCCTCCTCCTCCTCTCTAATGTAGCTATACTAGACTGGTTCTCCCTCCTCCTCCTCTCTAATGTAGCTATACTAGACTGGTTCTCCCTCCTCCTCCTCTCTAATGTAGATATACTGGACTGGTTCTCCCTCCTCCTCTTCTCTAATGTAGCTATACTAGACTGGTTCTCCCTCCTCCTCCTCTCTAATGTAGCTATACTAGACTGGTTCTCCCTCCTCCTCCTCTCTAATGTAGCTATACTAGACTGGTTCTCCATCCTCCTCCTCCTCCTCCTCCTCTCTAATGTAGCTATACTAGACTGGTTCTCCTCCTCCTTCTCCTCTTCCTCCTCCTCTCTAATGTAGCCATACTAGACTGGTTCTCCCTCCTCCTCCTCCTCCAATGTAGCTATACTCAGACTGGTTCTCCCTCCTCCTCCTCTCTAATGTAGCTATACTAGACTGGTTCTCCCTCCTCCTCCTCTCTAATGTAGCTATACTAGACTGGTTCTCCCTCCTCCTCCTCTCTAATGTAGCTATACTAGACTGGTTCTCCCTCCTCCTCCTCTCTAATTCAGCTATACTAGACTGGTTCTCCCTCCTCCTCCTCTCTAATGTAGCTATACTAGACTGGTTCTCCCTCCTCCTCCTCCTCTCTAATGTAGCTATACTAGACTGGTTCTCCCTCCTCCTCCTCTCTAATGTAGCCATACTAGACTGGTTCTCCCTCCTCCTCCTCTCTAATGTAGCTATACTAGACTGGTTCTCCTCCTCCTCCTCCTCTAATGTAGCTATACTCAGACTGGTTCTCCCTCCTCCTCCTCTCTAATGTAGCTATACTAGACTGGTTCTCCCTCCTCCTCTCTAATGTAGCTATACTAGACTGGTTCTCCCTCCTCCTCCTCTCTAATGTAGCTATACTAGACTGGTTCTCCCTCCTCCTCCTCTCTAATGTAACTATACTAGACTGGTTCTCCTCCTCCTCCTCTCTAATTCAGCTATACTAGACTGGTTCTCCCTCCTCCTCCTCTCTAATGTATCTATACTAGACTGGTTCTCCCTCCTCCTCCTCTCTAATGTAGCTATACTAGACTGGTTCTCCCTCTTCCTCCTCTCTAATGTAGCTATACTAGACTGGTTCTCCCTCCTCCTCTCTAATTCAGCTATACTAGACTGGTTCTCCCTCCTCCTCCTCTCTAATGTAGCTATACTAGACTGGTTCTCCCTCCTCCTCTCTAATGTAGCTATACTAAACTGGTTCTCCCACCTCCTCCTCTCTAATGTAGCTATACTAGACTGGTTCTCCCTCCTCCTCCTCTCTAATGTAGCTATACTAGACTGGTTCTCCCTCCTCCTCTCTAATGTAGCTATACTAGACTGGTTCTCCCTCCTCCTCCTCTCTAATGTATCTATACTAGACTGGTTCTCCCTCTTCCTCCTCTCTAATGTAGCTATACTAGACTGGTTATCCCTCCTCCTCTCTAATTCAGCTATACTAGACTGGTTCTCCCTCCTCCTCTTCTCTAATGTAACTATACTAGACTGGTTCTCCCACCTCCTCCTCTCTAATGTAGCTATACTAGACTGGTTCTCCCTCCTCCTCCTCTCTAATGTAGCTATACTAGACTGGTTCTCCCTCCTCCTCCTCTCTAATGTATCTATTCTAGACTGGTTCTCCCTCTTCCTCCTCTCTAATGTAGCTATACTAGACTGGTTCTCCCTCCTCCTCCTCTCCAATGTAGCTATACTAGACTGGTTCTCCCTCCTCCTCCTCTCTAATGTAGCTATAAAAGACTGGTTCTCCCTCCTCCTCCTCTCTAATGTAACTACACTAGACTGGTTCTCCCTCCTCCTCCTCTCTAATGTAGCTATACTAGACTGGTTCTCCCTCCTCCTCCTCCTCCTCCTCCTCCTCCTCCTCCTCCTCCTCCTCTCTAATGTAGCCATACTAGACTGGTTCTCCCTCCTCCTCCTCCTCCTCCTCCTCCTCCTCTCTAATTTAGCTATACTAGACTGGTTCTCCCTCCTCCTCCTCTCTAATGTAACTTTACTAGACTGGTTCTCCCTCCTCCTCCTCTCTAATGTAGCTATACTAGACTGGTTCTCCCTCCTCCTCCTCTCTAATGTAACTATACTAGACTGGTTCTCCCTCCTCCTCCTCTCTAATGTAGCTATACTAGACTGGTTCTCCCTCCACCTCCTCTCCAATGTATATCTCTGGTAAGCTGTTTCATGTCAAAGAGTGTTCCTCCCACGGGTTAACCTTTAATTATATTGTGGTAGCCATACTTATCATCTGATTTTAGTTCAGCCTTATCTCTGATGAACTCTTAGAATCAACCTCATCTCCCCCACACATCTCACTCTGGGCTGATCTTGAGTCAGAACTGACATTCAGTTTAGTTTTAGCATTGGAAGTGTGTATTTGAACATAATGTCATGGCCAACTAATTATACTTTCAATGCCAACAAACTACTAACTAAGCTAAAAAGCAGGCATTCACACTGAGGTTAGAGTCACCAACAGCCATACATTACACTGTACATTCATCCATTCTGTTTTAAGGTGGAAATACACAATAGCCCTAAATGTTTCCTCACCTTTTCCAGATATTGTTAGTATCCCACCTTAACTGTAGGGGCCTCTGAAGGCCCTCCCCACCAGCTGTGGCCCTCCAGGGAAGAAGGCCTATGATCCCTGAGCCCTATAGGTTGTAGGTCAAGTGCCCTAACTGCTAGGCCACGTGACTGCTTGGGGCAGAAGAACGTATACCTGCCACTCATTGACACAACTGTCAGGACCTGTGTTTATAGAAGCCTGCAGCTAAGTGCATGTTAAAACTAAGAGTGTGTGTAGAGTGCAATTAGGTAGATGTATAGACATGGTATTGTATGTGGATTTTCCATGACCCTGCATCTTGAGATGGAATATACAGAGAGAGAGGAAGACAGAGGGAGGGAGGGAGGGAGGGAGGGAGGGAGGGAGGGAGGGAGGGAGGGAGTGAAAGGGAGGGAGGGAGGGAGGGAGGTTATCAGTCTAATTCAGTGGAGAGGGTGAAAAGGTGCTCAGCAAGACTTCTGTCCGTAGGTTGTACAGACTGAGATTTTATTTATTTATCTTTTATTTAACTAGGCGAGTCAGTTAAGAACAAATTCTTATTTACAATGATGGCCTACCCCGGCCAAACCCTAACCTGGACCACACTGGGCCAATTGTGAGCCGCCCTATGGGACTCCCAATCACGGCCGGTTGTGATACAGCCTGGAATCAAACCATGAGAGGGATGAGAGGTGAACAGGAGGAGGAGAGGTGGAAAGGAGAAGAGGAGGTGGATAGGAGAACAGGAGGAGGAGTTTAGGAAGGAGGACAGACTGTGGAGGGAGGAGAGGAGAACAGGAGGAGGAGACAAGAACAGGAGGAGGAGAGGTGGAGAGGAGAACAGGAGGAGGAGAGATGGAGAGGAGAACAGGAGGAGGAGAGGTGGAGGAAGGAAGACAGCCAGGGGAGGGAGGAGAGGAGAACAGTTAAAGTAGGGAGTAGGAGTGGTTAGGGTACATGACATTTAGGTTGAGTGCACTCGGTGTAAACCACAACCTCGTGTCAGGAAAGGGCATGCAAACCGGTGTGTATGTGTGTGGGAAGAGGTGTACCAGAGTGCCACCTGTTCTTGTTCACATGACCCTGGGGTAACACTCTGAGTCACTCGGGAACAGGCAGCACATGCCACACACAGACACAGATGGCCACAGCACCAGCCAAGGCAGTGCCGCATGTTTGGGCTGATTCAGACTGTGGCTTTATGAACCACAGAGGGACAAGTTAACCATGTTTTGACCACAGACTAAAATGTTGACCGTTTGTGAACCCCAGACTGCAATGTTTGTTGTGTTACCATTCCACCGTAGAATGACATGCCAACCATGTTGTAACCACTTACTAAAATGTTGAGCGCCTTTTGACCCCAAGCCCAGACTGACCGTGTTGTCGGCCATGTTCTGTTTTTCAGGAGGTGCAGACAGACAGAGAGACGGAGGTAGGGTAATATGGTGGTCAACTGAAGCTCTACAACATCCCTGCCACTGACCAGACTGAAGACATATGATACAGGTAAGCCTCTACCGCTCTGTTGGTTTTTACTTCACTGTGTCTGTTACACATATACACACACACACTTCACTCTCTCTCTCTCTCTCTCTCTCTCTCTCTCTCTCTCTCCCAGTCTCTCTCTCTCTCACACGTGGAGAGAGAGAGAGAGAGAGAGAGAGAGAGAGAGAGAGAGAGAGAGAGAGAGAGAGAGACTGGGAGAGAGAGAGAGACTGGGAGAGAGAGAGAAATTTGTGATAATGAGTGAGGCTTGTGTAATGATGGGTGTGAGTCGATCGTTTCTCCTTTGAGACCTGTGTGTGGGTTTGTGGTTAATTATGATGTGTCACTGTGTGTGTGTGGAGTAAGATTGACTGGACTTGTAGCAACATGGTCTGAGTCAGGACTGTGTGTGGAGTAGTGGGTGATGATCGTGTCTGTTATTCTCCCTGTCCACACAGAGTGGAGGCTGAGAGGCACTGCCTGTAGCAATGACACATCCTACTACTGTAACTACACACACACCCTCTATCTCTCCCTCTCGCTCGCTCTCTCTCTCTCTCTCTCTCTCTTTCTTTCTACTAATGTAGCATTCTGCTCCCCAAAAAATAGAATTCATGTTATATAAGGGGAACTGCATCTGCTGATTTGGCCTCGTTTTTCCTGGCAGCCTTGACAGGAGCCAAACGTGAGTTGGCTTGGGGGTGTGGTTTGATGTTGGCGTTTCTTGGGTGTATCCTTCCCACCACCAAGACACACCCATCTGTCAGAACCTTGTTTTCCCCCACTCAGTCCCAACAAACAAACCTCCTGCAGGTGGAGTTCAATAACTACAGGCTGATGTACAGAGTAACATAAGAATGCAAACTGTTGAATTGATGTTGATATTCTTCGAAACGAAGCATTTCGATAACTTTCTAATGTAGTAAACAGATCCATGTAGGATAAACGACGCGTTACATAATACCATAGAAGCAGTGTTCTGCCAATATAACAATGTGCACCTTTCATTGTCATTCCCAGCTGTTACAGACACTGTGCCTATCAGCATTTTGTCTGGTGGTAACGGGGCTACCTTGGCAAACAGAGTGGTCATACCTTCCTGTACACTGTCCCGTATACAACAGGCGTACCCTGATCCTGGTGCACAACTCACATGGTTTCTCCCTCCGTATATTGAATGATACCATTCAATTCAATTATTTAAAAAAGACAATACAAGTAAAAGTTGTGTCTGGTAAAAAAAATATTCTGAGTGTCAGGTCTCTCTCCATTCAGAGACATGAGTATCAAGCCCGTGCGTCAGTCTGGACTTCATCACAACATCTTGCAAGTCTCCATGTGCTGGCTCCATACGTGTTTCTGTGAACACACACAACCTGTTCTATTACCAGTCAGGACAGGTAATATATCTGACACACAGACAGGTACTATTTACAAGACAGTCTACCCATGGACTAGTGTTGGTGAGTGGGCAAGAGGTGAGGCTGGAGGTAAGCTCTTTGCCATTGATGGGCATGGCAGTCGTATATCACCTCTTGGCCCTTCATCAAAGATACTGGTCGGTCACACAAACAAACACACACACACAGAGAGCACTGATTGCATTCTCGATGGTGGTTATGATTAGCTTGGTGGAACCAACCTGATCACTGCGTTCCCCTTTCTATTTCACTTCAGATATCATGAAATGTGACCAACCACCTAAATGGTGTTTTCTTTTTACATAGGATAAAGTAGAGACTCAGAGCTAGAACATGGTGTATCATACACTGCCGTTGAGGAACAATGGGAAAGTAATTCTGCCTTGAAAGTTGATCAACTTGTAACTTCACTTTTGAGAAAATGGCCTTGAATGTTTTGGTACGTTACTGGAGAGCTTTTCTGTGTCTCCACCGATTCAGCATCGTTTCAACTCTCTTAAGCCCCGCCCATCTCTTTAAGGATTCACATGTGAGGCCATGTGCTAAACAGAGTGAGTAAGGTAGTGTAGTAAACAGCCAAAGATTAAAACTAAAAGTGGTGAAAGTAGCAAAAAGTAGTAGTAAAAATACACTTCATCTAGTCCTTGGCCTATATCCTAACCTGACGTTGGTACAGGTCGTGTTGTTCTTCACATTACCGTCTCTGGTAAACACACTATATCAAATAAAATCAACGTTTATTTGTCATATGCACAGGATATAGAAGGTGTAAATGGCACGGTGAAATGGTTACTTGCATAGTTTAGTATTTTGTTTAGGCATGTAGCTAGCTAGCTAGCTAAACAACAACCATAATCCCAACTCATACTATCATGCACCATGCATGAATCTGCAGCTAGCTAGCTAGCTAACATTAGGCTATAACTAGCAATGCAAATAGCTTTCTGAGATACAAATAATATTACTACACAGATCATACACGTAATGTTAGCTAGCGAGCCAGCCAGCTAAAGTTAGCTAGCTAGCTAACAGTACACTTTAACTTGCAATGAAAATTACTTTCTATCAAATTATGAACTTATAATATCTCAAAATGTAGATAGACTCTAACCCGTATACAGTGAGGGAAAAAAGTATTTGATTGGAATCTGATTGATTGATTGCTTCTGTGGACAGGTGTCTTTTATACAGGTAACAAACTGAGATTAGGAGCACTCCCTTTAAGAGTGTGCTCCTAATCTCAGCTCGTTACCTGTATAAAAGACACCTGGGAGCCAGAAATCTTTCTGATTGAGAGGGGGTCAAATACTTATTTCCCTCATTAAAATGCTAATCAATTTATAACATTTTTCACATGCGTTTTTCTGGATTTTTTTGTTGTTATTCTGTCTCTTACTGTTCAAATAATCCTACCATTAAATTTATAGACTGATCATTTCTTTGTCAGTGGGCAAACGTACAAAATCAGCAGGGGATCAAATACTTTTTTCCCTCACTGTACATGGATGAATGCTTCTCCCTCTCTGTCATGGATGCCTTGTTTGCCCTTAGTTTGAAGATGTAATCCGGAGACAGGTGTTTTACACAACAGCCTTCTCGTTTCGACTCTCTCCGCATTTGGCAATCATCTCTCTGCTTCCACTGGGCATTCCACTGATTTCAAAACTTGGTCAACTTCTTCCGTGACAACAACACTGTTGATCGTAAATTTCATCAGAAGACTCTACAATGTCTGGTTCAATGAAAAATGTTCTTACCTAAATCAGGGATTTCCTCATCGTCTGATTCATTTTCAGAGTCAGAGAGTCAGCATGGCACGATCGTCCCCCAGAAAGTAGTACCATCACAACTTCTTCCCACTGATCTTTGTCAATAGCGCTATTAACTTAACAGAGCAGCAATGTTGAGAGCAGTAGCAACACTTTTTCAGTTGTTCATGGTATCTTTAAAAAAAAAAGCTGAGGTAGAAAGGATTATCCACACATACTGAGCAGCTCATGTTATAGACCAAAGCATGCCACATGGCATCTCTGCATGTTCAGCCCATCAATTACAGTATTTCAGCCAATCCTGGCTAGCAGGAATGTTCCTGTATTTTTCCGTGGCTAAACCAACTAGGCTCATAATTTAACAATTTTATTCGTATTTACAGGTGGCATACAGGTTTGTTATTAAGGCACGTGAAAGTTCACATGTTCCAGAAGGCATTTCTGCCCCCAAAAAAGCATTTTGCTAAAAAATCAAATGGCTCCAATGTGAAGTAGTGACGTGCGACATATGCCTAGCTTCCTGAAAATGTGAAGTGAAATAGAATTGTGAACACAGCGATCAGGCGGGTTCCAACAGGCTAGGTTATGCACTTGACATTATATGCAAGAAGTAGAAAATAATCAACAAATAATGTAAGTTTACATTCTGTAAATTATGTTTCACAATTTGGTTATCAAAGTAATGAAGTGAGTTACTTTATGTATTTTTGCAAATGATGAGTCTGTGAAAGCTGTTGCAGCTGACAGGTGAAGGTTGCTGGCCGGATACTTGTCATCATTTCGCTGACTGTTGCATCGTAGGAATGCTCACAGTGAGGGCATGTCTGCATGATACTGATGAGGGCCCCCTTGCTGGTCTTCTCTCTGCTGCATGTTCAGCTGCAAACTGGACATCTCTGGAACAACTGCAGCAGGCAGTCTTATGAGGTGGTGTTGACTGGGAGGGCATGTGAGAGGGTGATATACACTGAACAAAAATACAGTCCAAACGCAGCAACGCAACAATTTCAAAGATTTTACTGAGTTACTGTTCATATTAGGAAATCTGTCAATTTAAAGAAATTCATTAGGCCCTAATTTCACATGACTGTGAATACATATACGCATCTGTTGGTCATAGATACCTTAACCAATAGGTAGGGGCATGGATCAGAAAACCAGTCAGTATCTGGTGTAACCACCATTTGCCTCATGCAGTGCGACATCTTTGCATAAAGTTGATCAGGCTTGATTGTGGTCTGTGGAATGTTGTCCCACTCCCCTTCAATGGCTGCGCAAAGTTGGTGGATATTGTCACTGTCGTACACGTAGATCCAGAGCATCCCAAACATGCTCAATTTCTGGCATGTCTGGTGAGTATGCAGTCCATGGAAGAACTGGGACATTTTCAGCTTCCAGGAATTGTGTACAGATCCTTGCAACATGGGGCCGTGCATTATCATGCTGAAACATGAGGTGAAGGCGGCAGATAAATGGCACGACAACGGGCTTCAGGATCTTATCATGGTATCTCTGTGCATTCAAATTCCCATCGATAAAATGCAATTGTGTTCATTGTTCTTAGCTTATACCTGCCCATACCATAACCCCACCGCCACCATGGGGCACTCGGTTCACAACGTTGACATAAGAAAACCGCTCGCCCACACCACGCCATACATGCTGTCTGCCATCTGCCTGGTACAGTTGAAACTGGGATTAATCCGTGAAGAGCACACTTCTCCAGCATGCCAGTGGCCATCAAAGGTGGGTGGCAGGTAGCCTAGTGGTTAGAGCGTTGGACTTGTAACCGAAAGGTTTGAAAGATCGAATCCCCGAGCTGATAAGGTAAAAAATCTGTCATTCTGCCCCTGAACAAGGCAGTTAACCCACTGTTCCTAGGCCGTCATTGAAAATAAGAACTCTTAACTGATTTGCTAGTTAAATAAATGTTTAAAAAAAAGGTGAGCATTTGTCTGGGTGGCTGATCTCAGATGATCCCGCAGGTGAAGAAGCCAGACATGGCAGTGCTGGGCAGTGCTGGGCTGGGCTGGGCTGGGCTGGTGTGGTTTGTACCCTAGACATGGGTTGCACCTCGGAGACTAATGTGACTGTTTCGTTTGAACTGCACTAACTTAGAGAGCCATGGAAATACTATTACATTGCTAAAGTAGGCAAATAATTTGTAGGAAACAACTTTACGGTGGTCCCTTCAATCAAATACTGTGGTCTCCTCAGTCTTAGTTAGCTGGCTAAAATTATACTGCATCTACTCAATCTGGCGACATCACAATCTTGATAAACAGTTTTCCTACTAATAATTTGCTTTCTTTTGAAATGTTATCGCGTTTCCAAGCCAAATCCAAGTTGAATTGAGGTAGGCTAACGTTAGCTAGCTAGCCAACTAATTAGTTAACTAGCTAGCTAGTTTGTAGCTAGCTAGCAAACATCAAATCAAAATCCAATCAAAAATTTTGGTCACATACAAATATTTGGCAGATGTTTTTGCGGGTTTAGCGAAATGCTTGTGTTCCTAACTCCAACAGTGCAGTAATATCTAACAATTCACAACAATACACACAGATCTAAAGTAAAAGCATGGAGTTCATAAATACATCAATATTAGGACGAGCAATGTCGCAGTGGCATTGACTAGAATACAGTATACGCATATGAAATGAGTAAGGCAGTATGTAAACATTATAAAAGTGACTATGCTATGCTAGCGATGATAGTGATAATGATTATCAAAATATACATAACCAGATAAATACCAAGGGGTCTATAGTCTAGCTACCAGTATACTCACCACCACTGGGGACCAACGAAGTCCAACCACCTATTCCGCATGATAGGGTCCTTTGGCAGGGCATGCAAACCATAGTTGTTGGCTGTGCATCCTGCTGGAAGCATGCATTGCATGCTCAATCCTTACAGGCTTTTTAGGCTCAAACGGCCGCGATTCTTTGAACGCGTTTGTTTGGGGTGATGAAACAACGGAGCCCACATTCAATGAAGGGAAGCGAAGTGAGCGGAGGGGCGAATTGCACGTGGAGCTTGGCAATAGGGGGCATGATTTGTTGACATAATTGTAATCCAAACCCAACCTTCATTTACTCGTTGTGATGCACTGAGGTCCCAAACTCTGTTTTAGACAAGACTGACTTTATCACCAAAATGATCCTATTTTCACTTTGTAGTCAGTTTTGACAATAGAATACATGTTTGATGCCAAATACACTGTTTTCCAAGGGATTCGTTGGTTTTTAGTGGTAGTCACTCTTTAATGTATTTTTCCAGTGTGTGTGTGTGGGCGCCACTTGAGCCTGTACTGTATACAGTAGATGTGTTTGTGTGAAGTAGGAATGACAGGAATCTTTTTGACTTGTACCCATGAGAGGGATGCTATATATATCTGCAGTATGAGAACTGAACTCACTCCACTCTCCCTGCAGCCCTTCTCTCTCTCTCAGTCCCTCTCCTCTCATTACAGTAGGCCCAGTCACAATAATTACCCTCTACACACACACACACAGTCACACAATCACAAACACACATCCTTAAGGACTGTCTGCCCCCGCTTACCCTCCCCTGCTGTGGGAGAGGAAGGGGGATTCTACTACTCAACAGGAAGACATGTACACAACTACACATTCGCACACATCCCCCACACACACAGCATCACACACACACATACTGAATACAATACTGTACTATGCAGGGCCTGCCCGCTCATTATGCACGATTAGGTGGCCGCCTATGGTGGCATATTGAGGAGGGAGGCGTTTTCTTAGCTAAACTGACCAAAAGGCACCTCTAAAAACACATAAAACCTCACATAATTATCTCCCAAAACAATGAGAATTTCTATCAACCAGTGGCATATGCGAAATGTCATAAACGTCTATGTTTGGTTCAGATTCTGTCCGGTCTGGACCATCCTTGCTTTGGTCCAAACATAGACGTCTATAAATTACCTCTTTTCAACTTTCATTCAGAACCGAACAGGAAGGTGCTGTTGATTGATGTGGCCAGGGTGGGACTCAAGTGTACCACACACATTGCTTCAGCCCGTAACCCCCCACGATACACACACACACACAGCCCCCTGAGTATAAAGTACATTGATGACTGAAAGCTATGTAGTTTATAACCAACTCCAACACACATGCATGGGATAGTAGAGAATAAAGAGTGAATACACTAAGCAATATATATCTCTCTATAATGCTTTGCTCTGAACACACTCATCACTTTGTTTTTGACTCGTCATTACAGGATTTACAATCAAACACATACTCTCACATTGACATAGAGCACTCTCACATTGACATAGAGCACTCTCACATTGACATAGAGCACTCTCACATTGACATAGAGCACTCTCACATTGATATAGAGCACTCTCACATTGACATAGAGCACTCTCACATTGACATAGAGCACTCTCACATTGACATAGAGCACTCTCACATTGATATAGAGCACTCTTACATTGACATAGAGCACTCTTACATTGACATAGAACACTCTCACATTGACATAGAGCACTCTTACATTGACATAGAACACTCTCACATTGATATAGAGCACTCTTACATTGACATATAGCACTTTCACATTGACATAGAGCACTCTGACATTGACATAGAGCACTCTGACATTGACATAGAGCACTCTCACATTGACATAGAGCACTCTCACATTGACATAGAGTACTCTCACATTGACTTAGAGACCCCATGAACATTCATTCTCATTCTCAATTGCATGTGAATACCGTGCCTGTACTGATATGTCTAAGTCTTTCTCTAGTGTGGATCTGTATGTGTGTTCTCTCTATGTGCGTACTTGTGTGTGTGTGTGTGTGTGTGTGTGTGTGTGTGTGTGTGTGTGTGTGTGTGTGTGTGTGTGTGTGTGTGTGTGTGTGTGTGTGTGTGTGTGTGTGTGTGTGTGTGTGTCTGTTTATGTGTGTGTCTGTTTATGTGTGTGTGTGCGTGTGTGCGTGCGTGCGTCTTGTCTGGGGAGGAGGAAAGACACCTTGTATGTTCATTGTGCCAGAGAATATCTCCTTGTGACGTCACGATGTCATTTACTATCGGCAATGGGAACTGCCAGTTCAAACTCATATTGTGTGTGTGTGTCCTTGTTTTTGTTTCTGTGGGAGAATCATCAATGACACACTCCTATCCTGCTGAGGTGGTGGATCTAAATATACTGTTGTGTGTGTGTGTGTGTGACACATGCTGCCTTTAATAACAGACCATGTGTTTGGCATTATTATAGTACCCACGTTGGTGAGTCCTGGGGGGGGGTTGAAGTGCCCAGACATTTCCATCCCCAGAGAGCCAGCAACCTGGTACAGAACAAAGTTAGGAGTTGATCAACCGCATTATATCCCCTGTTCCACATGTACACTACATGATCAGAAGTATGTGGACACCTGCTCGTCAATATGGAGTTGGTCCCCCCGTTGATGCTATAACAGCCTCCACTCTTCTGGGAAGGATTTCCACTAGATGTTGGAACTTTGCTGCGGGAACTTGATTCCATCCAGCCACAAGAGCATTAGTGAGGTCGGGCACTGATGTTGGGCGACTAGGCCTGGCTTGCAGTCGGTGTTCCAATTCATCCCAAAGGTGTTCGATGTGGTTGAGGTCAGGGCTCTGTGCAGGCCAGTCAAGTTCTTCCACACCGTTCTCGACAAACCATTTCTGTATGGACCTCGCTTTATACACAGGGGCATTGTCATGCTGAAACAGGAAAGGGCCTTCCTCAAACTGTTACCACAAAGTTGGAAGGACAGAATCGTCTAGAATGCTGTAGTGTTAAGATTTCCCTTCACTGGAACTAAGGAGCCTAGCCCGAACCATGAAAAACAGCCCCAGACCATTATTCCTCCTCTACAAAACTTTACAGTTGGCACTATGCATTGGGGCAGGTAGTGCTCTGTGAGCTTTTGTGGCCTACCACTTCGCGGCTGAGCCGTTGTTGCTCCTAGACGTTTCCACTGCACAACAACAGCACTTAAAGTTGACCTGGGCAGCTCTAGCAGGGCAGAAATTTGACAAACTGACTTGTTGGAAAGGTGGCATCCTACGACGGTGCCACATTGAAAGTCAGTGAGCTCTCCAGTAAGGCCATTCTACTGCCAATGTTTTTCTATGCAGATTACATGGCTGTGTCCTCGATTTTATAAACCTGTCAGCAACCGGTGTGGCTAAAATAGGTGAATCCACCAATATGAAGGGGTGTCCACATAGTTTTGTATATATAGTGTATTGGGGGAAATGTTAAGGCAGGGACAGTACATTGACTTATCAATATTCATTAATATTATCAGTTATTATAATTAACCAATAATATTATTGGTGTTATAAATGGTTTATAACAGGGTATCTTATTATCCTGTATTTGTAATATATTCTAGTCTATGCTATTCTATTCTATTATTGGCCAGGATATCAATTATAGATGGTATTACTGCACTTAGATCAACATGGGATCATTTTAGACTACAGTAGGCTACTATAAAGGCTTTAATAGCTGTTGTTTCAGGATAGTACATTTTCCAAAAATAGTCAGTCAGACGGAAAAGCTGTCCGGGTGATCAACCGGTAGGTCAGTCACGAAGCGAGCACACGAGGGCAGAGGAACACGCACCGGTAGTCGCGGCTAGAGTGAGTCTCTCGGTATTCGATGCCAGTTTGCTCTGTCAGGGAATTCCGGGGACGGTGCGGTGACGTCAGCGAGCGGACGGACAGAGCAGGAGGGGCGTGTCGTGTCTGTGTGTGGAAGACGCAGCCAGTGGGTTGGTGTGTGCCTCTGTAGCGATAGCATCATAGGTTGAGCACGGAGCCAAGAGACTTGTCCCTTTAAAACCCAGTTCGACTCGGCGTAACCTAATTGCCTTATGTCGAGAGAGAGAGAGAGAGTGAGAAGAAGACGAGGACTGTAAAAATATAGAAGGCAGGGAGAAAACAAACGGAATAATAAAAAGCGTATCTCGCTTGTCGACTGAGACTAGGATTTCAAAGCCAGACGGAGTGACATTAGTTGGGCGTCAAAGTGATACAAGTTTACAAGAGCTTCGAAAGGAAGCGAGTGAGACTAAGTGAACTCTGTTACATTTGTCTGAGTCGCTGGAATTTCGCTGCACAGAGAGAGAAACTTGCAGATACAGCTCCAACTACTGCCTGGATTCAGGAAACTCAGCAAATACGGACTACAGTGTTACACACTGAAATAGTTGTACTGGTGAAAAAAGCTCGTTTGTTTTGGAAATATTCTCAGCGATTTCTACTACTCCAGACAGCAGTACGTGAATATCTTTATTACTACAGTGTTACATTGTGAATATCTTTATTACTACAGTGTTACATTGTGAATATCTTTATTACTACTGTGTTACATTGTGAATATCTTTATTACTACTGTGTTACATTGTGAATATCTTTATTGCTACTGTGTTACATTGTGAACGTCTTTATTACGAGCTGGTTCCATTCTGTTGCAATACTATTCGAATGTAAAATGTAACTTTATCTTGCGTCGCTGTTTGTCTAATGTACACAGAGAGACATGTTGCCATTGGCCGTCTTTACTTGAGATCTCGTAGGACGAGTTCTTTTTCTTTCTTAACGAATGTAAGTCGTGAAACTTTAGTTGTGTGTACAAGTCTAATAGGGCTTTTTCGTAGTTTTCTCTTCGGCTTGTTTGTTCATGTTGGTAACAAGAGAGCGCGTCCAGAAAGTGAAACGTAGGGACAGGGTCGAGGAGCTGATATTGAATGATCCTGGTAACGTTACACTATAAAAACATTTAATAGTTAATCGATGAAACCGGAAGACTTGTTTGCTCACGCTGCCTTCTTGACTCCTGTCGTCTGTATCAAATATATTACATGGGGAAAACGTCGCCTATTATCATTCCCGTTTTAGCTCGTATGTAATGACATGCATACAGTCTACATAATAGGTTGAATGCGTAAATTACAACAAGGCTATCGTCTATTCTCTTTACACTTTGTAGTCAGATGTTGATAATTGATGCTTGTGCGATTGCTTTGGTGAATTTATTTTGACAGTAGAAAGAGGGAGGCACTTCAGAAACATAGCAGCATCCCACGTGTGTTTGTGGAACAGATAAGAGGAATATATGGAGGGAGGAGGGGAAAAATGGCTTGTGTAAGGATCTCCCCCTTCCTCCGGGCCTTTGTTTGTGGGAGGGCTGACTGGGGAAGTGTTGAGTGGGGATGGGCAGACAGAGGGAGGTAGGCAAGCTGCCTTATAAAGCGAATGTATTGCCCCAAGTCAGACCTTCCTCGCACACACAAAGAGCCGGATTGAAAGGAAGTGATTTGCATCGTCCACTGGGGGAGGGTGGTGTTTTTGGTCTGGTTTTGGTGTGTCACTCACTGTCTCAAAATACCCCTTTCTGTCTGAAAGAGCCGCCAGGGAAGAGAAATAGCACACAACAAGAAATTGAAAAGTAGCCTATTATTGACGGTATTCATGATCATTTGACGGGATTGTAGTCTAAAATAAAATCGTTCACGGAGGAACTCGACTCGGTGCTATACATTTTATGGGCCGTTATAAACCGAGCCTTGTTCTAAGGACCGACGTGTGCTGGCATGGGGTCGGTGAAACCCTTTGAACCCCACTTCCGATCAATCAAGGCGATTGACATGGAAACGAGTGGCGTGTTTCTTGTTTGTGACTCTTTGAAGTCTCGAGCTGTAAAGTTAGGACAGGTTGAAAGCTGCTTACGAAAATATATTCTTTTTCTTCTATCATACAGCTCTGGCTTCTTGGCTGAATAGTAGCCAAGTGACTGTTTCTTGCTCTGGCTTGAAACACCCGCCCCCATGTGTCCCATCCCGTGATCTAAATGCGAGTGAATGAACAATCGCCGCCCATTCTACTACTTCTATGACGAATATGTACCGTTAAAGTTGTACACACACCAAATATTTGTCTGAATATTTATTAAAGATGCACTATGCAGAAATCGCCCTGCCATTTACAGGTTGCAAAAATTATATGTGAATTTGGTTGGGTTTCCCGAAAAGATACATGTTAAGGCTGAACTTTTGTCAATACTGATGAAAGGGGAATACGCAGGGCTACAGAAAGGGTGTAACTGTGTGTGTGTCGGTATATGGATAAAGATGTTTGGCCCATGGTGTTTTGAGGATGGTGTTTCCTACATGATTGACAGGTGGTGTGGGTGTGAGATTGGTTGTAGAAACAGGTGTGGCTTGTGTGTGTAGGGGATGAGTGGCGGTTGTGTAGGAGGTGTCTGTGGCATGAGTAATGTGGGTCAGTAGGCCAGTTTATATTTCTTAGTCACCTAACACTTCCTCTGTTGTTGAGGGAAGTTGTGATGAAATGGGATCAGTGTGTCGGTGTATCGTGTGAACTTCTCATATTGTCTCAGGCCCTCTCGCATTATTTTCATTGTATTGCGCCCGTGAGAAAACAAACAAACTTTCATATTGGGTGTGTGTGGGTGGGTGGCTACTTGGGTCAGAGGCAAGGGGAACTAACTTGATGATGTCAGACACTAAAAGCCTTGTTTTACTTTACCTGAAACAAAAGGTGTCATTTAATCAACAAGGAAGCACAGCATTTGTCATGCTGCAAACAACAACACGAACCTCTGTCCTATCTCAAACATCTAGCAGGGCATTTTGATAACAGTCCAACATATTATCAGGCAGCCTTTTCGGATGAAAATGAAGACCGGTACATATTGCTTCCTCCTGTTCAATCCTTTCAAATATACAGGAGTGGATTATAGAGAGTAGGGCTAGAGGTCCATGTAGAATAAAGAATAAGAACAAGTGTGTTGATAGGAGAGCAACGAAGCAGGGTGGATGAGAGGAGGAGGGGCGAGGAGTTACTGGGGTAAGCTCAGGCAGCTCTGTGTGGAAGCAGGGTGGATGAGAGGAGGAGGGGCGAGGAGTTACTGGGGTAAGCTCAGGCAGCTCTGTGTGGAATTCCACCTAGCAGTGTTGAGGCCTCTAGCTGTGACTCTATGGAGACCGGTAGGAATGGCCGGTGTACCACGCCGTGTGTGTTGACTACGTCGGTGAGGTCGTTTTGTCTTTCTGTCTTTACGTTCTACTGTTCTAGAGCCATATGTGCTCCTGTTATGAAGTCCCAGAACCGTCTGTGTGTGTGTCATGAAGCTCCCTCGTGGGATCTGTGACTATTCTTTAGTTTCGTTATCCTTGGCAAAGTGCCACCGATGATGCAGAGGTGAAAGGGAGGTGTACAAATGTGCGTGTGTATGACTAACACACCACGACACACACACAGGGAAGGAATGCACTGTTTTTCCCTCTGTCACCTCAGTGACTACTTTACTCCAACTACTCTAGCAAAGAGAGAGACACAGAGAGAGAGAGAGAGGCCAATAATTGAGTGTTGGAAAGAGCAAGAAAGGGAGAGGACAGAGAAAAAGAGAGTTGGGTATTAGAAAAAGAGAAAAACTAAGAGCGAGAGAGAGGTGAGGACAATCAATAAACGAACAGTCCAGTGTTCTTTGGGCTAAATGAACACACAGTTCAGTCTGCCGTAACAACAACAACAGAAATGCCTATGTGCTTCATCATCACTGCTTTATGTCTGTTCAGAGATAACTAGTGCTGTGTAATCATTACCTACCAACTATAAAATGAACAGCGGACTGGACGGTAGCTGTACCTAATCTGGCTTTGACTCTGATAGGGAATCTTCAGTCCAAGAGGTTTGTTGACTACCGTCAGTCATGTTCTCTGCTCTGTCCCGATAGGCAGGCACACACACGCGCTCAGATAGGGGTCGGAGTGTGTCGAGGGTCAGTTTGTCCTTAATATTGTTGTTCAGTGGAGACGTGATCGCAGACCTCTAGCTCTTGGAATGAACAGAAAGGACAACCTGATTCTCAACAGTCTCCCACTCCTATCTTTGCCTGTGTGTGTGGCGGGACGTTCAGTCCAAGAGGTTTGTTGACTACCGTCAGCAATGTTCTCTGCTCTGCTTTGTCCTGATTGGCACACACACTCAGATGGGACTGTGTTGAGGGTCAGCTTCAAAATTAGGGGCTGCTGATGAAAAATAGCTGTGCTTAGCTAACTCTGGTGCAAGCATCATATTTCACTATCTGAAATGTATGTTTTTAATTGCACGTGGTCCCTTTAATAACCTGCCAGTACTACAGGTTGACCTTAATGTTAATGTTGTTCTTGGAATGAACATCAATCAGTACTAGGGAATAGAGAATGTTCAATCAGTACTAGGGAATAGAGAATGTTCAATCTGTACTAGGGAATAGAGAATGTTCTATCTGTACTAGGGAATAGAGAATGTTCAATCAGTACTAGGGAATAGAGAATGTTCAATCAGTACTAGAGAATAGAGAATGTTCAATCAGTACTGTGGAATAGAGAATGTTCAATCAGTACTAGGGAATAGAGAATGTTCAATCAGTACTAGGGAATAGAGAATGTTCAATCTGTACTAGGGAATAGAGAATGTTCTATCTGTACTAGGGAATAGAGAATGTTCAATCAGTACTAGGGAATAGAGAATGTTCAATCTGTACTAGGGAATAGAGAATGTTCAATCAGTACTAGGGAATAGAGAATGTTCAATCTGTACTAGGGAATAGAGAATGTTCAATCAGTACTGTGGAATAGAGAATGGGGAATATAGAATGTTCAATCAGTACTAGGGAATAGAGAATGGGGAATATAGAATGTTCAATCAGTACTGTGGAATAGAGAATGGGGAATATAGAATGTTCAATCAGTACTAGGGAATAGAGAATGGGGAATATAGAATGTTCAATCAGTACTGTGGAATAGATAATGGGGAATATAGAATGTTCAATCAGTACTAGGGAATAGAGAATGGGGAATATAGAATGTTCAATCAGTACTAGGGAATAGAGAATGGGGAATATAGAATGTTCAATCAGTACTGTGGAATAGAGAATGGGGAATATAGAATGTTCAATCAGTACCGTGGAATAGAGAATGGGGAATATAGAATGTTCAATCAGTACCGTGGAATAGAGAATGGGGAATATAGAATGTTCAATCAGTACCGTGGAATAGAGAATGGGGAATATAGAATGTTCAATCAGTACTGTGGAATAGAGAATGGGGAATATAGAATGTTCAATCAGTACTGTGGAATAGAGAATGGGGAATATAGAATGTTCAGTCAGTACTGTGGAATAGAGAATGGGGAATATAGAATGTTCAATCAGTACTGTGGAATAGAGAATGGGGAATATAGAATGTTCAATCAGTACTGTGGAATAGAGAATGGGGAATATAGAATGTTCAATCAGTACTGTGGAATAGAGAATGGGGAATATAGAATGTTCAATCAGTACCGTGGAATAGAGAATGGGGAATATAGAATGTTCAATCAGTACCGTGGAATAGAGAATGGGGAATATAGAATGTTCAATCAGTACTAGGGAATAGAGAATAGTGGAGAAAGACGTAAATCTCTCTTGAGAAAGTACTTTCTCTCTATTTCTGTATCTCTCTCTTTCCACCTTAACAACCGTCTGCCGCGACGCCACTGATACCACGGCAACCGTTGTCTAGGAAACAGAGTCTCGGCTCTGTTGTGGTCTGTGTGTGTGTTTTTGGGGGAACTAATCAGGGTGCTGACTTGTTTGTGTCTGTCTGTCTTGCGCTAGATTCTGGGAAGTGAGGCCATGGGTAGTACTGAAGACACTGGCTGGGGGAGGGGGGACTTTGGGGTGTTCTGTCCCTTTCTGGTACCCTCATACAGAGAAAGCAGGGTGTCGTGTGTGACGCTGTTTCCCTGTGATGTTGTGGCCGCCGTGTTCGGGGAAAAGGCAGGCAGGTTGGGTTTTCTGAAGTGAAGGAACGGGAAAGTGAGTGAGTTTGATCAGGTGTTATTGTCGATAGTGAACCTAAACACACGCATATGGCCGTTCAGATTTCGGCGGCACAAATGTCACATAACATATTTCCATATAGTCACATGTACAGTTTTCGGTCTCTCACAGACATTCGTATAGTGAGTCACTACTTCACATGCTTACACACACTGGCACGCACATCTGTGTGTGAGTTCTCAGACGGAGGCATTGGCTCTTGGTCTGACTGACTCTCTCCCGCTGTTTCTGGAAAACGCGAAAAGAAGAACGCCACCCCTTCTATTGAAGTCTTGTTCTGCGAAAGAGATGTTGAGGACATCTGCTTGAGTGACTGGAAATAACCTTACCCTACCCACACACGCGTCAGTCAGCCCCCTCAAACTTTTTATTAGCGAACAATCAAGAAAAAAAACTGCCCTCAGCCTTGTTTATCGTCAGTTAACGTTCAAATGTCTCTGTTCTGTTTGTTTTGACATCTGCTTTAGAGCTTGTGTCTTTGGTTAAACACGTGGATGACAGGATGACATCATGCATGTCTGACATGGATTCAAAGGGTTTAGAGGTGAAACCCTGTTAATGGTTTTGTATTGACTCACATTTACTCTCACTCAGTCACATATTTACATGTTCTTATTTTGTCCGCACGCGCACACACATTCTCACACACACCGTTTCTGTTCCGCAGGAAACTACTACTGCGCCCTCTCCCCTCCTCAAGGCATCCACACACACCTCAGGGAGGCTTAGCTACTTCCTGAAACTCTGACGGCAGCTTCCTGTCTGATCTCAGAGCAGCATCTCTCCCTCTTCTCCTTTTGTCAACGTCACACACGTGCACCATGTCTGTGTATGTACTGTCCTTAACAGTGAAATCTCGCACACACACTCTCTGACAGTTGTTACAAGCACAGGTGCGATGGCATTTAGATAAAACAGCTCGTGCTGTTTCCATCTCCCCAACCTGCGTAAACCAACAGGCTCAGGCTGACAAAATACCACACTAGACTTTCAACCCTGTACATGTACTAGAATGTATCTATCAGAACATTTCAGCATGTCTGTCAGTGAAAGTCATGTTAGAGGATCCAGAGAGGGAGAGAGGGGTGTTGGGCATGGCTTTCCTCCGGAGTGTACTCTGCGACTTGGACCCACTTTCAGAAACAGCACGCGTTCAACTCCCCTCCAGCCAGGATGACAATCCACGTTCTCCCCAACAGAATGGGGGATAGAAACATATTTCAGCCCTCTCTCTCTCGCTCCGGTTCTCTCTGGGTGCGTTTCAACTGAATCCAACAGTGAGCAGTAAGCTGTGCAGAGGCCTCAATATGCACATATAAACACTACCTTATTTTCAGCTCGCGGTGTCTACCGTTATTCTTGGGGCAACAGTCACGGTTAAAGACCTGGTGTTACAGTGAAAAGGTGAGCGGTTGTGAGTTTGTTGTCAGTTTCAGAAGGCCAAACAGCTCGACCTAAAGAGATGGGGCAGCAGTGCTGTACTATAGTTAGTGTGGAGGAAGAGAGAGAGTCTCCTCTGTTCTCTACTGCCCATAAATACCCACTGTAGGATGTTCTCTGTGTGCGTTTTGACCATATCGGTGCTCTCCCGGTGTGTGTAGGCGGTAGTGTGTGTGGGAAAAGCTTGGCCGCGTTGGTGACGAGCTAGCCTGCATCACACACACACACAAACAAACACACACTGTGGGAGCCTGGCAACGGAACGGACGCAGGCAGGCTGTGTGTTCCTGGCTGAGTGTGTGTGTGTGTTTCCTTCAACTCAATCCCTTTTTGGGGCCAGGTATGTAATGGACAAGTGTGGAGAGAAACCCACAGGCCTTCCTCCTCCCTCATCTCTCGCTCGCCAGACACGCCGGAACCTTCTTTCTCTCTCTCCCTTTCTTATCAAATCCATCACTTATCTCTCGGCCTGTCAGGAACTAGTGTCTGTAGGTCGTCATCTTTACGTCATCCTTTATCTCCCTCCTGCTCTCTCCCTGTCTCTCTCACTCGCTGTCTCTGTGTGTGTGTTCAGAGTTTGTTATCTATATTTAACTGAGCCCTTCTATGTCGCCTGTCTGGCTCTGGACCAAACCACTATGAGGCTGGCAGGGGAGTTCTCTGTTTGTGAAGTCTCATTACTGGAGTCAGACGGGGGGTGGGGGTGATTTGGTGACTGACGATTTTCATATACACCGAATAGGTGCAGAGAATTGTGTTGTTTTACAGGGTCAGCCGTAGTAGTACACTACTATTCAAAGCTGAGTATACTGAGTGAATAAAACATTAAGAGTACCTTCCTAGTATTGACTTTCACCCCCTCCCTGAAACCCTTAGAACAGCCTCAATTCATCAGGCATTGACTTTACAAGGTGTTGACTCCAATGTATCCAACAGTTGTATCAAGTTGGCTGGAGGTTCTTTGGGTAGTTGACCATTTTTGATACACACAGGAAACTGTTGAGCGTGAAAAACCCAGGCAGCGTTACATTTCTTGACACAAACCGGTGCGCCTGGCACCTACTACCATACCATGTTCGAAGGCATTGAAATCTTTTGTCTTGCCCATTCACCCTCTGAACGGCACACATACTGTACACAATCCACGTCTCAGTTGTCTCAAGGCTTAAAAATCCTTCTTTCACCTGTCTCCTCCCCTTCATCTACACTTGAAGTGGATGTAACAATTGACATCGATAAGGGATCATAACTGTCACCTGGATTCACCTGGTCAGTCTGTGTCAGGGAAACAACAGGTGTTCATAATGTTTTGTTTACTCAGTGTATATTAGAGATGCGAGTCTTGAGTAGTGTTTTGGTAGTTATGGTTAGCAACGGCTAGCATGATGATGATGATGGCATGGCCCTAGCCTCTCTCTACCAGAGTGGTAGCCAGGTGTGTGATGCCGTAACCAGGATGGCGAAGGTGTTACCCAGGTGACATGCGGGGGCTACCGTGGGAATTCACACATTACAACATTTGTTATGTTGCACAACATTCTTAGTTGCAATGGTAATTCTGCTGGTGAGATTCTGTGGTCTGTGTGGTAACTTTGTTGGAATCGGGTCAGGGAATTCCCCTCCCCCAATCGGGGAAATCGGCAACACCACAATAGAACACAGCATCTAAGAGTGACAAATAAGCCCCCTTCACTTCACTTCACTGTAATTTTATCATGGTTAGGTGGTCTGGCGATTCCTGTCTTAGCCATAAAAACCCCGACCTCCCTGTCTACATGTTTCACCATAATACCGGTTCCCTAACCACCGATGACGACACCTGAGAAATTCCCTGAGACGTCACGCTGTCGTTAGCAACGCCCCCGGTCACCTGACCGTAAGTGGCGTCGCGGTGGGAGGAGGAATGGGGGTGAAGTGTTAAGTTTGGGGTAAGCCCTTTCCGACTCACTCACCGGGGGGGGGGTTCCCTGTGCTGTGACACCCCGGATGCAGCGCATCGTCACACACACACACAGCGTCCTGACAGATATAGTCAGTTGTCTTTCTCTCTATATAACCTGAGAACGCGTGTGTCTTAGTGCACTTCCTAATATTATCTGAAGCTTGTTTCTCGCTCATCTCCAGGGTTCACTTCCCCATGTTGCACGTTTGTTAGTTTCGCTTTCCTCTCTCTCCTTTTCTCTCTTTCCCTCATCTGTCTCTCTGTGCCTCTCCTCTCTCTCCTCTTCCCCCTCTCCCTGTTCTCTCCCTCCCTCTCTGTTGTTGCTGCGCTACACTTTCACGTGTGATAGTTGACTTAACGTGCCGACCTCTTCCTGTGAGAGAGGCTACTGTTGTTTATGCAGCAACAGCCCTTGTGCCTCTAACACAGTTACTCTCACCATTGTGTGTGTGTGTGTGTGTGTGTGTGTGAGCCCCCTCTCTCTTTGTGTTGTGTCGGCCCCCTGCCGATTCACCCTTTCCCTCCTGCCCCCCCTCTCCACACACACGCCGTCTCCATGTTCTTAGTAACCGTGGGAGAGAGAGAGAGAGAGAGAGAGAGAGAGAGAGAGAGAGACAGAGAGACAGAGAGAGAGAGGAGGTTAGACAGCCATACATATACATAAGTCCCTGTCTGTCTCCTGACTCTGACTGATAAATGCAGTGTTAGAAAGGTCTGGCTATTGTCTGGTTTCTGATCTTCGTTATCATTCTGGAGAAGCCTACCGACATTGTCTGATGTAATAATATGAGTATAGCTATTGGGTCATTCCACCTCATAAAGCACAAGAAAGAGGATTCCGGCACCCACCATCTCAGACTGTTCTAAAATCGTTTCTGTATTTAGAAACGGATACGATAAGCATTCCGGAAACATTATTTCTTTATATATATTTTGATTTCTGAGAAATGAAGCTAATTGATTGCACCCAAGTTGGCTATTTTAATTTATTCATATAATAATCAATAAATATAGTACCTAACATCCATTTCAGACCAGAATAGGAAACTATTTTTATTGGAAAGGAGCATCAAGATCACCATGCGATTTCACCACCCCGCGAAGTTCATCATAAGTTATTTTATATGTTGCCTAATAAACTGCATGGTTTCCCTAGTCATAGTGGGAGGACCAAACACCATATCATCACGTGACTCCAAGTTTACTTCCATATGATGGTTGTTATATCAATATTTGCACATAAAGGCGTTTCTACCACCATTTCTCGCATAATACTTTTACTGACAAAAAGATCCCACCGCGTCGAACACACAAATGATCTGTCGCATTTATAAAATTGTACTACAACTTCCTGTTTCCATCACAGCTGTTGTGATTATTTTTTATATGGTATGACTTTACTTGCATAAAAACTGTGGATGGAAACATGCTTAGAGTTGAATCCTATTTGGGTAAAATCAATTAGCTTCATTTCTCAGATCAAATTGTATTTCAACAAAATGTAGTTTCCGGAACGCTCATCTTATCTGTTTCTAACTCCAGAAACGATTTCAGAAGAATCTGAGATGGTGGGCGTCATGTCATGGCTTCCTGAAATGACTTGGAACGACCCTATAGTCTGATACACACAGCTATTGGCTAATTGGGACTGTGTGTGAACAGATGTTGTTGCTTTTGGTTGCTATCTGTTTTATGACGGTTTGATATTAAATCGGACTCTTTCTTCTGATTGGTCCAGGGCTGAAGAGATCCTAGAGATGATTGGCTGTAGAAGCTGAGACTTGACGAGACAGAGGATCGTGAATTAGGTGCTATTTTGAAAGGTAAGCAAGTGTGTGTGTGTTGCTTGTGTAGACAGTGCATTCGGAAAGTATTCAGACCCCTTGACTTTTTCCACATTTTGTTACGCTACAGACTTATTCTAAAATTGATTAAGTTAAATGTTTTCCTCATCAATCTACCCACAATACCACATGATGACAATACGAAAACAGGGTTTTAGAATTTTTTGCAAATGTATAATAAAAAAAAAACAGTAAGTATTCAGACCCTTTGCAATGAGACTCAAAATTGATTTCAGGTGCATCCTGTTTCCATTGATCATCCTTGAGATGTTTCTACAACTTGATTGGAGTCCACCTGTCAAAAGAATTGTCCGTAGAGCTGCTAGATTGTGTTGAGGCACCGATCTGAGTAAAGGTACCAAATCGTTTCTGCAGCGTTGAAGGTCCCCAAGAACAGTGGCCTCCGTCGTTCTTAAATGGAAGAAGTTTGGAACCACCAAGACTCTTCCTAGAGCTGGCCGCCCGGACAAACTTAGCAATCTGGGGAGAAGGGCCTTGGTCAGGGAGCTGACCAAGAACCCAATGCTCACTCTGACAGAGCTCTAGAGTCCCCGTGGAGATGGGAGAACCTTCCAGAAGGACAACGATCTCTGGCCTGAATGCCAAGCATCACGTCTGGAGGAAACCTGTTGTGGGGATGTTTTTCAGCGGCAGGCACTGTGAGACTAGTCAGGATTGAGGGAAAGATGAACGGAGCAAAGTACAGAGAGATCCTTGATGAAAACCTGCTCCAGAATTCTCAAGACCTCAGACTGGGGCAAAGGGTCACCTTCTAACAGGACAACGATCTTAAGCACACAGCCAAGACAACGTAGGAGTGGCTTCGGGCCAAGTCTCTGAATGTCCTTGAGTGGCCCAGCCAGAGTCCGGACTTGAACCCGATCGAACATCTGTGGAGAGACCTGAATATAGCTGTGCAGCGACGCTCCCCATCCAACCTGACAGAGCTTGAGAGGATCTGCAGAGAAGAATGGGATAAGCTCCTCAAATACAGGTGTGCCAAGCTTGTAGCGTGATGACCAAGAAGACTCGAGGCTTTGATCGCTGCCAAAGGTGTTTCAACAAAGTACTGAGTAAAGGGCCTGAGTACTTATGTAAGTGTGATATTTCAGTTTTTTATACATTTGCAAAAAAAAAAAATCCAGTTTTTGCTTTGTCGTTATGGGTTATTGTGTTGATTGAAGAGGGGGAAAAACTATTTAATCCATATTAGAATAAGTCTGTAATGTTACAAAATGTGGGAAAAGTCAAGGGGTCTGAATACTTTCCAAATGAGCTATGTGTGTGTGTGTGTGTGTGTGTGTGTGTGTGTGTGTGTGTGTGTGTGTGTGTGTGTGTGTGTGTGTGTGTGTGTGTGTGTGTGTGTGGGAATGTGTTAACCAGTCTGAACTGTGTGTGATCATCTGGTCCTGGTCTCTCTTTATGTGGCATTAGTGTGCGTCTGTCTAGGGTGTCGTTATCCCACTAAACACACGCGTACACACACAGAGATGAGTAGAGGGGGAGCGTCAGCGTGGCTCGGTGTTGTCTTTATTTCCGTCTCTCTGGAAGCTAAAAACGGAGCGCCTGAAATATCTTCCCCTAGGCTTTTAATAGCGAGGCGGCGCGAGGGATGGAGAGAGAGAAAGCGGGAGGGAGGGATAAGAGAGAGAAGGAGGGATAAGAGAGAGAGTGGGAGGCCCCACACACGCTAGCAGAGCTAATTTAGGAACCAACGCTGACTAGAGTGTGGAGCTTTCTGCTGGCTCATCGTCACAGTGCGTGTCTGTCAGGGTGTGTGTGTGTCACGGGTCTGTGCTTGTCCTTCTGTCTTCTTCCGTAACTCTCTATGTTGGACAACAGGGACTTTTTCTAGCTGAGTCTTCTCTATTTCTTAGTCGTTGTCATCCTGTGTCTCTCTGCGTCAGTTCTTCTGGGTGATGTGACTTTTTGTATTTGTGTGTCATTGTGTGTGTGTGTCACCGCGTGTGTCACCGCGTGTGTCACCGTGTGAGTGAGTGTATAATACCAGGCTATTTTCTGTGTTCTCCAACTGTTTCTTTGTTTGCCTCTCTGCCGTGTGTGGGCAGGTGTGTGGGCGTGAGATATAGGCAGCACAGCCTGTCCTCTCCTCCCTCCATCCCTCCCTCTATCCCCGAAGAGCACTTTTATTTTCCACCCATCTTTTCTTCTTAATCTATCCTTCCATCCTGTTCAGGCCTTCTGTTGTGTCTTCCCCCTGTCCCTCTCCATCACGCCTGTTCTAATTATGGGATTAAAACCAAGTGGATCCAACACACACACATTCATATATATACATACACACACACACTCTACAGACAGACGTACGTACGCACACACACAACACACAGTACAGCCACACACCCCTGTACCCTTGGTTAGTCTGTGTGCGTCTCTACCCCCTGTAGGGTTTACAGTAACCTCAGGGCTCCCCTATCATAGGTCCACCAACTCCCCCAGAACCATCTGTGCTTGGCGAATAATCCTACAGTCAGCTACAGCAGAGCGACCGTCGCCCCCTAGGGGCTGGGACACAGTAATACTGACACATAGACAATGTGGTTAGACTGTAATACCTAGACCTGCCGTCTGTGGTGAAATTGGCACATTTGTGCAGATGAACAGTTAGAGCTGTACAATGTCTGCTGCCTGCCTCCAACTCAATGCATACTGTATTTGAGCCACAGAGACGTTTGTAAGCTCTCTCCTCACCAAATGTTCCATATCTAGACTTTCTACCTCTTCTTCCTTGCTCTGCCCTTTCCTCTGTCCTTTCCTCTGTCCTATCTCCTCAGTGTCAACCCCTCCTCTCTGTCTGCAGTGAGTTTCGCTCTAGAGCTGAGCTATATAATGGAAAACCTACTGGCAATTATTGACTTGTACCTCTCTCAATTCCCCTCTCTCCCTCTCTTATTCTCTCCTATGTCTCTCGGTTTCTCCCTCTCTCTCTCCTCTCGTTCTCTCTCTCGGACTCTCTCGTTCCCTCTCCCTCTCTAGCCTAACAGGCTGTATAGTATTGGTGTTGAAGACAGGTGTGTAGTCTTCCCTTAGTCTTTGGTGTGTGGCACCTTCTCTGTGCTGCAGTGGAGGGCTTCACAGACACAGCTACTGTGGTGAGTAGAAAGCGTATACTTGCATTTTTTGGCAATCCACAAATGCCACAGGTTTATAGTTTGTTGTGTGTGTGTGTGTGTGTGTGTTTGTGCATGTGTGAGAAAAAGTGTATGTGAGTAATTGTGTGATAAAGAAATTTCCCTGCAGAGGGCACACGTTGTGTACATACTGAGTGTGCATCTCTCCAGTGTGTGTGTGTGTGTGTGTGTGTGTGTGTGTGTGTGTGTGTGTGTTCCATATATTGAGTGTATGTTTGTGTGTGTTCCATATATTGAGTCCCACCCTCTTCCTTCTCCAGGCTGGATGCATCACGCAGTAGAGCAGTTTGGCGGGCGTGGCACACGGGACTCCTTCCCTCTGGACGGACTCAGTCGGGTACCATGGACTCCCGTGAGCGGCCGCGCCACCTGGGCGCCACCTGGCAGGTATGTTAGGTTTCCACGGGCAACCAACAAGCCTCACACACGCACACCTACTAGTAAATTAATTACACATACACTGACTGACTTAGCTTCAAACTCTCTCAGCTGAGGTCTAAGACCACAACTTCCCTGTTAATTGTTATTTAGGTTAATGTGTATATTCCTCTCAGGTAAAACAGGTCTCACAGTATTTAGCCCTGGTCGGACTCTTACTCTTGTTCTCTCTACCAGGTGTTCGCCAGGTGTCAATCAACACCAGCTCCTCCCCCATCTAGTTCCGAGTCACATGGGCGGACTGAACCATCCCAGTAAATTCTTCAATAATGGGTGAGTCCAGCATATGTTCCATTGGGCTCATACGGTATTCCATAATAGAATCTGATAGCTGTAGTCTCCGCCTTTCTTGTCTTTCCTTGTCACGTACATTTATAACTCCAGGCTGTAGTCACTGTAATCTGAATCTCTCTCTCTCTCTCTCTCTCTCTCTCTCTCTCTCTCTCTCTCTCTCTCTCTCTCTCTCTCTCTCTCTCTCTCTCTGTGTTCCCAACAGGCCCATGCAGGTTCGTGGCGGGGAAAAGCTAGAGCTGTCCCAGGCCATGTTACCTGGCCTCCAGAGAGGGGACCAGCAACGCCCCCTTCCTCCCCCCCACCGGGTGTGGGAGCAGTTGGGTCAGCTGTATGACTCACACCCCCCTCCTCATTCACTTGTACCCCTACCCGGCGACCACGCACCCCGCCTGCACACCGGTGGATACAGCACTAGGCCTCCTACCCACCTGCCTTCCAGACCCAATCAGCTACTGAAGGTGAGAGAAGGAGCCAATGATATCATCCGACAGGACGAGTGTAGATAAACGAGTGGCCTATCAGTGAGTGACAATTAAAGGTGGATGTCTTGTTAGGAGATGTAATGCTCTCTCTCTCTCTCTCTCTCTCTCTCTCTCTCTCTCTCTCTCTCTCTCTCTCTCTCTCTCTCTCTCTCAGTATGAGGGCCCTCAGGTTCCCAGGGGTCCAGCATCACTGGGTGATGATATGTGGTCTCAGGTGCAGCAGCAGCAGAGGGGTTACCCAGGGAAAATGCTGGGGGGCCAGCTAAAGAGGCCGGCCCCCCCTCTAGGGGAGCACTCGGTCATCCAGCACACCCGGCCCCCCTCCCTTCACCCCTCCTCTCGCCCCAATGAAGACTGCCCCAGTCCTAGCAAGAGGAAGAGGAAGAGGAGCTCTGAGCAGGTACGTGGATGACTGAAACCACTGCACTCAACACTTTACTCATGCAATTACTTTTACTTTACACATACAGGATAAAGAAATCCAAGTCTATACTCTCTCAGATGTAGCATCAGGTGATTGCGTAGAATTATTTGGGACCTTTTGATATCTAAACTTTGTTTGCTCTTGTAATTTGAGCCTGTTGTTTTGATGGGATATACTGTAGTATTAACATTGTCACTCTTCTCCTCTCCAGATTCCTCATCCCGGCATGCAGAGGTTCTCTGGCCCAGGAGGACACCTCCTGCCCCCAGCAGCAGCCCCCGACCCACCTCCCCCCTCCCCCACCCAAACCCGCCTTCTGGAACCCCATACACAAGGGGAACGGCCCCTGGGCCCAGCCCGAACGCAGGAACGGGCCTCCAGAGTTCCAGATCAGAACTGTAAGGACACCTAGCACTACCACTTCCTCAAGAGAATTCAGTGTACTTATCAAATTGAGTTATTCAGTGTACTTATCAAATGGAGTTATTCAGTGTACTTATCAAATGGAGTTATTCAGTGTACTTATCAAATGGAGTTATTCAGTGTACTTATCAAATGGAGTTATTCAGTGTACTTATCAAATGGAGTTATTCAGTGTACTTATCAAATGGAGTTATTCAGATGATGATTAGAATTGTTTGTTGTTGGTGGAACTTGGTTAGTTGTGTTTGGCATGTCAGTTAATGAGATGCAGGTTAGGTAGTCAAATAGTTTGTCTGTGGTCTCCTAGCCGTCCCACAAGTTCTTATCTGATCGTGTCTCTCTCTTTCTCTCTGGCATCAGGAGTCAGCCAAGTCAGGTCTGGGCAGCTACACCTTCAAACCTCCCCCTCCCTCCGCCCCCTCGCCAATCTCCCCACCCCGCATCTCCTCCCGGGAGACTTCCCAGGGCGCGGTGGGCCCCCCCATCCCACAAGCCCCAGTTCCCACCTCAGGCCCTCAATCAACCCCCACAATAACCACCCCAGTACCCCAAACAACCAGGTCCAGCCCAGCCCCTCATGGGGATGGAGCCCCGGGGAGGTCCTCCTACCCCCCAGAGAGGCCCTACCACTGGGGGCCGAGGAATCAACAGCCAGCCCCCCTCTCATCCTCCTCACCACCAAGCTCCAGCAAGGGGGGACAGTAGAGGAGACAGGGACAGTAGGGAGCCCCCCCAACCCTCACCAGCAAACCACACCGGCGTGCCTTACAGCCACAACCCCCACCCCCACTTCCAGCCCCACCCGGGACTGGGGCACACGGCCCCACAACCCCGTCCCCCTGCCCCTGCCTGCAGCACCGCAGTACCTCAGCAGCACAACCCCACCCCCACCATGAGGCCTGGAGGCCCCAGGGCCAGGGCAGGCCACAAAGCAACCACCCCCTGGTGAGTCCTAGTTTCCCAGCAGAGCTAATGTTGCACCCAGCCTCCATTTGTTAACGCGTGATCTCTGCCTTTTTCACACTGTGATTTTTAAATTCCGAATCGACGCCCGGCGGGCTCACTAGGCACTTCACATAGACCCGAAGAGTCCGTGAACAACTCCCATTTGACCTACTCATTGTCATTTAGCGGAGGGTTCCGTATGGAACTGATTGGGCTTAGTTAATGGACTTTTGCTAAGAGGGAGGACAGGAAATGTAAAGTATATCCATTTTGTTTGTATTGTAGTGTATCGGTGGCGTCCCAAATGGGCCCTATCAAAATATAGGGAATAGGGTGCCATTTGGGAAGCGGCCTGTGTCTGTTTGTATGGCGCACTCCAGTGTACTAATGTAGCATTTGTCTCTCCCTACAGGAGTCAGGTCTCTACAGGGCAGGGCTGGTATCTCAGGGGCAGCAGCAGCATCAGAACCAGGTCGGGGAGACCCGGGGTCCTGCGCCCCTCCAGCATCATCAGCACCCTCGCCCCCACGTCAGCCCCCCTCAGGCCTCCCTCATACCTCCTACCAGGACGCCAGTCATCACCCCCACCTTCACCCCCCAGCCCCCCTGCTCACAGTCACATAACAACCGCTACAGTAGTAGTAGTAGTAGTAGTAGTATGACTGGACCTGCACTCTCCACTGTGACCACAGCGCCGCCTGCTGTGTGTTCAGCTAACAACACCCCCACCAGCAGCAGTTGGAGAGGCAGGGAGACGATGGGAATGCTCCACCAGACCTCAGTTCCGTCTCAGCTGGAGAGGGACCCAGAGAGGGGGCCCATCCACACCATGCTGCACCCAGGGTATCAGGGAGCCCGCGTGGGCACTGCCAGCCACCCTCACCCCCAGCGAGCACCACCCAGGCCCCAGCAGCAGCCTAGCCACCACCACCAACAGTCTGTCCAGGGGAAGGGCTACTACGGACGGCCTGAGCCTGATCGCACTCCTTCTTCCTCTTCGTCATCATCCTCAGGACACCAGAGGGCAGGGGAGAGCGTCATCACCAGCAGAGGGTCTCACCCCAACCCCCTCCCGCAGACGGCGGTCACTAGCTCGCCCCATGACCGTACCATGACCGCCCCCCAACCCCACACGGTCAACTCTGCTCCTCAGCCAGCATCCAATCCCCCTTACTCCAGACTCTGTGCCCAGTCTACACCCCAGCCCCCGCAGGCTACCACCAGCTCAGCCCAGGGGTATCTTAACTCTCGACCCCAGCCACCTCCACCCTCAGCCCCCCAGTCCATGGAGGAGGCTCTGGATAAACTGGATGCTGAGCTGCAGGGTCATATGCAGGCCGAGGAGAGAAGGAGGGACTGGGAGAGAGAGCAGGAGGAGAGGAAGAGGAGGGAGTGGGAGAGAGAGCAGGAGGAGAGGAAGAGGAGGGATTGGGAGAGAGAGCAGGAGGAGAGGAAGAGGAGGGAGTGGGAGAGGGCGGAAGAGGAGAAGAAGAGAAGTAGGGAATGGGAAAAAGAGCAGGAGGAAAGGAAGAGGAGGGACTGGGAGAGAGAGAGGGAGGAAGAGGAGAGGAAGAAAAGGAGGGAGTGGGCGAGAGAGGATGAGGAGAGGAAGAGGAGGATGGAGAGGAAGGAGGAGATGAGCAGGAGCAGTAAGGGGAGAGAGGAGTCCGCCATCGAGAGTCTGGAGAGACTCCTGTCAGGCAGCACTACTTCTGCCCCAGCTCCTCCTCGCCTGGCCACTGTCTCCACCTCCTCCTCCTCCTTTGTCCTACCTCCACCCCCACCACCTCCCAGCCAGTCCTCCTCCTCGCCCCCCTACCCCTGGTTGAGCCGGGCCGGGGCACCACCTTGTCCCCCAGGCCAGGCACCACCGTCTCCCGCCCCCCTGGAGAGGTCGCAGCCGCCCCCTCTCACCCCCCAGACGGAGTATGCCAGGGAGAAGCAGAGGCAAAGGGAGAAATGGGGTGTGAGTCCCCCGTCGTCATCTCACAGTAGAAACGTTACCTCAGGGAACAACGCCCGGCCCTCGTTGGGGCCCTCCTACCCCAACAACCCCTCTGCTGTTACCTCTTACCCCAACCACCCCTTAAATAACACCACCATGCGAGCCAGCCCCCGTCCACCCAAAGACACCCCCCAACCCAAGGAGAAGGCTAGTCAGCAGGACAGAGGGGGAGTGATGGGGGCTACGGGTCCCCTCCACGACTCCATCAGCATCACCCTCCGTGAGCCCCCCAAACTCTTCCAGGCTTTCCCCAGGGACAGTCTTTCGTCCGGGACCAACCCCTCCAGAACCACCACCAGCACCTCCAGCACAGGGGGCCTCCCCAACAAGCGCATGCCCAGCGGAGGCCTAGGCAGCCTGGGTAGCAGCACCAGCAGCAGCAGCAGCGGAGACTCGGACAGCGCCCAGTTTGAGGAGGAACCATCGGAGCTCTCTACGTTACTACCGGATGGTCTGGCCAACATCATGGCCATGCTGGATGAGTCCATTAAGAAAGAGGAGGAATCTTTATATAGCAGTGACCGAAACAGAGCTAGAGAAAACATTGTCAACGCCTTCTCGGATACTATGCCACCGGACAAGAGCTACCTGTGCGCCCCGGACCTCATTCCGGCGCCCAAGCAGCAACCACAGGACGACTTTGTTGGGGCGAACCTCCACGCCAGCCCCCCCGTGCTGAGCCGACAGGGCTCCCTGCACTCCCCCTGCAGTCGGACCTCCTCCGTCAACGAGGAAGAGGAGGAGGGTTGTCTCACCCTGAAATCCGCTCCAGAGCTCCACGAGCCAGCCATCCCTCTCAACCCCAACCCCCAGTCAGGGACTAACTACCGCCACAGCGACCTGGCGAAACTCTACGGTCTCCCGGAGCCCGCAAAGAGCGAGTGCGATGACGAAGATGAGGAAGAGGATTCGGAGACCCCGTCCAGTTCCCCTCCCCCGCCCCAGAGGCCCCACCTCCACCAGACAGGGGTGAGCAGCACCTTCAAGTCCCAGGCCGCCCTGGAGAACCAGAAGTACGCCTACAGAGGAGGTCCGTTTGGCCGCCCGCCCCCCTCCGCTCTGGGGGGAGTGAAGTACTCCTCCTCCCTCTCTCTGGGTCCCGACATCCAACAGCAGCAGAATAGCACCTCCCCCACCTCCGATTCCACCAATCACCCGGGCTTTACACCGCCGTTGACCCCGCCCCAAAAGTCCCGCCCACACTCACCCTCCAACTGGGAGGCGAAGAGACAGGTCAATATCAAGATGGAGGAGCCTGATATCTGGAGAGATGGGAGGGAGGCCATGGAGAAGAGGATCCATTCCTCAAACGAAGAGTCACATTTGAATCCCTCCACACAATCCATCAAGATGGAGCCGAAAGAAGAGATGAAGCTCACTACCATCTCTGAGTCTTCTCTGGCCGAGCTGGGCCGGAGCTGTGAGATCTTCCTGTCCCGGCACTCCAACTCCCTCCCCAGCAAGAACACCTCAGACAGGACCAAGACTGAGCTGAAACACGAGGACAGGCACCACAAGCCTGAGAGAGAGAGGGAACGAGACAGAGAGAAGGATGGAGAGACAGAGAAGAAGAGGAAACACGGCAGCAGCAAGAAACACCAGGACAGGAAAGAGAGGAAGAAAAAGCACAGAGAGAAACGAGAGGAGATGTCCTCCTCCCACTCCTCCTCTTCCTCCTCCCACTCCTCCTCTTCCTCCTTCCACTCCAGTTCCAGTTCCAAACGGCACAAAGAGGGCAAAGTTCACAGGGAGAAGAAGGAGCACCTGCGGATCCTCGGGAACCTGGACCTCCAGAGCAAGGAGATCCGGGAGAAGGACCGCGACCACGTTCACTCCGACATGGAGAGAGACCGGAAGAGGAGGAAACAGGCTGGTTCCACCAGCGGAGACGAACCCTCAGAATGGGCGTCCCATAGTAGAAGTGGAAAAAGTTCTGGTGTCATGTCGTCCTCTCATGGCAGTGAGGTTGGATCGACACTGCAGGGTTCGGCTGCTGACTTCATGAAACTGAAGGCCCTGTCGGACGGGCCGCCCAAGGAGCTGAAGATCAGGCTGATCAAGGTGGAGAGCGGAGACAGAGAGACGTTCATCGCCTCGGAGGTGGAGGAGAAGAGGACACCGCTGGAGGAGATCAGCATAAACAACACAGCCGCAGAGGTCATACGGGCCTGCAAGTGAGTATAGAGGAGGAGAGGAGAGGGGGGTGAAGGGATGAACAAGGCAGGGGTGTTGTGGGAGAGCGACTGGGGGGGTCTTACCATCGGGAAGTAAAGGAGGGCTACATTCTAGTAAATCCATTTCTAAAAAGACTGTGTTTTTTGCTCCAGTTTGTGACTGTGTGTGTTTGGTCTAAAAAATGTTTTTGAACTCTTCTCTCAGGGGTGCGAGGGTGAAGGGGAAGTTCAGAGAGTCCTACCTGCTCCCTGCGTTCTCTGTCAAGCCCCTGTTTACTACAGAGCCCATCCCACGGGAGAAACTCAACCCTCCCACACCAAGCATCTATGTAAGTCCCTGTCATTCACCATAACCCCACCACACATCTCACATATCTATCTTTCTCTCCACCACGTATCCCATTATACAGTTACTCATCCTGGGGTCCAGCAAAATTAAGGCAGTTATATATTTTTTTTAACGTTACATTTTGGGCCTCCTGAGTGGCGCAGCGGTCTAAGGCACTGCATCTCAGTGCTAAAGGCGTCACTACAGACCCTGGTTTGATCCCGGGCTGTATCACAACCGGCCGTGTTCGGGAGTCCCATACGGTGGCGCACAATTGGCCCAGCGTCGTCCGGGTTAGGGGAGGGTTTGGCCGGGGTAGGCCTTCATTGTAAATAAAAATTTGTTCTTAACTGACTTGCCTAGTTAAATAAAGGTAACATCTTTTTTTTTTAAATCACAACAGATTTCACAACACATTAAGTGTGTGCCCTCAGTCCCTTACTCTACTACCACATATCTACAACACAAAATCCAGGTGTACGTGTGTGTAGTGCGCATGTTATTGTGTGTCTGGTGGCATGTGTTGTGGGGTATGCATGGGTGTCTGAGCTGTGTGCTGGTAGACATCTCAGTGCATTCAACATGTCAATATCTCTCACAAATACAAGTAGTGAAGTCAATCCCTCCTCTACTTTGAGCCAGTGCTGTACTGTACTGTCCTCTGTTGGTAGAAAAGTGCACCTGATATTGTACTAATTATAATTGTTCTATCCTGTCCCCCCCTCTATAGCTGGAGAGTAAGAGAGATGCCTTATCCCCAGTACTACTGCAGTTCTGTACAGACCCCAAGAACCCTGTTACTGTCATCAGAGGACTGGCCGGATCCCTACGACTCAGTGAGTTTACACATCCCGTCACACACACACTTCAAATCGTTATCAATCATTTATTCAACACTATCTACCACAGTAACCACACAAATCATTAATTCAAAGTGCACTACCTACCTACAAATAGTAATCATGCCACACCATGTCATCACTTACATGTTTGTAAACTCAGCCAAAAAAGAAACGTCCTCTCACTGTCAGCTGCGTTTCTTTTCAGCAAACTTAACATGTGTAAATATTTGTATGAACATACAACAACTGAAACATAAACTGAACAAGTTCCACAGACATGTGACTAACAGAAATGGAATAATGTGTCCCTGAACAAAGGGGGGGTCAAAATCAAAAGTAACAGTCAGTATCTGCTGTGGCCACCAGCTGCATTAAGTACTGCAGTGCATCTCCTCCTCATGGACTGCACCAGATTTGACTTTTTGCCAGTCCTGTCTGGTCCAGCGACGGTGGGTTTGTGCCCATAGGCGACGTTGTTGCCGGTGATGTCTGGTGAGGACCTGCCTTACAACAGGCCTACAAGCCCTCAGTCCAGCCTCTCTCAGCCTATTGCGGACAGTCTGAGCACTGATGGAGGGATTGTGTGTTCCTGGTGTAACTCGGGCAGTTGGTGTTGCCATCCTGTACCTGTCCCACAGGTGTGAAGTTCGGATGTACTGATCCTGTGCAGGTGTTGTTACACGTGGTCTGCCACTGCGAGGACGATCAACTGTCCATCCTGTCTCCCTGTAGCGCCGTCTTAGGCATCTCACAGTACGGACATTGCAATTTATTGCCCCGGCCACATCTGCAGTCCTCATGCCTCCTTGCAGCATGCCTAAGGCACGTTCACGCAGATGAGCAGGGACCCTGGGCATCTTTCTTTTGGTGTTTTTCAGAGTCAGTAGAAAGGCCTCTTTAGTGTCCTAAGTTTTCATAACTGTGACCTTAATTGCCTACCGTCTGCAAGCTGTTAGTGTCTTAACAACCGTTCCACAGGTGCATGTTCGTTAATTGTTTAAGGTTCATTGAACAAGCATGGGAAACAGTGTTTAAACCCTTTACAATGAAGATCTGTGAAGTTATTTGGATTTTTCTGAATTATCTTTGAAAGACAGGGTCCTGAAAAAGAGATGTTTCTTTTTTTTTGCTGAGTTTATATTAATCCACTATGTTTCTCTCTCCTTTCTCTCTCTCTCCTTTCTCTCTCTCTTTCTTTCCTCCCCCCTCCCTCCCTTTCTCTCCCTCTCTTTTTCTCTCTCTCCCCTCACCCCTCAGACCTGGGTCTGTTCTCCACTAAGTCTCTGGTGGATGCTAACTCGGAGCATGCTGTGGAGGTGAGGACCCAGGTACAGCAGCCTGCTGATGAGAACTGGGACCCCAGTGGCACAGGGCAGACCTGGCCGTGCGAGAGCAGCCGCTCACACACAACTATCGCCAAGTACGCCCAGTACCAGGCCTCCAGCTTCCAGGAGAGCCTCCAGGTATGGATGGATGCAATGATACACACACACACACACCATGTGTACACACACACCTCTGATATTTCACTTACCTCTACCTCCTTCTTTTCTGTGTCTTCAGGAGGAGAAGGGGAGTGATGAAGATGAGGAAGACAAAGAGAAGAAGAGTAAGGAGACTAGCTCTGAGACATCTTACAAAGACCCCACAAGCAAAGACGCTACCAGTACCGAGCTGAAACCAGTGGGGAAGATCATCAAGTTTGGCACCAACATTGATCTGTCAGACCCCAAGAGGTAAGCTGGAGATAGAACATGTGGCACTTTTCCCATTTGTTCCAGAACTTTCCTCTGAGGTTTTGCTGACCCCTACTGGTCAGGTTTCCAGTACTGCATCTTTATTACATGAGCCACATCCATTGCTAAGCAAGGCCATATTGTGTAACATCACAGTAGTACATGAGCTCCTTAGTGATGATAGCATTGATGCTACTACTGCCACGCAGATTGGGTTCTGTTGGCCAGATTAAAAATACAATAACCCTGTCCTCTCTCCCTCCCTCCCTCTATCCCTCTCTCCCCTCCCTCTATCCCTCCCTCTATCCCTCCCTCTCTCTACCAGGTGGAAGGCCCAGCTGCAGGAGCTCCAGAAGCTACCAGCCTTCATGCCGTGGCGTCCAGCGGTAACATGCTGAGCCACGTAGGACACACCATCCTGGGCATGAACACTGTCCAGCTCTACATGAAGGTCCCCGGCAGCCGCACGCCTGGCCACCAGGAGAACAACAACTTCTGCTCAGTGAACATCAACATTGGGCCTGGAGACTGCGAGTGGTTCTCTGTGCATGAAAACTACTGGCCGGCAATCGACGACTTCTGTGAAAAGTAAGTAGTGTGGCCATTGGTTGATACACTAGCATGACTTACTGAATGTGTTGATGATGAGGAACAATAATCAACTTCTGATTTGAGCCTGTTTGATGTAGAATACTTCCAGGTAACTAGAGCTCAGCTCGTGAGTCCTTAGAATGTAAAATAGTACAAGTGTTTAATCTACTCAAGTGTACCATTCTCCCAACGTATCACCCACTACCTCCGAGAATCTAACCCCAGTATCCCCTCCCTCCTTCAGGCATGGAGTAGACTACCTGACCGGTTCCTGGTGGCCTGTCCTGGAGGACCTGTACCGCTCCAACATCCCCGTGTACCGCTTCATTCAGAGGCCCGGAGACCTGGTGTGGATCAACGCAGGGACCGTCCACTGGGTCCAGGCTGTGGGCTGGTGCAACAACATTGCATGGAACGTCGGACCACTCAACTGTAAGTTAGCTCCCTGATAAAGATAACTACATTACTCTTGCTACAGATGCAAATGTTTGACTCACCCATCTACTGAAACGCATTGCAGTAAAGCTGTTGACTTTTATGGTTAGTGTTATTTTATGGACATGTTGGTCTTTGTCAGTCATTTTGGCTTGAGAGTTTTGAGGGTAATGTCCACAGTCCAAATCCACACCGACGAAACACATAAGTAGAGGACTGATGTCGAAGATCCCATGTAAAAAACATACAAGGTCAATAACAATTAGACTGTTGAGCTTTCAGAATGTCAGGCACTAATGTTACCGTTGTTCCTCCCTGCAGCCTACCAGTACCAGTTGGCCCTGGAGAGGTTTGAGTGGAACGAAGTGAAGAAGGTCAAGTCCATCGTCCCCATGATCCACGTGTCCTGGAACGTGGCCCGCACCGTGAAGGTCACCGACCCCGACACATACAAGATGATCAAGTGAGTACAGGCTGATGATGGGTCCTCTATTTAAGCAGTAAGGCCAGAGAAAGTGTGGTAAATGGCCAATATACCACAGCTAAGGGCTGTTATGTACGTGCCTGGACACAGCCCTTAGCCGTGGTATATTGGCCATATACCACAAACCCCCGAGGTGCTTTAGTGCTATTATAAACTGGTTACCAACGTAATTTTTTGTCATACACGTGGTATGCCAATCAGCATTCAGGGCTCGAACGACCCGGTTTATAATTCCACTTAGTGATTTGTTTATTATACAGATGGTGTAGTTAGAAATGACACAGGTGTAACTATATCATTTTCAGGTTCATATTCAAGATGTTTCAGAAGTAACATATTGGCGTGCTGCTCAGTCCACCCTGGCTCTAACCTCATCCTCTCTCCCTCAGACACTGCCTGCTGCAGTCCATCAAGCACATCCAGGTTCTGAGAGACCAGCTGGTGGCAGCAGGGAAGAAGATCTCCTACCAGAGCCGGGTGAAGGACGAGCCAGCCTACTACTGCAACGAGTGTGACGTGAGTAATACATCTACCCAGCCCTCTCAATACAAACCCTCAAACCTCGTGTTTTACCCCCCCCTGCTGCCAGCACCAAACCGCCTTCTAACTGAACCCAAAACACACAAACACTTACCTTACAATCAGAGAGAGCCCGCCTCTCTTCTGAAACCGCATTACTTTAGACCCCGACTTCCCTCATCATTGCTTCAGCATGCTTTCAATGCATCCCCATGCATTACAATGCCCTTTCCCACAGCCCAGTGATCCCTGCCTGTATACTGAGTGTGTGTATGTATATATTCTGTCCACCAGGTGGAGGTGTTTAACCTGCTGTTTGTGACGTCTGAGAGCGGCAGCAGGAAGACCTATGTGGTCCACTGTGAGGACTGTGCCCGCCAGAGGAACCCCAGCCTCTCCAACAACGTAGTGGTGTTGGAGCAGTACCGCATGGAGGAGCTAATGAGTACCTACGACACATTCAACCTGGTGAGGAGACACATCTTTTTCTTATGAGACACATGCATATTTATTTCTTATTGAACCTTTATTTAACTAGGCAAGTCAGTTAAGAACAAATTCTTATTTACAATGACGGTCTACCAAGAGGCCTCCTGCAGGGACAGGGGCCTGGGATAATATTTTTTTTTAAAGAATACAATATAAATATAGGACAAAACACACATCACAACAAGAGAGACAAAATACAACAACATAACAAGGCAGCAAAACATGACAACACAGCATGGTAGCAACACAACATGACAACAACATGGTAGCAACACAACATGGTAGCAGCACAAAAACATGGTACAAACATTATTGGGCACAGACAACAGCACAAAGGGCAAGAAGGTAGAGACAACAATACATCACACAAAGCAGCCACAACTGTCAGTAAGAGAGTCCATGATTGAGTCTTTGAATAAGGAGATTGAGATAAAACTGTCCAGTTTGAGTGTTTGTTGCAGCTCGTTACATTCACTAGCTGCAGCGAACTAAAAATAGGATCGACCCAGGGATGTGTGTGCTTTGGGGACCTTTAACAGAATGTGACTGGCAGAACGGGTGTTGTATGTAGAGGATGAGGGCTCAAAGAGGGTTTTATAAATAAGCATCAACCAGTGGGTCCTGCGTCAGGTATACAGATGACCAGTTTACAGAGTATAGAGTGCAGTGATGTGTCCTATAAGGAGCATTGGTGGCAAATCTGATGGCCGAATGGTAAAGCACATCTAGCCGCTCGAGAGCACCTTTACCTGCCGATCTATAAATGATGTCTCCGTAATCTAGCATGGGTAGGATGGTCATCTGAATCAGGGTTAGTTTGGCAGCTGGGGTGAAAAAGGAGCGATTACGATAGAGGAAACCAAGTCTAGATTTAACTTTAGCCTGCAGCTTTGATATGTGCTCAGAGAAGGATAGTGCACCGTCTAGCCATACTCCCGAGTGCTTGTATCTTTCTTATTAAGAGACACAGACACACACCATATTTCTTATTAAGAGACACAGACACACACCATATTTCTTATTAAGAGACACAGACACACACCATATTTCTTATTAAGAGACACAGACACACACCATATTTCTTATTAAGAGACACAGACACACACCATATTTCTTTTTAAGAGACACAGACACACACCATATTTCTTATTAAGAGACACAGACACACACCATATTTCTTATTAAGAGACACAGACACACACCATATGTCTTTTTAAGAGACACAGACACACACCATATTTCTTATTAAGAGACACAGACACACACCATATTTCTTATTAAGAGACACAGACACACACCATATTTCTTTTTAAGAGACACAGACACACACCATATTTCTTATTAAGAGACACAGACACACACCATATGTCTTATTAAGAGACACAGACACACACCATATTTCTTATTAAGAGACACAGACACACACCATATTTCTTATTAAGAGACAGACACACACCATATTTCTTATTAAGAGACACAGACACACACCATATTTCTTATTAAGAGACACAGACACGCACCATATTTCTTATTAAGAGACACAGTCACACAGCATATTTCTTATTAAGAGACACAGACACATACCATATTTCTTATTAAGAGACACAGACACGCACCATATTTCTTATTAAGAGACACAGACACGCACCATATTTCTTATTAAGAGACACAGACATGCACCATATTTATTATTGGGAGACACAGACACACACCATATTTATTATTAAGAGACACAGACACGCACCATATTTCTTATTAAGAGACACAGACACACACCATATTTCTTATTAAGAGACACAGACACACACCATATTTCTTATTAAGAGACACAGACACACACCATATTTCTTATTAAGAGACACAGACACACACCATATTTCTCATTAAGAGACACAGACACACACCATATTTCTCATTAAGAGACACAGACACACACCATATTTCTTATTAAGAGACACAGACACACACCATATTTCTCATTAAGAGACACAGACACACACCATATTTCTCATTAAGAGACACAGACACACACCATATTTCTTATTAAGAGACACAGACACACACCATATTTCTTATTAAGAGACACAGACACACACCATATTTCTCATTAAGAGACACAGACACACACTACCTTTCTTTTCCATTTTTTTGTAAGACACGAGCACACTCACTCGAAAGTCTGCTCTGACTGTGTTTTGTATACACCTGCCTGACAATCTGAGGCTAGCATATCTAATGTTTTGTCCTCTGTTTGTCTTCTCTCTCCAGGCTCCCTCGCCAAGTTCACGGTGATGAAGATCCTCCTCGTCTCGCAGCCATAACCAAAACTCCTGCCAGACAGGACTAAACACACCTTTTAAAATGTCTTTTCACCTTTTTTCCTTCATTATTTAAGATTTTTTTTACTACTACTTGCCGATCAAAACAGCCAATCGAAAACCAGTTTACTACTCAACATCACTGTTTACAAAACCAAACCGCCAATCAAACTCCATTTGACTTATGTTGTCTACGGTGCTCAAGACCAGCTTACTGGTTTCTGAAGGACTTGAATAAACAGAAAGGCAGTTGGTGCTAGCTACCATTGTAAACAAGCAACTGATTTGATGATTGTTATCAATGGCATACCTTTTTGTTATTTCTGGATTTCTTAAAACAAATTGTCGTCTTGAATACTGAAATGTGTAAATGCTGTTTGTATTTTTTTGTGGGGTGCTGTTTTTTTTCTAAAATAATTTATTTTCTTTTTTTTAAGACTAGATCAGCCTAGATATATACCACATTGGCCTTGTGACTTGTATTTAGAAGAGAAATAAGATGAAAATACTAATAATAGAGATATGACATTTTTCTAAAAGCATTAACAATAAGAAGACACGTTTGTTTGTTTGGAATGCTTCGAAACATACGGGTTTGAAAGACAATTTTGTTTTTTAGTTCTTGTCTTTTTGACTCTTGTATGTGTTGTAAATTTTGTGTTTTTACAAATGTATAATGTTTATTTCCTTAGGAGAGAGAAAGAAGGCAATTGTCACACCTCTTTAGGAGTACATCAGGTCTTTGTTTTAATTAATTGTTTCCATTTTTCATCGTGATAATATTTCAGTTGGTGTAATAATTCATTGTGTTGTACCTCTGATTTAATTTTACGTTTTTTTATATACAGATTTTTTGTGGGGGTTTACATTGTACATTGTTCTTTTTTATTTAAAATGTGTCTTGTATTTATTGGATGTCAATGTTCTCCCCTTGTTTTTATTAGGGTTGTACAAGTTTGAAAGGTTTTATATGGTGATTCTAAGTCCTCTGTAACAACTGTGTTACAGGAGGACAATGTTTCCTCTGGTGCTTCTTCTGGTTCTATATATATAAATGATATTTCTAATGAATATAACTTACACCTTCCCCTGTAGTTGCTAGGATACACAGCCGAGGTAGATAATTGACTAACGGAATACTGTCTTTGTAATGCGTGAAAAAAACAAAACTACATTTTCTGTACATTTTCTTTATCTGAGAAAAATCGTAAATTTGTTTTTCATCCATTTTAGGGGCCTTTAGATTAATTGTTTTGAAATATAATCTGTTGGAGTATTGACAGTTCTCTGATGAACAATTTCTTATTTTTTTTCCTTTTTAAGATGAGAATTCTATTTTTCCTGTTTCCTTCTCTTTGTGGTCATTCATTTTAAACTGCACTGTTTAGAGAATTCACAGACACACACACACATACACAACAAACTGAGCCAGACATGTCTTAAACACTTTGTGAATTTGTGTGACATTACTATGACTATTATTAATAAATAAATGCTTTTGATAAAGCCACATTTGCATATATTTTTTCGTAACTTTCAAATTCAATTGATGGTACTCACCTCAGCTGAACCGCTAACAGAGTCACGAGTTGTTCTTGCCGATGTCTGAAACAGACCACATCTCTTACCAGATACCACCACCAATTGGAAATCACCTAATGTAAAGAAATAATGTAACATCCCAGTTAGTCAATCTGAAAACATACATACTGTAGGCTACTGTGGGCTTGTAACTATAACATCTAGTGTAGAATCTAGCATTGTAAATAAATGAATAAAGCCTTCAGGGTTACCCATGAGCATTTGGCCTGTTCAATCAGAGAGAAAAAACCCTGCTTGACTGTTTACTTGCCCAGTTAAATAAAAAATATATATATAATAATAATTATCCATCTATGGTGTTTTTGAACATCCAGCTCATCGTCATCTGACTTCCTGCCTGCGGCTGATTGGCTGACAGACTGACCACTGACGTGGGTGTGAGGGGATGTGAGACAGAGGAGCGGATATCTTCTATTTACGCTTTGGCCCCATATACAATAACAACTCTCATATCGCTCGGCTGTCGCAACATATGCCTGGCACTTGCAGAGGTCGCTTCATTCAAGACAATCACTAACAGTTTTGGTTGACGTGTATGTGTGTAAAAATAATTGTTTAAAGTCTGTTAACAGTGGTTCCCATATGGTGAATCTCATCCAAGGTAAACTGAGTGAGGAAGCAGGCCCTAACCAACAGCAGTGTCATACAGATAGCAGACCGGGCAGGAAATAGCAGGGAGCAGCACACAGGATTCAATGACAAAGTAGAGATTTCAGTTTCTCTCCCCTGATCATTTCACTGACAGAGACAACTCTATAGAACGTGTGAATTCTTTCAGGGGATAGGAATGGACTACCGCTGAATGGTGGTGAAAGAGACAGTAATTGTTTTGACATCCATGATTACGGATGCTGATTGGTCTAATACAGTACAATCAGGTGACTTCAACACAGACACACAATGGGGGAGAACAAAGTAATAAAAGAAAAGGCAGCACATAAAACATGGCCAATCATATTCAAAAACACCAAACACATATCCACCAATCCAGCACAGATCTGGTCCTGTACCTAATCTTTCTCTACTGGGTCCATCTAATATCAGTTATTTCAGAATAATGATTCATTCTTTCCTCATCACTGGAAAGCAGTGAGAGAATGTCCGTGCGTCCCGACCTGTGACCCGGGGTGAAGAGATCAACAAGGGGTCAAGGACAGAGGAACGCTGGACAGACCGGAGGATATCCTGCTTCCACAGGAAGTTGCGTCCGGCGTGTCCACTACGCCCTGATATCGACCGCCACGGATGGTCAGTCTGATTTATTACTCAGATGGTATCAATACAATATATAGATTGTTATGTGGATATATACCTTACTTAAAGACGTTTCTTCAAGGTATCCCTCAGTGAATAGGTTCAACATGGCACAGTCGGAGAGGAGTATTTGCAAATATTGGCAAAGAGTCTCCATAAGACAGTCCAATACTGAGTTGGTTGGACAGACTCACAAAATGCAAACACTTCAATTACTCAATCAACCTGTGTGATATCAGAGTTGTGTGGTTTCATGCTTGGTTATACTCCTCACCACAGGTGCAACAACAGTTTGTTTTAGAAGCTATTTCTTCTTCTCTCACTCCCTCCATCACTGTCTTTCTCTCAACAGCACTTCTGATTATTTGCGCAAAACCACATCCCTGTCTTCCACCCTCCTCCCATCCCATCTACACATTCATTTTCCACTTCTTCCACAATCCAACATTAACAACGTAAACCTCAGGCCTTGTATGACATAAACACATACAGTGGGGGAAAAAAGTATTTGATCCCCTGCTGATTTTGTACGTTTGCCCACTGACAAAGAAATGATCAGTCTATAATTTTAATGGTAGGTTTATTTGAACAGTGAGAGACAGAACAAAAAATCCAGAAAAACTCATGTGAACATTTTTATAAATGGAATTGCATTTTAATGAGGGAAATAAGTATTTGACCCCCTCTCAATCAGAAAGATTTATGGCTCCCAGGTGTGTTTTATACAGGAAACGAGCTGAGATTAGGAGCACACTCTTAAAGGGAGTGCTCCTAATCTCAGCTTGTTACCTGTATAAAATACACCTGTCCACAGAAGCAATCAATCAATCAGATTCCAAACTCTCCACCATGGCCAAGACCAAAGAGCTCTCCAAGGATGTCAGGGACAAGATTGTAGACCTACACAAGGCTGGAATGGGCTACAAGACCATCGCCAAGCAGCTTGGTGAGAAGGTGACAACAGTTGGTGCGATTATTCGCAAATAGAAGAAACATAAAAGAACTGTCAATCTCCCTCGGCCTGGGGCTCCATGCAAGATCTCACCTCGTGGAGTTGCAATGATCATGAGAACGATGAGGAATCAGCCCAGAACTACACGGGAGGATCTTGTCCATGATCTCAAGGCAGCTGGGACCATAGTCACCAAGAAAACAATTGGTAACACACTACGCCGTGAAGGCCGTGAAGGTCCCCCTGCTCAAGAAAGCGCATATAGATGCCTGTCTGAAGTTTGCCAATGAACATCTGAATGATTCAGAGGACATCTGGGTGAAAGTGTTGTGGTCAGATGAGACCAAAATGGAGCTCTTTGGCATCAACTCAACTCGCCGTGTTTGGAGGAGGAGGAATGCTGCCTATGACCCCAAGAACACCATGCCCACCGTCAAACATGGAGGTGGAAACATTATGCTTTGGGGGTGTTTTTCTGCTAAGGGGACAGGACAACTTCACCGCATCAAAGGGACGACCGCATCAACGGGGCCATGTACCGTCAAATCTTGGGTGAGAACCTCCTTCCCTCAGCCAGGGCATTGACAATGGGTCATGGATGGGTATTCCAGCATGACAATGACCCAAAACACATGGCCAAGGCAACAAAGGAGTGGCTCAAGAAGAAGCACATTAAGGTCCTGGAGTGGCCTAGCCAGTCTCCAGACCTTAATCCCATAGAAAATCTGTGGAGGGAGCTGAAGGTTCGAGTTGCCAAACGTCAGCCTTGAAACCTTAATGACTTAGAGAAGATCTGCAAAGAGGAGTGGGACAAAATCCCTCCTGAGATGTGTGCTAACCTGGTGGCCAACTACAAGAAACGTCTGACCTCTGTGATTGCCAAAAAGTGTTTTGCCACCAAGTACTAAGTCATGTTTTGCAGAGGGGGTCAAATACTTATTTCCCTCATTAAAATGCAATTCCATTTATAACATTTTTCACATGCGTTGTTCTGGATTTTTTTGTTGTTATTCTGTCTCTCACTGTTCAAATAAACCTACCATTAAAATTATAGACTGATCATTTCTTTGTCAGTGGACAAACGTACAAAATCAGCAGGGGATCAAATACTTTTTTCCCTCACTGTATTCAAATCAGGCTCTTGGGTGTACAGTACAGTCGGAGTTAGAAGATGGTACTGATGAGGGATTTTCTTCTTTCTTTGCTCTAATAAGCATTATATCATCTAACAAATGACATCAACATGTAAAGCCCAGTAAAAGTCTACAGTAAAGATCAGTATCGCTGACTCATCTATTTGAGCCTGTTTTGATCTCCTCTGTCTCTTTTTTTTGTCCTGATCTTGTCCACATTCTGATTGTGCCGTCATTTTTAGACAGGTGTAGACGACTTAAAGGTGCATTGTGATCTAATTGTGATCAAATCTTATAAGTGTAAACAGACAAGATCAGATCAAGATCTGGATAAAGGACGCATTGGGTGTCTGTCCTCCACCAGCCCGATGTCGAGTATCAAGTATGAGTGACTATATTAATGTATCTCTATCTTAGTATATCTTAGTTTATACCATGGGATTGTTGAATACTCATTTGTTTTTGGCTTGAAGGACATTCTATAGCGTTCATTATTTCCCTAAAACGCACGTAAGATTTGCACGGTAGAATTCAATGCCTATAAATCATTTTTACATGTTTTGTTTGAGCTGCTTTTGAAAGCAAAAAGTATAAGTGAAAACAGTATTGCTATTGTTGAATTCGATTTTCATAATAACAAGCTAGGATGGATGGTTTAGTTCAACTAGCAAGTCTGTTTGTTTGGTTACCACGGCAACTACTGTAGTTATCTAGTGAACTTGCTAGCTACACTACCTGTCAAAAGTTTTAGAACACCTACTCGTTCAAGTGTTTTTCTTAATTCTTTTACTATTTTCTACATTGTAGAATAATACTGAAGACATAAAAACTTTACAATAACATATATGGAATCATATAGTAACCAAACCTATGGAATGATGTAGTAACCAGAAAAGTGATTCTTCAAATAGCCACCCTTTTGCCTTGATGACAGCTTTGCACACTCTTGGCATTCTATCAACCAGCTTCATGAGGTAGTCACCTGGAAGGCATTTCATCGTACAGGTGTGCCATCTCTAAGCTTTTGACCGGTAGTGTACTTCAGTAGATTTGAACACATTTATACTGGTAAATGAACATATTTGTAGAGGCAAATGTGTTCAATTATAACCATGGTATAAAATGGATAATCAACTCGGGGCTCTATGCGTTCTCTGGAAAATAATGCAACTCTGTGGAAGGTCAGGTCCACCACTATGCTGCCACGTTGCGGAACACACCTTCCATGTCATTCATTATTTCCATAGAACACTTAGCCCCTTGTTGATTATCCCTTACATATCTTAGTATGTCTTCATATACTGTTTCTTAGTATATATTTTCAGTGTATATACACATAGATTGCAATTGGAATACTGATAGAGTGTTTTTTGGGTTGTTGTTTCCTTCTGACATTTCTTGATTTCTTGTTTAAATATATATTTTTAAATGTTTGTGTACTTGTTTGAAATTTTACTGCACTGTTAGGAGCTAGTAACACAAGCATTTCGCTGCACCCGCTATAACGTCTACAGACCAATAAACTTTCATTTGATTTGATGGTAAATCCCAGTAGAGAGAAAGGAAAATAATTGCTGACCAACTCAAAGGAGAGAAGAGAGAAAGAAAAGACAGAGAAGAAAGACAGAGAGGGGAGAAAATCAGATTAGACAACAGTCATTACTCTCTGATCCCTGTGATCTGTACTCGCTCTCTTATCAGTTGAGAAATTCTTCTTCTGCCCCTCTCTTGCTTATAACCCTTTCTTCCTCCCTTGTTCCACTGATCCCTCCAGTTATCTGTCTGACCAGTGATTCCTGATATTGTTACTTTTCATCATACGACAAAACCAGGTTGTGACGTCACTCTCTAGACCTCAAAACATCTTTTACACCTCTGTGACACGTAACAGTTGTGACATTCATCCTCTATTCCTCCTTCATCCTCTGTTCGTTTCATTCTCTATCTGGGGTCTTGACCTTTCTCAGCAGGAACCATCCCTAAACACTATCAGAGCTGAGCTGGCCCACCCAACCCCACCCTGTGTGAAGCTGCTCTCTCTCAACAATCTTCCACTGCTACAGACTCATGGGTTTTGAAGAAAGGGAAAGGGGGATACCTAGTCAGTTGTACATCTGAATGCCTAGGGTAAGGGCTAGGGTTAGGGCTAGGGTAAGGGCTAGGGTAAGGGCTAGGGTAAGGGCTAGGGTAAGGGCTAGGGGCTAGGGTTAGGGCTAGGGTAAGGGCTAGGGTTAGGGCTAGGGTAAGGGCTAGGGTAAGGGCTAGGGTTAGGGCTAGGGTTAGGGCTAGGGTAAGGGCTAGGGTTAGGGCTAGGTAGGGCTAGGGTAAGGGCTAGGGTTAGGGCTAGGTAAGGGCTAGGGTTAGGGCTAGGCTAGGGCTAGGGTTAGGCTAGGGCTAGGGTTAGGCTAGGGTTAGGGCTAGGGGCTAGGGTTAGGGCTAGGGTTAGGGGCTAGGGTAGGGCTAGGGTTAGGGCTAGGGGCTAGGTAAGGGCTAGGCTAGGGCTAGGTTAGGGCTAGGGTTAGGGCTAGGGTAGGTTAGGGCTAGGGTAGAGGCTAGGCTAGGGTTAGGGCTAGGGCTAGGCTAGGCTAGGTAAGGGCTAGGGTTAGGGCTAGGGTTAAGGCTAGGGTAAGGGCTAGGGTTAGGGCTAGGGTTAGGGCTAGGGTAAGGCTAGGGTAAGGGCTAGGGTTAGGGCTAGGGTAAGGGCTAGGGTAAGGGCTAGGGTTAGGGCTAGGGTAAGGGCTAGGTTAGGGCTAGGGTAAGGGCTAGGGTAAGGGCTAGGGTTAGGGCTAGGGTAAGGCTAGGGTAAGGGCTAGGGTTAGGGCTAGGGTTAGGGGCTAGGTAAGGCTAGGTAAGGGCTAGGGTTAGGGCTAGGGTAAGGGCTAGGGTAAGGGCTAGGGTTAGGGCTAGGGTAAGGCTAGGGTAAGGGCTAGGGTTAGGGCTAGGGTAAGGCTAGGGTTAGGGTTGGAGCTAGGGTTAGGTTAAGGGTTTAATATAGGGTTTGAGTTGGGGTTGAGCTAGGGTTAAGGTTTGGGATATGGTCAAGGGTTAGGGTTGGGGTCAGGGTTAATTTAAAGTCTTGGGGCTAATAGTGTAAGTAAAGTGTCATACCAAAACGTGTTACACTGTACTTACAGAAATCTTTGTACAATAACAAAAGCACTGTAATGTACATCTTTATATAAGTTAGTCTAACCAACCAGGGTTGGGATCCTGTCTGTAACATGGTGGGAATGTCAGTGGCACCATGCAGCCTCTGCTCCATCCCTGACTGCTGATTAGACCACAGCGACACAGCAGCTCTTTAAATAAATGCTCTCTCTCTCTTTCTCCCAGTCTCTCTCTCGCTCCCCCTCTCTTACTCTCTCCTTTTCCCCTCTCCCTCTCTCCACATGCTCCATCACTTCTCAGGTTATCAGAGGAGCTCCAACCCCAAACACCCCCAGAGTGCTACACACAGTTAACAGAGGGAATGAGAGAAGAGATGTGGTTGCTTTGCAAGCACTGGGTATAGAAGTTAAAAGGGAGATAGAGGGAGGGGAGTGAGTGTAAGGGGCACAAGCACTCAATGTAGTAGTTAAGAAAGGGAGGGGGAAAGAGGGAGGGGAGAGAGGGAGGGAGGGAAGGAGGGAGAAGTGAGTGAGAGCGGGAGAGCGGGAGAGAAAGGCATCCCTCTAATTCCTCAAGAGGGGCTCTTGTATCAAACAGAGAAAGAGTGAGAATAGGAGAGGCGGACTGACAGAGGGAGGTCCAGAAGTTTGGGATAATTCTAAGGAGCTGAGACCCAAAACGCTGAGGCTGGAGTAGTCAACTGCAGTCAGGGAGAGAACAACGGATGAAAAAACAAAGCCCACTGACTTAACCCTGACAGACCGACGACGAGTGGAAACAACTGGAGATCACCACTACGGCTACAGAAGGCCAACATACCAGCATACCACTACAATACAAGCTGGTCCCAACTTCACTGACAAGAGTGTGAAGGAACCTGAACTGATGCATAAAGGACTAGAAGCGTGAGAAGCGCATGGGGAGATTTGAGAGAAGACAGGAGAGAGAGAGAAGTTGTTAAAGTTTGTGAACGTTGTCCACCTGCTTGTATAAGTGTTTAAGAGAAGGAGAGAGAGTTTCAGTGTAACTTCAAGAAGAGAAGAGACCGCGAGGATCGGAGAGAGGCTCTACCCGGCTCCACGCAATGTGAGTGAGAAACCACTGCCACAGGGAGGTTGAACTAACTAAAACATTATTTTCAGATGATTTCTAATCTAATATCTATGAAAAACATTCACCAAAGCATTTTAAAATGGCAATTCTTGTTATCATCACTGATAATTAAATGCATAGACAACGTTTCAGACAGGGGTTATATGCAACTGCCAGCCAAAAGACAATAGAATAATAGAACAATAGAGCTTCTTCAGAATGTTCTAGATTGGAACGTCAGAATATTTGAAGGACCAGCTTGAATGTAGTTCAGTGCTTTATTAGTAACCATAAGCTAGAGAGGAAGCTCATTTGAAAATACCATAGGGTAATTCAGTCATTTTAGCCAAGTACAGTGTGTAAAACAGATGTAGCGGCCAAGTGTAGGCCTTATGTCACAATGAGTGAGCTAGTTGGACTCTTCCTGCACCCCCGACCTTAGACCTGAACAACAACACTTCACTAACAATGGGAGGTTGACGTAGAACACTGTTGAGGTAGCGACGTCTGGCAGCGACACTTCTCAAGTGGACCTCTTCCGTAGCGTGGTTGGGGTCAGGGTTAACGGTCGGATGAGGTATGCGGGTAATGTGTGTTTGTTGGGTCAAAGTAAGAAGGGGTGGTTAAAAGAAGATGAGTACCCACGTATACCCTATATCTATGGCCAGGAGTTTCTCATGGTCTGGAAAAACTCATTCAGATTCAGAGTGTTTAATAGTCACATGTACAGGGTTGCAGGTGTGATTGTTGTTCAGATTCAGAGTGTTTAATAGTCACATGTACAGGGTTGCTGGTGTGATTGTTGTTCAGATTCAGAGTGTTTAATAGTCACATGTACAGGGTTGCTGGTGTGATTGTTGTTCAGATTCAGAGTGTTTAATAGTCACATGTACAGTGTTGCAGGTGTGATTGTTGTTCAGATTCAGAGTGTTTAACAGTCACATGTACAGGGTTGCAGGTGTGATTGTTGTTCAGATTCAGAGTGTTTAACAGTCACATGTACAGGGTTGCAGGTGTGATTGTTGTTCAGATTCAGAGTGTTTAATAGTCACATGTACAGGGTTGCAGGTGTGATTGTTGTTCAGATTCAGAGTGTTTAATAGCCACATGTACAGGGTTGCAGGTGTGATTGTTGTTCAGATTCAGAGTGTTTAATAGTCACATGTACAGGGTTGCAGGTGTGATTGTTGTTCAGATTCAGAGTGTTTGATAGCCACATGTACAGGGTTGCAGGTGTGATTGTTGTTCAGATTCAGAGTGTTTAATAGTCACATGTACAGGGTTGCAGGTGTGATTGTTGTTCAGATTCAGAGTGTTTGATAGCCACATGTACAGGGTTGCAGGTGTGATTGCAGGGTACAGTGAAAACCTTGGGCTTCGAGCTCCAACATGCAAGACTAGTGAAATAAAAGAATGAAAATGGTAATAAAAAACAATAGAAATAGCACTATATACATAATAGCAACTGTGGCAGTGGTGAATAAATAAATGTCCATTGGGGTGGAGGCAGAGTAAAGACTGCTGAGGAGGTGGGGTGGAATGACCATAGGGGGAGCAGCAGCATGACCATGGCCCTACCAATACCTAATATGCGGGTGGTTTTGTATCCTGCACCTGTGGAAGTGCTGGATGTGCCCGTCCTAAAAGTACTAAGGGGAGGAAGAAGAACAATAGCCATACAGGCACTGCCTTAATTCTCTTGAGTGTACTTTAATAGCACCAAAAGGTTTGCGGTATTCTTCTCTTTGCTATGGCATTAGTTTTACCCTGCGCTTGTGGAATATTGCTCAATACACTTTTACACAACTTCTGAACTGACATTGTTAGGTTCTGGACCTTGGCCCTTCTAGAGCTTGGCCCTTCTGGTCTGCCCTGATAGATTTATCACTTTGGGGCAGAGTGGTGCAGAGCGGTGCTGAGCGGTGCTGAGGGCAGAGGTATAACTGGGAGGAAGGCTGGCAACTGACCCTGGTCCATTGTTCAGGCCGGTTTGGGCAATGCTTAGTAAGGGGAGAGGGGGGTTGCTATCCTGTCACTGTTAATGGGACATGTCAGTTAGGAGTTGTTACTTATCGCTGGTTCACGGAAACTTTCAACTTGGTCTGTGGTGATTTGGAGTTGTTTTTACCATACTGGAAGAATCAAACAACACATTTACAGTGTCTTGAACATAAGGCCATGACATTACTTCTACGTTTTCTATTTCTAACAAGACATGAACTGCAGTCTGCAATCAGCGCCAAGATAAACAAATGCATTCAGGCACGTGCACAAGCATACACAGATGCACGCACGCACCCACACACACACAACACGTGTATGCACGCACGCATCCTTTGATTCTGTCTCTTACCCTTCATCTTCATCTTATCCATCATCATCCTCTGTGCACCCTCGCCTGGCAATTAGGTTCCTTTCCTCTGGGACAATCAGCTTTCAGATAACTATCCTGTTCTGATAGAAGATATAAGAGTTTATAGATTACACCGTGCAGCCTGCCTTCCTCTTCCTCTAAAAGATAAAGTCCTCTAACCTCCCTGTGAACTCCCTGGTTCAGTCTACCTTTGAAGACTGAACCTCAAATATGGTATGTCTATGGACCATGTTTGCGATAGACATGAGTTTGAGACAGGGAGAGACTTCTGTTACACAAATTGTCTATAAAAAAAAATGCCACTGTCACTATAAAGATCCACTCATGAAAAGCCAAACCATTTCACATTCGCATATGCTTGGAACAGTATTTCCACATCCGAGAAGTAGGGACCATTTTTGCTTTAGCAAACCTGGCTAAACTCTGCCTCTTCTTCCCCTCTCTCCCTCCCCTCCTCCCCAGTTGACCATGAGTATGAGCGGCACATTGGAGAAGGGGGCTCACCACCAGGCCCTTGACCTCTCTGAGGAGCTCTCTCCCCACATGCACCCCCACCATCACCACCAGCACCACCTCCAGCACTCCAACTCCCTGGCCTCCACCGCCCCCGTGGGGACACCCTCCGGCGTGGTGGTGCCTCCCCCGTACTTTGCAGCCGACAGTGGGGGTGGAGGGAGCGACGCTCCCCTGGAGCTGAGGGGCTCTCTGGACTGCTGGGCGTGCTCGGTGCTGGTGACAGCCCAGAACCTGGTCATAGCGGGGATCAACGCCTGCCTGGCCGGACTGGTGTTCGGACTCATCCTCACCCCGGCTATAGTGATGGTGGTGTTCGGGTTCCTGTGTCATTCTACGGTAAGGAGGGAAAGCGGTGGGGGGTGTATTCGCCTTCTTCTTCTTCTTCTTCTTCTTCTTCTTCTACTATTCAGTCAGAGAGTTGTGACGCTCTCTAATGAATAACCTGAGGGAAAATTCAGAGGAAAGGTTACTCCGTCTTCCAAAGTTCCTGAGTGTCATTTCAATTTCACATTCATAACTCATCTACTGTATGTGTCTGAGTGAAGGTGTGTTTGCTAACACACTCATATCATTAGAGCCTTCAGGAGGTATCGTCACGAGTAGCTAACTAGATAATAGATCAGAAGAATATGAAATAATCATATGGCATACAGAGTAGTGATATACGCTGACATTTCAGGAGGGACTAACTGTAGTTTGGAATATTTTAGCAGAAAATGAGGGTGGAGTTTGGCCCTTTGTGAGTTTCATAAGCAGATCAGCCAGAGAGTTTCTCAGTATTTCTCAGATGTTTAAGAACAGGGGCCTGCGTCCCAAATGGCACCCTATTCCCTTTATAGTGCACAACTACTTTTGAACAGGGACCATAGAGCTCTGGTAAAAAGTACTGCTCTATATAGGGAATATGGAGCCATTTTGGACACATCCAGGGTTGAGAATCCGACTGGACAGGTCACAGGAGTCAAGGGAAAGACTTTAAAGAATAGAGGGAGGTAGGGATTAGCTAGCCTAGCTGGTCCCACATCTATATGCTTTAACCAACTCCTACAAATCTAGGACAAGGCTATGTCAAAGAAAGCTTTAAACACACATTCACAGATTCACAGACAGAATAGCAAAACATTAAGTGCGAAATGAATTTAGCACACTTGAGCTCACACACAGACAGACGCACACAGACAGACGCACACAGAAGCACGCGCGAGAGCACACACACACCTTTGACCCCAGTTAGTCCCACTAGTTTTAGGGTCCCACCCTGCCACCCCTACAGGTCATAGTGGGTCAGAGAGTGTGCATGGGGAAAAAGGACACAGAAGTACTGACCACCTTACCAATGACAGTGTGTGTGTGTGTGTGTGTGTGTGTGTGTGTGTGTGTGTGTGTGTGTGTGTGTGTGTGTGTGTGTGTGTGTGTGTGTGTGTGTGTGTGTGTGTGGTTCACAGGGACATGTTACAGGATTCCCCTCCCCTCTAACCAATTAGGAACCTTGTGGCACCAGATTAAGGAGGGATTAGGGTGGAGAGGGAGAGAGAGGGAGGAATGAAACAAAGGAGAGAGGTGGATGAGAAAGAACGAAGGAATGTTAAAGCTAGCTAAACAAGTCATCCTGATCTCGCAGTTCGTTGTCACAAAATATTGAATTCCACAAACTCTGAAAAACATTCACCAACTATTCTGAAAAAGGGGAAGGGAATATCTTCACTATTTATTAACATTTTTTATTTAACCTTTATTTAACTAGGCAAGTCAGTTAAGAACTTACAACAAATTCTTATTTACAATGACGGCCTACCCTACCAAGCAACTGCATTAAACTACATTAACTTTAACTTGATTTCAGAGCTAGACACCCCAATAAGACCTATGAAAATCACATATTTTCAGAAGGTTGGCTGTGGGACATAAACCCCCTAACCCCCTGGCCTCAGAAAGTAGAAATAAACATTGACATACTGTAGCGTTATCTGTTCACCTCCCAATCTCTTTCCCGCAATCCCTCCCTCCCTCACCACTCTGTGCCTTTCTCCCCCCATCCCCCACTTGCGTGTTCTGTTCTTACCACATATAGATAAGGAAGGATGACAGACCCTCCATTTTCCCTCCTGTGCGTTCCTCACATTCTCTCCATTCTCTGCTACCACTTCTACCTCTTCTCCCTCACGCTAACAACATCACATACCACAACAACAGGCGGATATTTGAAATCTAAAGTTCCATAGATATTATTGTGATGTTTTACAGCTGTGATGTAAGAATGGCAATTAATCACATTTAATCTATGGAAGGGGCCCTCCTTCTTCGTGTGTGTGTGTGTGTGTGTCAGACTGCGATCTGCTCTGTGTCTGTCCTGACCTCAGACACACATTCCACCAGGGGCACGTCATCGTCTCCATGCATCCTCTCCTCTCCTCTCCTCTCCTCTCCTCTCCTCTCCTCTCCTCTCCTCTCCTCTCTCTCTCTCCTCTCCTCTCCTCTCCTCTCCTCTCTCCTCCATCTGTCTATCCCCGCATTTCTCCTTGACTCCTCCATCCTTCACTTCTCTTGAACATGGGTGCTGAAACCAATAACTCTCTCCGTCTGTTCTGAGAAGACTCCAACAGAAAGCTTTATTAGCTTCATCAGCTTGTTAGAAACTAGCTTGTTATAGCGACATTTGAGATCAATGCATTTCTGTTGCATTTCTGTTGCATTGACATTGCATTATTGTCGTTATACAGTCATAAGAACATTATGTCAATCTCTTCATTGTTGGTGCAACACATTCTTCTGGTCATGTGAATAACGGTAACATAATCAACCAGAAAAACCAACCCTTGTCACTCTCCTCTCCTCTCCTCTCCCCAGGTGCGCCCTCAGGGGACGACCCTCTACTGTTCGGACCTGCTTAGCGACGGGGGCTGTGTGGCCCTCCTGGTGGTCGGGTTCCTCCTGGTCACCCCCCTCCTGGTATTGGCTCTGGCTGCCTACTGCCGCCTGGCGCGCCACCTCCAGCTGGGGCTCTGCTTCATACCTTACTCCAGGGCCGTCTACAAGAACCTGCCCGCTACAAGACACCGTGGCCTGGGAGGCGGCTGCTGTGGAGGCAGCGGGTCTGGAGGAGAGGGAGGCGGGATGGGAAAGGTCTGGGTGTGAAAGGGGAGAAAGGGGGGGACTGAGGGTGGAGGAGGGTGCAACGAGGAGAGAGGGAGGATGAAGGGAAAGAGAGAGGAAGAGGCAGAAAGAGAAAGACAAGGGGATAAGAAAGAGAGAGGGAGAAAGGAGGGAGGGAGAGTGAGGGGGAGGAAGGGCGAGCCAAGTTTAGAGGAGATGGGATGAGAGGAGGGAGATGGGATAAGAGGGAGGAAATGAAAGGAGGGAAGAATGACGTTAGAGAAGGGAGGAGAAAGGGGACAAAAACTACAACAGCCAAACTAATATCTGGGAAGACTACAGTATAGGCACCATAGTTTAAAGAACAAAGTAAACCATTCCTCTGGCCTGAGTTCAACCGAAGTAACCTCCCTCACACCACCACGTTATATGCCATCACTTTAATGTAAAAGTTGCCTTTAAACCATTGATATATTGTGTGAAAATGTTATAGCAGACGAAAAAGGAGCAGGAATGTTGCCAAATCAACAGCAAGCATCTCAATTCCACTGCAGACTACGTTTAGTTGATTCAGTGAAACACTGGACATTAATGAACAATATGTCACTGCCATGTGTTCACATTTTTTTTAACATTTGAGTAATTTAGCAGAAAGCTCTTTCCAGAGCAACTGGGGTTAAGTGCCTTGCTCAAAGGTACATAGACACATTTTCCACCTATTAAATGCTCTGGGATTTAAACCAGCAATCTTTTACTTACTTGCCCAACACTCTTAACCACTAGGCTACCATCACCTGAATAACATTGATTCAAGACAATGGCTTTAAGCATTTATACACCATGAAGGACATTTTGTGTTTAGTATAGTTTGTACATTTCATTTACTACGGTTTATGACTACTACTGTTTCTTGTACATTTCCATTTTTCAAATATAGCCTATTTGGAATCAATTGGAGTCATTTGTCTTTTATTAAAAAAAAGAGTTCATTGTGGTTATGCATTCTCCCCCCCCCCACACACACACGCACAAACACACACACACATCATTCTGGGTTATACACACTCCTCTCTACAAAGTGGAGGAGGGGTTAATGCATAAGTAAATCACAAGCAGTGCCAGTGAGTACAACTGCTTGGCACGAGGACTTCATAAGCACGTGACATAAACTCGCTCCAGCTGGATATTATCACAAGTTTAAATGTGAATAATGTGTATTAGTGTCTGGATCCACCAACATAATATAACTGGGGGAGTAATGATGACGAGGCGAGAGGGTACTTGAATGTTATGATATAGTGCCCTCTTGTGCTTTTTCAGTGCATGACATGATGAGTGCAGAAGTATTCCAGCAATTCTCTTGTTTTTGCTTCTAATTACATTTTTTCATATTTTTTGGTTGTTTTACGGCACCTGGTTCCCAAGCAGTCTCATGTTCCAGTACTAACCCAGTACTATGGCCACAAGCATATTTTTTTTTACCCACTTTTCTGCCCTTGGCACATCTCTGCAATTCTTCAATGGGCTCGGGAGGGCCAAAGGTCGAGTCATGCGTCCTCCAAAGCATGACCTACCTGGCTGCCTACTTCTTATCACACCGCTCGCTTAACCCGGGTGTCAGCCTCAACATTGTGTTGGAGGAAACACTGGTCGACTGATGACCGGAGTCAGCTTGCAGGCTCCCGGCCCTGTCACAAGGAGTCGCTAGAGCAGTGGTTCCCAACCTTTTTCGTTACTGTACCACCAACTGAATTTTGCTCTACCCGGAGTACCCCTGAAGTACCCCCTCATGTGCATTTTACAATTAGGACTATGGTCTTATAAGTCTTCTCAAGTACCCTTGTGGATAGGCCAAGTACCCCCAGGGGTCTTAGTACCCCTGGTTGAGAACCACTACACTGGAGCACAATAAGCCAAGGAAAACCCCACTGGCCAAACCCTCCCCTACCCCGGACTGCGCTGGGCCATTTGTGCGCCTTTCTATGGGGCTCTCAGTCATGGCCGGTTGTGACACAGTCTGAGAATCGAACCAAAGGCTGTAGTGCTTTTGACCGCTGCGCCACCCAGGACCATCAGCAATTCTCTTCTGGTTTGAAATAAGCACTGGAGTCAGTTTTCTGACATATGTAATTGTCAAATAGCAATATAACAAATTACAGTAAGACAAGAAATGAACTACAGATACACTCTTATTGGAGTGCCAGATTCAAAAACACTATTCAATAGCATACAAATATACAACAAACAAGACAATGATTTCACAATGTTGTCCACAATCTAGAAATAATATCAATACCAGACTTATACCAGAGTTGTCTTACAGGTCTGCTTCAAAATGAGTGTTTTCATTGAAGAAGAAATCAGGGTTTTGACTAGATACAGCTTTGTCAGATTTGGCTTTTCGTGGCAGGTTAGAGAATTTACACAGCAGGAGAATTAGGTTAGGGTTAGGAAAAGGGTTATGCAGAGCATACACTACACGATTTCTACAATCTTAACAACTTGGACGTGCTCACATTTCATGACGTCCTCGTCCCAAATCTGTCATTCTGTCCATCCTCAACCCCAGGAACGTGGGTGTTCACCAGTGGCGGTCAGTGCAGTGTAAGATGAGGGAGGACATTCTTTTTTCATGGCCTTTCTTCTATTACAGGATATTAGATGATTGTCATTCATGTTCCATTCACCCAGTTCAATGTAACATCAATAGGTTTAGGCTACTACATGATACTCTAATTTTCCCTATACCCATCATGAGGTTGCTACAACCTAGCCTATGAATGGCTGCGCTTGGGTAAAGCGCACTGGGTAAACCTGCCAGGTAACTATACTGAACAAAAATATAAACGCAACATGCAACAATTTCAAAGATTTTACTGAGTTACAGTTCATATCAGGAAATCAGTCAATTGAAATAAGTTCATTAGGCCCTAATCTATGGATTTAACATGACTGGGTTTCAAGATATGTATCTGTTGGTCACAGAGACCTTAAAAAGGTAGGGGTGGATCAGAATCCAGTCAGTATCTGGTGTGACCACCATCTGCCTCATGCAGCGCGACACATCTCCTTCGGTGTCGTATACGTCAATCCAGAGCATCCCAAACTCGCTCAATGGGTGACATGTCTGGTGAGTATGCAGGCCATGGAAGAACTGGGGTATTTTCTGCTTCCAGGAATTGTGTACAGACCCTTGGGACGTGGGGCCGTACATTATCATGCTGAAACTTGAGGTGATGGCGAGTGATCTCGTCACGAAATATTAGTGCATACTTGTGCATTCAAACTGCCATCGATAAAATGCAATTGTATTTATTGTCGGTAGCTTATGCCTGCCCATACCATTACCCCACCGCCACCATGGGGCATTATTTTCACAATGTTGACATCTGCCAACCGCCTGTCTGCGATTGCCAAATTCTCTAAAGGATGTTGGCTTATGGTAGAGAAATTAACATTAAATTATCTGGCAATAGATCTGGAGGACATTCCTGCAGTCAGCATGCCAATTGCCCGCTCCCCTCAAAACTTAAGACATCTGTGGCATTGTGTTGTGTGGCAAAACTGCACATTTTAGAGTGGCCTTTTATTGTCCCCAGCACAAGGTGCACCTGTGTAATGATAATGCTGTTTAGTCAGCTTATTGATATGCCACACCTGTGAGGTGGATGGATTATCTTCACAAAGGAGAAATGCTCACAAAAATTTGAGATAAACAAGCTTTTTGTGATTATGGAACATTTCGGGGATCTTTTAATTCAGCTCATGAAACAAGGGACCAACACTTTACATGTTGCGTTTATATTTTTGCTCAGTATGTTTTGGGTTCCATGTAGAACCCTTTCCAAAGAGGATTCTACATGGAACCCAAAACGGTTCTACATGGAAACCAAAATGGTTCTACCTGGAATCAAAAATGGTTGTACCTGGGATCAAAAAGGGTTCTCCAACAGGTACAGTCGAAGAACCCTTTCGGAACAATTTTTTCTAAGAGTGTAGTGTATGTAGATCCAATTGAAATAGCACCACCTTTAATAATATAAAATTGTAAAGCAAATCAAATCCTATTTTAACTCGCCAGAGCTTATCCCAGCCATGAAAGCTGCCAGAGCGAGGGGGGGACATTGCTTACATCCCCTATGACAGGCTCATTGTCCACCCTCCCTCCCAGAAGCCTGGAAGGGATGAGAGAGCCAAGCCTATGGGTTCGTAGCTTCAACCCCGCAGTACACACACACCAATTGATTAATGGACTGTTTAATGTATACAAACTTGTTTTGTTTGCTCTTTTCCATATTATGTCTATCTCTGATAAGCTACCCAGGAAAGGGCTGAACATAGCGCATGTTAATATATGTAGCCTTAGAAATAAGGTTCATGAAATCAATAACTTGCTAACATCAGATAAAGTTCATATATTAGCCATTTCTGAGACTCACTTAGATAATTAATTTGATGATATAACAGAAGCAATACAAGGATATAACATCTATAGAAGAGACAGAAATGCTTATGGGGGAGGTGTTGCGGTATATATTCAGAGCCATATCCCTGTAATGCTTTGAGAAGATCTTATGTCAAGTGTTATTGATGTGTTGTGGTTGCAGGTTCACTTGGCACATCTAAAGCCTTTTCTTTTGGGGTGTTACAATAGGCCACCAAGTGCTAACAGTCAGTATCTAAATAAGATGTGTGAAATGCTTGATAGTGTATGTGATGTAAACAGAGAGGTCTACTTTCTCGGGGACCTGAATATTGACTGGTTTTCATCAAGCTGTCCGCTCAAGAGGAAGCTTCTTACTGTAACCAGTGCCTGTAATCTGGTTCAGGTTATTAATCAACCTACCAGGGTGTTTACAAACACTACAGGAACAATATCATCCACATGTAGCAAAATATGTTTAGTAATACTGTAGAACTTTGTTCTAAAGCTGTATCCGTACCCATTGGATGCAGTGATCACAATATAGTGGCCATATCCAGGAAAGCCAAAGTTCCAAAAACTTGGTCTAAAATAGTGTATAAGAGATCATACAAAAGATTTTGCTGTGACTCTTATGTGGATGATGTTAAAAACAATTGTTAGTCTGATGTGATTAATGAGGAGCATCAGGAAGCTGCACTTGATGAATTTATGAAATTGCTTCTTCCAATTATTGATAAACATGCACCTTTTAAGGCACTGACTGTTAGATCTGTTAAGGCTCCATGGATTGAAAAACTGTATGGTTGAAAGAGATGGGGCAGAAGGAGTGGCTAATAAGTCTGGCTGCACATCTGACTGGCTGACTTACTGGAAATTGAGAAATGTGTGACTAAACTCCTCAACAAAAAGAAGAATACACTTTATTATGAAGCCAAGATCAATGATATAAAGAATGATGGAAAACATCTTTGGAGTACTTTAAATGAAATTATGGGCAGAAAGACAAATTGAACATCTTTCATTGAATCAGATGGCTTATTCTTATTCTGCCTGGCCGGTTCCCCTCTCCACTGGGATTCTCTGCCTCTAACCCTATTACAGGGGCTGAGTCACTGGCTTACTGGTGCTCTTCCATGATGTCCCCAATCTACCTGGTCATGCTGCTTCTCCAGTTTCAACTGTTCTGCCTGTTTTATGAATATTTAAAAATCTTGTCCATGTTCTGTTATAATCTGCACCCGGCACAGCCAGTAGAGGACTGGCCACCCCTCACAGCCTGGTTCCTCTCTAGGTTTCTTCCTAGGTTTTGGCCTTTCTAGGGAGTTTTTCCTAACCACCGTGCTTTTACACCTGCATTGCTTGCTGTTTAGGGTTTTAGGCTGGGTTTCTATACAGCACTCTGTGACATCAGCTGATGTATTATAAATAGGGCATTATAAATAAATTTGATTTGAAATTTGATTTGATGATTCATCACAAAACCATTTGATGTTGCCAATTATTTTAATGATTACTTCATTGGCAAAGTGGGCAAACTTAAGCAGGAAGTGCCAACAACAAACAGTGAGCCATCGTACTCATGCGTCAAACAAATAATGAAGAAAAGCATTGGAAAATTTGTTGGAAAAAATTGTCTTTGAAGAAATACAATGCTATTTCTCTGTAACCAACTTAACAACAGACTTCCATCATGCTTATAGAGAAGGGCACTCAACATGTACTTTCAGTGCAGCCTTTGATATTACTGACCATAACTTATTGTTGAAGAAACGTTTGTGGGTCACTTAGAAATGTCCTTGTTGTTGAAAGAAAATCCAATTTGTGGTCCATTAAAATAACATCAAATTGATCGGAAATACATTGTAGACATTGTTAATGTTGTAAATGACTATTGTAGCTAGAAATGGCAGATTTTTTCATGGAATACAGAGGTCCATTATCAGCAATCATCACTCCTGTGTTCCAATGGCACGTTGTGTTAGCTAATCTAAGTTTATCATTTTAAAAGGCTAATTGATCATTAGAAAACCCTTTTTAAATTATGTTAGCACAGCTGAAAACTGTTGTTATGATTAAATAACTAATAAAATTGGCCTTTTTTTAGACTAGCTGAGTATTTTTATTTAACCTTTATTTAACTAGGCAAGTCCGTTAAGAACAAATTCTTATTTTCAATGACAGCCTAGGAACAGTGGGTTAACTGCCTTGTTCAGGGGCAGAACGACAGATTTGTACCTTGTCAGCTCAGGGATTCAATCTTGCAACCTTTCGGTTACTAGTCCAACGCTCTAACCACTAGGCTACCTGCCACCCCGAGTATCTAGAGTATCAGCATTTGTGGGTTTGATTACAGGCTCAAAATGGCCAGAAACAAAGACCTTTCTTCTGAAACTCATCAGTATATTCTTGTTCTGAGAAATGAAGGCTATTCCATGCGAGAAATTGCCAAGATACTGAAGATCGTGTACAATGCTGTGTACTACTCCCTTCACAGAACGGCGCAATCTGTCTCTAACTAGAATAGAAAGAAGAGTGGGAGGCCCCGGTGCACAACTGAGCAAGAGGACAAGTACATTAGCGTGTCTAGTTTGAGAAACAGACACCTCACAAGTCCTCAACTGGCAGCTTCATTAAATACCCATAAAACACCAGTCTCAACATCAACAGTGAAGAGGTGACTCCGGGGTGCTGGCCTTCTAGGCAGAGTTGCAAAGAAAAAGCCATCACTTATTATTTTTATAAGAAACATTAATGTGTTGATAATCCCAAATTGTTTGCATAGTCAACTTACACACACCTGTGACACACACTCTTACACCAACAGACATGCCACCAGGGGTCTTTTAACAGTCCCCAAATCCAGAACAAATTCAAGAAAGTGTACAGTATTATATAGAGCCATTATTGCATGGAACTCTGTTCCATCTCATATTGCTCAAATAAACAGCAAACCTGGTTTAAAAAAACAGATAAACTAGATAGTTTGTGTGTATGCATTAAAATTTAGGCTTGTTTATGTAGGCTACGTGTGTAGGCTCTGTGTGTGTGCCTTACTTTTTTTTTTATGTAGTTCTGTTTCAGGTGTTTTGTGTGGACCCCAGGAAGAGTAGCTGCTGCTTTTGCAACAGCTAATGGGGATCCTAATAAAATACCAAATACCTCCCTTGGTGAGTCATGTAAAGTTTCTCCCATTTCTCTCTTTCTCATTTTCCCTGTCGTGCACTCAAAATCACACACGTGTGCAGTTGCAGAGAAGAGGAAGAGATTTGCCAATTATACCCATTTCTAACACTGTTTGTTGCAGGAATGGTATGACAGACATAACTTTTTAAAAATATAATATTTTATTGTCTTTTCATTGCTTCTTTACACATACTTAAATGCCAAGCTGTCCTCATATGTTTGAACCTCTGTCCGGGACAATGTCCTCAGGATTATGGAGCGCTGTGTTTATAAAAAGTTTTAGAATATTACAACATGTATTTTAAGCAAAATTGTACCATTTAGAGAGAAGTTAAACATTTTCATTATCCAACTACTGTCTCATTTTTATATACTATTTCTTAAAATGTTTCAGATTTATGACTAACACATTAATGTCCCACTTCAATATGAAGGGACAGAGGAGCAAATATGCCTTTGCTACCACTTTTAGTAGATTTTGTTATGTTGTGACCTCCATGTCAACATTATGCCAATCGTTAATAACTTTATTTAAATTTTTTATGCTTACAGTAAGTGTCATGAAAAGCCAGAATCAGGAGGTTGATGTGTTGCGGGCCCCGTGGAAAGTCCCGAAATATGCCCCTGAGCCGTGTTGGAGAAAGACGCAAAGTATGTACAGTGGCAAGAAAAAGTATGGGAACCCTTTGGAATTACCTGGATTTCTGCATAAATTGGTCATCAAATTTGATCTGATCTTCAAACATAGTGTGCTTAAACTAATAACACACAAATTATTGAATTTTTCTTGTCTATATTGAATACATCATCCAAACATTCACAGTGTAGGTTGGAAAAAGTATGTGACCCCGGGACTAATGACTTCTCCAAAAGCTAATTGGAGTCAGGAGTCAGCTAACCTGGAGTCCAGTCAATGAGATGAGATTGGAGATGTTGGTTGGAGCTGCCTTGCCCTATAAAAAGCACTCACAACATGTGAAAATGCTATTCACAAGAAGCATTGCCTGATGTGAACCATGACTCGAACAAAAGATATCTCAGAAGACCTAAGAGGAAGAATTGTTGACAGCTGGAAAGGGTTACAAAAGTATCTCTAATAGCCTTGATGTTCATCAGTCAAAGACGAAGACAAATTGTCTATAAATAGAGAAAGATCAGCACTGATGCTACTCTCCCTAGGAGTGGCCGTCCTGCAAAGATGACTGCAAGAGCACAGCGCAGAATGCTCAATGAGGTTAAGAAGAATACTAGAGTGTCAGCTAAAGACTTACAGACATCTCTGGAACATGCTAACATCGCTGTTGACGAGTCTACAATACGTAAAACACTAAACATGAATGGTGTTCATGGGAGGACACCACGGAAGAAGCTACCGCTGTCCAAAAAAAAAGATGTCTGCAAAAGTGCAAAAGTGCACCTGGATGTTCCACAGCGCTACTGGCAAAATATTCTGTGGACAGATGGAACTACAGTTGAGTTGTTTGGAAGGAACACACAACATTATGTGTGGAGAAAAAAACGCCCAGCACACCAACATTAAAACCTCATCCCAACAGTAAAGTATGGTGGTGGTAGCATTGTGGTTTGGGGCTGCTTTGTTGCCTCAGGGCCTGGACAGCTTGCTATCATCGACAGAAAAACGAATTCCCAAGTTTATCAAGACATTTTGCAGGAGAATGTTAGGATACCTGTTCCGCCAATTGAAGCTCAACAGAAGTTGAGTGATGCAACAGGACAACGACCCAAAACACAGAAGTAAATCAACAACAGAATGGCTTCAACAGAAGAAAAATTGCCTTCTGGAGTGACCCAGTCAGAGTCCTGACCTCAACCCGATTGAGATGCTGTGGCATGACCTCAAGAGAGCAGTTCACACCAGACATCCCAAGAATATTGCTGAACTGAAACAGTTTTGTAAAGAGGAACGGTCCAAAATTTCTCCTGACCGTTGTGCAGGTCTGATCCGCAATGACAGAAAATGTTTGGTTGAGGTTATTGCTGCCAAAAGAGGGTCAACCAGTTATTAAATCCAAGGTTTCACATACCTTTTCCACCCTGCACTGTGAATGTTTACACGGTGTGTTCAATAAAGACATGACAATTTAGAATTGTTTGTGTGTTATTAGTTTAAGAAGACTGTGTTTGTATATTGTTGTGACCTAGATCAGATCAAATTTGATGACCAATTTATGCAGAAATCCAGGGATTTCCAAAGGGTACACATATTTGTTTTGCCACTGTATATAGCTTCACTATTGTTATTTATTGTGTTGCTTTTTTCTATGTTTATTTGGTAATTTTCTTAACTCTGCATTGTTTGGAAAGGGCTCATAAGTAGGCTAAGTATGTCATGGTAAAGTCTACACCTATTGTATTCGGTGCATGTGACAAATACAATTGTATTTAGATTTACACACACAGGCCATATGGGCTATTTGAGTCTTGTGAAATGGTCATATTAACTATTATAATGAGTTCTAATATTCAAATATTTCACCTGTTATGGATCATATGGTAGTAATTTGACAGGAGTTCGAGAGGAACCTGACAACGACCAGGACAAAAGGATAGGCCTACATGATACTTTGTAGGCCAAACCGTTCAGATCATTTTTTGGGATGTCTCATGGTCTGACAAACGCCGCTCTAGCTCTGCCACCTTTCACCCCAGATGTGGAAGGGCGATATCAGCATATGTGGTGGATTGAGATTTTCTTTATTATGTTAATTCGATTTCCAAGGGGGCACGGAAATTGTAGGCTTGGGGTTAAAAGAATAATAAAACATTTAATAAAAACATACACATAGCCTATACAAAAGGGAACTCATAATAAACCTCAGTGTATATCAAATATTTACTAAATACAATTATACATATATATAGAAATACATTTACGATGAAAGTCATATCCCTTTCCCTATACCCTCTTATCTATTTCGAATTGCACTTTTTTTCTTCCATTTCGTGTTTTATAAATTGAACCAATCCCGTCGGTGACCACTTGAGGGTATCATTGACCACGCTACATATGGCCTCACAAAGTTTTGCCTTGATAAGGGATACTAGTCACTAATTGCAATACTTTTCCAAATGTTTTAGTTCTAATTTGGCTACCTCTTCATAATCTTTTTTTTTAATATATATTACAAATCTCTTTTTATTTTCTTGTTAACTAATGGGCTAAAGAAAATTCCCATAAAACATAGGGCATTGTTTCAATTTCAAAACAATTGTCCCTGGGACAAAATGTATTCAGGGCCAAATTATGATTTTATAATGTTGAAAGAACTCAAAGACGTCTGTGTAAAACAAGTTAATTAAAATAGTTCAGTCTGTTGTCTAAACATTTTAATTGTATCAGTAGCAATTTAACATATAACATTCTGTGGTTGATTACATGTTCTTTTACTTTGCAGACAAGCATTTTCCTTGCCCATTCAACAATTTTCTTAAAATGTAATGGGATCATTCTTGCCAATTACAAGACGTGTTTTCCTAAATTCACTCTGGACTGACATTCTGGACGATTTAAATACTTTTTTTGCCCGAAGTTTACTGACACCGGTCATATTCAACAGGTGTTGCACAGTTATTCTGCGCTCTGGCACACTCAGATGAGAGTGCTCTGAAATCCGAGGACATAGCCAGAGTGAATTTATGAACGCACCCTGTATATCCCAGAACACTCTGTGCAATTGCAAGTTCCAGGTTCATTTTCTCCCTACCACACCACACGTTTGGTCTTAATCAACAACATATGGCATGGCAGAAGACATAACATGGTTTCCCCAGCTGAACATGGGATCGTTTGGTCTTAATCAACAACATATGGCATGGCAGAAGACATAACATGGTTTCCCCAGGTGAACATGGGATCATTTGCATGCGCCACTATATAAATATCAACCAAATTGTATTTCTCTCCCAGATTACCCACGGTCATCCCCCTTAAAAACCTGTCTGTTTGTCATAAAAATAGCGTCTAGTTTTTAAGCGTTTCCCTCCTTTCTTTGGGTGTCGATGGTGCAAGTACAACAATTATTCGAAGAAATGTACCCCTCCAATCGATATGTACTATTCAAACCCTGCCCTGTAGTGCCAAAATACTTTTTAAAATCCCTTTTCCCCTACAGAATACTAATCCCAGTAGAATGCACCCCGCCAACTGTCCCATCAAGAGCATCCTGACTGGTTACATCACAGCTTGGTATGGCAACTGCTCGGCATCCGATTGTAAGACCCTACAGAGGGTAATGCATACCACAGGAGGTTGGTGGAACCTTGGCTGGAGCTGAATAATGTGTTTGATGCCATTACATTCCATTCCATGTGCTCCATTCCAGCCATTATTATGAGCCGTCTTCCCCTCAACAGCCTCCACTGGACTGCGTACGTCCCAGTACATCACTGGGGCCAAGCTTCCTGGCATCCAGGATCTCTATACCAGGCAGTGTCAGATGAAGGCCATAAAAATTGTCAAGACTCCAGCCACCTAAGTCATAGACTGTTCTCTCTGCTAGTGCACGGAAAGCGGTATCGGAGTTCCAAGTCTAGGTCCAAAAGGGTCCTTAACAGCTTTTACCCCCAAGCCATAAACCTGCTAAACAGTTAATCAAATGGCTACCCGGACAATTTGCATTGACCCCCGTTTTTACACTGCTTCTACTCACTGTTTATTTACTATGCATAGTCAGTTTACACCTGCCCACATGTACAGTTGAAGTTTACATACACCTTAGCCAAATACATTTAAACTCAGTTTTTCACTATTCCTGACATTTAATCCTAGTAAAAATTCCCTGTCTTAGGTCAGTTAGGATCAACACTTTATTTTAAGAATGTCAAATGACAGAATAATAGTAGAGAGAATGATTTATTTCAGCTTTTATCTATTTCATCACATTCCCAGTGCGTCAGAAGTTGACATACACTCAATTAGTATTTGGTAGCATTGCCTTTAAATTGTTTAACTTGGGTCAAATGTTTCGGGTAGCCTTCCACAAGCTTCCCACAATAAGTTGGGTGAATTTTGGCCCATTCCTCCTGACAGAGCTGGTGTAACTGAGTCAGGTTTGTAGGCCTCGCACACGCTTTTTCAGTTCTGCCCACACATTTTCTATAGGATTGAGGTCAGAGCTTTGTGTTGGCCACTCCAATACCTTGACTTTGTTGGCCTTAAGCCATTTTGCCACACCTTTGGAAGTATGCTTTGGGTCATTGTCCATGGAAGACCCATTTGCGACCAAGCTTTAACTTCCTGACTGATGTCTTGAGATGTTGCTTCAATATATCCACATAATTTTCCTCCCTCATGATGCCATCTATTTTGTGAAGTGCACCAGTCCCTCCTGCAGCAAAGCACCCCCACAACATGATGATGCCACCCCCGTGCTACACGGTTGGGATAGTGTCCTTCGGCTTGCAAGCCTCCCCCTTTTTCCTCCAAACATAACAATGGTTATTATGGCCAAACAGTTCTATTTTTGTTTCATGAGACCAGGGGATTTCTCCAAAACGTACGACCTTTGTCCCCATGTGCAGTTTCAAACTGTAGTCTGGCTTTTTTATGGTGGTTTTGGAGCAGTTGCTTCTTCCTTGCTGAGCGGCCTTTCAGGTTATGTCGATATAGGACTCGTTTAACTGTGGATATAGATACTCTTGTACCTGTTTCCTCCAGCATCTTCACAAGGTCCTTTGCTGTTGTTCTGGGATTGATTTGCACTTTTCGCACCAAAGTACGTTCATCTCTAGGAGACAGAACACATCTCCTTCCTGAGTGTTATGACGGCTGTGTGGTCCCATGGTGTTTATACATGCGTACCATTGTTTGTACAGATGAACGTGGTACCTTCAGGCGTTAGGAAATTGCTCCCAAGGATGAACCAGACTTGTGGAGGTCTACAATTTTTTTTCTGATGTCTTGGCTGATTTCTTTTGATTTTCTCATGATGTCAAGCAAAGAGGCACTGAGTTTGAAAGTAGTCCTTGAAATACATCCACAGGTACACCTCCAATTGACTCAAATTATCCCAATTAGCCTATCAGAAGCTTCTAAAGCCATTACATAATTTTCAGGATTTTTAAAAGCTGTTTAAAAACACTGTCAACTTAGTGTAAGTAAACTTCTGACCCACTGGAATTGTGATACAGTGAATTATAAGTGAAATAATCTGTCTGTAAACAATTGTTGGAAGAATTAGAGCATCCTGTCGGGCTGTATCACCGTCTGGTGCGGCAACTGCTCCGCCCACAACCGTAAGGCTCTCCAGAGGGTAGTGAGGTCTGCACAACGCATCACCGGGGGTAAACTCCCTGCCATCCAGGACACCTACAGCACCCGATGTCACAGGAAGGCCAAAAAGATCATCAAGGACAACAACCACCCGAGCCACTGCCTGTTCACCCCGCTATAATCCAGAAGGCGAGGTCAGTACATGTGCATCAAAGCTGGAACCGAGAGACTGAAAAACAGCTTCTATTTCAAGGCCATCGGACTGTTAAACAGCCATCACTAACATTGAGTGGCTGCTGCCAACATACTGACTTAAATCTCTAGCCACTTTAAATAATTGAAAATTTAATGTAACAATGTATCACTAGCCACTTTAAGCACTTTTTTATATAATGTTTACATATCCGACATTACTCATCTCATATGTATATACTGTACTCTTTACCATCTACTGAATCTTGCCTATGCCGTTCGGCCATCGCTCATCCATATACTCATCCATGTACATACATACTCATATTCATTCCTTTACACTTGTGTAAAGGTAGTTGTGTATAAGGTAGTTGTTGGGAAATTGTTAGATTACTTGTTAGATACTACTGCATGGTCGTAACTAGAAGCACAAGCATTTCGCTACACTCGCATTAACATCTGCTAACCATGTGTATGTGGCAAATACAATTTGATTTCATTTGATTTGTGGAGTGGAGTGGTTGAAAAATTAGTTTTAATGACTCCAACCTAAGTGTATGTAAACTTCCGACTTCAACTGTTACATATTACCTCGACTAACCTGTACCCCCGCACATTGACTCAGTACCGGTACCCCCTGTATATAGCTTTGTTATTGTTATTGCTAGCTAGAGCCAGTGACACTGGTAGACAGTGTCCTTTGCTAACGCCGGGCGAACACCTGCCCTCATCATCGTTAATAGAACTGCGGGAAATTAGAACTGCGCACGCTCCGCTGGCTTCCAGTTACCTACGGAACAGCAAGAGGAACTACCCCTCCCTACCTTCAGGCTATGCTCAAACCCTACACCCCAACCTGAGCACTCCATTCTGCCACCTCAGGTCTCTTGGCCCTGCCTCCCCTACGGGAGTGCAGCTACCGCTCAGCCCAGTCCAAGCTCTTTTCTGTCCTGGCAACCCAATGGTGGAACCAGCTTCCCCCTGAAGCTAGGACAGCAGAAACCCTGCCCATCTTTCGAAAACATCTGAAACCCTACCTCTTCAGTATCTTAAATAATCCTCCTCCTCACCTCAGACCCCCCCAACTTAAACAGCACTTGCACTTGTACTTTCTATGCCTGTGATATGTGGTTGTCCCACCTAGTTATCTTAAGATGCATGCACTAACTGTAAGTCACTCTGGATAAGAGCGTCTGCTAACTGACTCAAATGTAAATGTACTGAAGTAGTATTTTACTGGGTGACTTTCACTTTTACATTTTCTATTAAGGTATCTTTACATTTACTCAAGTATGACAATTGGGTACTTTTCCCACCATTGCTAAAAAGTGACACTACACATACTAAAGAGGTATACGGCTAAGGAGAACTCAACATACAAGGTTCTACTACCACTTCACTGCAAACCGGGCCTAGCCCAATGAAACGCAATTGTACAAACATGCAAATTCACTGCTCACAGGGTCATAATACACAGTTGATCACGGTAGGTTTTAGGTTTTATGTTACATTTCGTATGGTGTGTATGAATTTGTGGATGTCCATCACCAATTTCATATGATATGTTACAAATTTGCAAAACAAACAAAATATGTTACGAATTTGTAAAACGTATGATATGTTATGAATTTTAGCTAGATGGCTATGTGGATAACTTTAGCTAGCTGGCAAATGTTAGCTAAGCTCTGCCTTGTGTCAGTTTCCCAAGCAATTAGTTCATGATTTGGTGACATCCTCCCTCAGCTGTCCCACGGCTTCACCACCGTATTTATCCTGTACTGTTTGTGATTTTAACATACCTGCACTCACACCTGCCTGATGTCCACTGTAATATACAGTGAATGTCAGAGAAGGTCAGTGTATTGGATATCCCATATGGGGGCCACATTCAAGACAGCATTTTCAGCTAAAGGAGAGCTCCCTGGTCCAGTCCACAGCTGGATGTAAGTACAAAGAGTCCCAACATGTGAGAAATGGTCGGCGTTATTATTACCATGCACTATGACACTCAGTAATAAAGCCATACCACTATCACATCACTGAGAACACTAATCAAACACGTCAATTGATACAACAGCCATAAAATGAAAATCCTAAAGGTGACTTGTTTCCATTGATGATATAACCTGTCAGGCAGATTAAGTTAGTTGGATTCTAGTATTTTAATTTTAATTTTGCTATCTTCTCGTCTGTGTCTTCATTAGTGTGCTTGTGCTTTCCCCTACACATCCCTGTGAGATCGATCAGCCTCCGTTCAGTGAGGGAGACACAGAATCCCCCGGCCAGTCCACCAACCCCCCTCTCTGTGTTAACAAACCATAAATGTCACTGATACCAACAGCCAGAGTACACACATGGGCAGGTATCAAAGGGCAATTCTAGAATTTACTCCTGATTTAGTTCTGTTCTGTTTAGTTCCATTCCACAGGTTGGCAAGGGACCTGTGTTCCGCATCCAGGGGTCTATACCAAGAACTAAAGGGCTGAAGAGAAAGAGAAGATTTGATGTCCAGCACAGTGGAATATACTGGACACACTGGCTCCTGAGACCAACAACAGCCACGTCCTCTCAGCCTCTTCTTCCCTTCTCCCTCCTGCGTTGTGTGTCAGTCTGTCTTGATCGTGAAGTCTTTTTCCCTCCTCTTTTCTATCTACCATCTCTTCTTCAGTCTGGGTCTACTTTCCACTGTCTCTGTCTCTGCCATACAGCAGTATCACTGAGCTATCTGGTGACGGAGTAAAGACAGTATGTGTTGCACGGGGAAGTGTTCTCGTCTGGTGGGCCTGATCCTGTTGCCCTCGGCGTTCGCCTGTATCATCGCCAACATCCTCCTGTTCTTCCCCAATGGAAAGCAGCAGGACAGCAGCCATGTCTCCCTGCAGGTCTGGCTCATGGGCGGCCTCATCGGAGGGGGAATATTCGTGAGTATATTGACTGAACATAGATGGACACCTTGACACCACTCATTCACCTGTACGCTCATGGAAAAATAGGTTCTACAGAGGGTTGGTTCTACATGGAACCCAAAAGGGTTTGACCTGGAATCCAAAAGGGTTCTTCAATGGGTTCTCACATTGAGACTACCGACAAACACGTTTGGAACCCTTTTTTTCTGACATTGTACAAAGACGACAGGGCTATAGCTGTCATCTTGGGACAGGTCTCCCTTGAAAAAGACATGGAAACACCTGTGTAATAATGTATACATCTTTGGCTGGATAAAGGCATTTCCAGAATGTTTATATTCAGTAATATAAGTTAAATATTGGAAGGATTTGGTATGAATAAAGATTATGTCAGAAAAGGAGGAAGAGGTTCTAATTTATACTGTATTATCACAGATGGAGAGTAACTGACTAATGGTTGACTATTTAATTACAGTGGGGAACCTATTGTACTTCCCCTACTCTATTTGTCCTCCACAGGACGCATTCATTGTGATATCAAAAGCATACCTCTCTCAAACATTACATTGAACAGAGCCACACTTGCACCAGTTTGGCAAGGGGAAATACATGCCAGTAGTGGGAAACAGATAAATAGTCAGTTTCCATCCTCATTTTTGATATGCCATGGCCAACAAACCTTTGGTCAGTAGACTACCATATTGCAGCTATCAGAATATCCACTTTGATAGCCTTGTCAGTGGAAACTATCTGTTTTATGTACCCTGTGATATAATAGTGATGATGTGATGATAAGGACGCTTCAGAACCTATAACAGGGTGTGTCTTTATTAACAGTGTATTCATTATTATCTGGAGGAAATGTGAACAGCTCTTGTGGTTCAAGCCAACCCACTACTGTTCTGTACTGTATGTTAGCACTCCCTCTTACTCCCAGTCCCATCCATCCCAGTCAGTCCTTGCCCTTTGGAACGAGAGAAGGAAAATGGATTCAGGATTGACAAATATTTACGTAGAAGATAAGAGGACTCGCGTGCACTGCACTCACAAACACAAATATGCACGCGCATTCACGGCACGCACGCGTGCACACACGCGTGCACGCACACACACACACATGCTGGAACGTGAGCAAAGAGCTCAAGAAGTACCCACACAATCAAGTGTTTTTTTTTCACAGCAATATTTTCTCTGTGTTTTAGTGCATGTTATGATAGTTGAGGTATGATGATGACATACAGCTTAGTAGAATTCAAGTTATTCTGTCTGTCTGTGTTCTTTTCAGATGCTGTGCCCCAGCTGTTCGGCTATCAGGGCCGGGGGCAAGGGTTGCTGCGGAAATGGTTGCTGTGGAAACCGTTGCAGAGTGAGTAGGGTTTCCACTAGATAGCACAGCCACAAAGTCAAATTGGCTATAATGTAAAATGTTATGTTTTTTGTTGCTTTTTGGTCTTAATTTAAGGGTTAAGCATAAGGTTAGCAGTGTGGAGCAGCTCGGGGAAAAAAAGTGAAACAGGAAATTGACGTGAGTGAAGGAGAGGTAGCATAGGAGGATATTAAGTGTGTGTGTCTGTCTCCAACAGATGCTGAACTCTGTCTTCTCGGCTGCATTTGGTTTGGTCGGAGCTATCTACTGCACCAGTGTCTCTTCAGCGGGACTGGCCATTGGACCTAAATGCCAGGTTGTTGGTGGAAAATGGGAATACCCCTTTGAGGACCTACCAGGGTGAGTCTCTCTCTCTCTACTTTCTATCGCTCTCTCCCTCCCTCTATCCCTCTCTTGAAGTGGATATTAACTGCAATATTGACAACAGCCAGTTGATGGCAGAATAGACTAGTGGGTAAGTAGCAGACACTTCAACCCAGATCAAAATAAAATCTAATCTAATTGTATTGGTCATATACACATGCTTAGCAGATGTTATTGCGGGTGTAGTGACAGCAGTGACGGTTCTAGCTTGTATGGCTCCCTGGGCGTACCCCCCGACTGCCCATGTCGCCTATACCTAAATCCTCCAACAATGACAGAGCATTTATCCCAAGATCCATGCAGTGAGATCATTGTAAAGCTTTTGGTCATGTTTCAAGTGTTTGCAGCAGGGAGTAGCCGAGATGTCCAAGTTGTGGAAAAGATCCTATCATGTGCTATAAAAGTGATGAAAATGTGACATGTTGCAATTGTGGTGGGAACCATGAAGCCACGTCTTTCCAATGCCCCACATTGGATTTTCTTTTCACATTGTTTTGGTTTCAACCTGTCCAGTTGATGGCGGCAGTACATCTTTTTGGGATGTAGCCGCCATAAAACCCACAGAAGAAGAATAACTTCCTGTTTGAGTTTCTGCCTACAGCTAGGGAGGAGCAAAATGGAGTCGTGCAAGTGCTACAGTCAAGGTGTTGGTAGAACTTCGGGTAGCGTTTTCCTCAAATTTGCTTTGTTAAAATCCCCAGCTACAATAAATGCGGCCTCAGGATATGTGGTTTCCAGTATGCATCAAGTCCAGTGAAGTTCTTTGAGGGCCGTTGTGGTATCGGCTTGAGGGGGAGTATACACAGCTATGACTATAAGCGAAGAGAATTCTCTCTCTAAGGTCGGCATTTGATTGTGAGGTATTCTATGTCAGGTGAACAAAAGGACTTGAGTTTATGTATGTTATCACATTCACACCATGAGTAGTTAATCATGAAACACACACATCCACCTTTCTTATTCCCGGAGAGTTCTTAATTCCTGTCTGCGCAATGTACTGAGAACCCAGCTGGCTGTATGGACAAAGACAGTATATCCCAAGAAAGCCATGTTTCCGTAAAACATGGAAGGAGATTCTCGCCCTGAGCTCTTTTACTTTATTATCCACAGACTGAACTCTCATCCATCCCTGTCCTTTTTCACTCCTTTCTTCCTCCCTCCTCCCATCCCCCTCTCCCCCTTCCTCCCCCTCCTCTATAGTGGGAACAGAAGTTACCTGTTTGACCACTCCCTGTGGGACATGTGTGTGATGCCTGCCAATGCGGCCCTGTGGCACCTGGTCCTCTTCTCCATCACGCTGGGCCTGGGGGGCCTGCAACTCATCCTCTGTGGCATCCAGGTCAGAGAATTGCATACAGCACATAGGTTTTGTCCCAAATGGTACCCTATTCCCTATATACTAGTGCACTACTTTTGACCAGAACTCTATGGGTCCTGGTCACAAGTAGTGCACTATAAAGGGGAATATGGTGCATGTTGGGATGTAGACATACATTAAATTACATACATCATTATGACTGTATCACTGTGGCATCCAGGTTGTCAACGGCTGCATCGGCTGCTTCTGTGGGGACTGCCGTGACGACAAGGAGGTAATTAAACAAAGTAATCTGATTATCAATTGATTTTAAATGATTGTTGATTCATTAGAAATAATTATATTATATGGCTGACCCAGTGTTTCTGCAGAAGTAATAATGCTGTTGTAACATTTGATAGTTGAGTAGAGGAGTGTTGCGTTTTTGTTCTGAAGTAAAAGAATGCCATTTATAAGAAATGTAACATTTACATATCTGTATAGTTGGGTAAGGGTCATGTGAAAACATTACACAGAAACCACTCTAATAAGCATACATGAAGGGTTACTATTATCTGAGTATCATCTGATGACCCAACACAGGTAGCCTAGTGGTTAGAGCGTTGGGCCAGTAAACGAAAGGTTGCTAGATCAAATCCCAGATCTGACCAGGTAAACATCTGTCATTCTGCCCTTGAACAAGGCAGTTAACCCACTGTTCCTAGGCTGTCATTGTAAATAAGAATGTGTTCTTAACTGACTTGCCTAGTTAAATATTTATATTAAAATAAGCCTAATTTGATTGAAGTCCAGCTCAGTGAAATCCAGGCTAAAATGAATAAATCAATGGGTGGTTAAGATTAAGCTGAGATTTAGTTGCTGAGTGAACATACAGTAAGAGGAGGTATGCACACAAAGGTCCTGTACGTGATCGTGTTGTGTACCTTTATTCACTCACACCTCCCTCTCTGGTGCATCCCAAATGGCACCCTATTCCTTATATAGTGCACTACTTTTGACCAGAGCCTATGGCGCCCTAGGGAATAGGATGCCATTTGGACGCTTGCGTATATATTAATGTCCATTGACTCTTGTTGAATCACTGTGTCAAATCAGTGATGTATAAAATATCAAACATTAACGATGGTAACAAGATATGAATTACTCTTCTTCCAATAACCCCAAAACCCTGAATCTGAGGTTGTCTTTTCAAGAAATGATTATGAACACATGTAAAATTGTTTCTGTTTATTTTTGCAGGATGATGGTGGATTGTGAGATGGAGAGAGAGAAGAAGTAGAGAGGGCTGCCCTGCAATGCCACAGCCTGTTTCCATGACAACTAGTGCTGAGCGATTAGTGCTTTTTCAGATCGGTTCAGTTTCGGTTCGATAAAAAATAATCACGGTTTTGGATTTCGGGTTCGATTATATAATACGCTATGCGTTATGTGTGTTGAAGGCTGTAACAACACAGAATAAAACAATTAGTACAAGCCCCATGATGGTAGTGACTGTCCATTACTGCTTATTACTGATTAACCATCATTTATTCACATTACTTTAATAAAATATTTGTTTTTTGTTATGACTTTATTATTTCACTCCAAGTCATCATTTCTGTAGAGCTGCTGCCTATGCTGTCTGACAAAATCACTATTTGAGTAGTTCTTCAATGTAAAGAAGGCATACTTTTATGACTGTTGAATACCAGCTATCATACTTAGATCATGTATTTTCAGGCTCGCGAAGCAACTGCTTTCAAACCCTCTCGATAGCACGCACGTTCTCTCTTCTCTGTCTCCCATGCTCCATGTCTTGCTCCGCACAGACCGGACAAGTTTAAGCAGGCACGCAATGGATTATGGTCATTGTATTTAAGTATGACGTTTTCTGCGCTAAACTATGAGGAATATTGGCCTGTTAAAAACTACAACTCCCTTCTACAACTGCACATTGAGCTCACAGAAAGAAAAAAATACTAAATGGAATTCAAATAATTTAACCGACGTTGTATAATAAGTTGTTTAAAAAAACAAAAATAACCGACATTTCGGTTAATCGTACCAGGACTGCCAATCACTTACTGCACAACTTTTTCTTTGGACTGCCTATCTGCCAGGAGCTTTCCCTTTTGTGTTTGAAGGATATTGTCTGCTTTTGATACTTTTGTTATGTTCAAATCAAGCCAATGTGCCAATCATATCAATCACAGTCACTGTAGTTCTTTAATCTCTCAAAACTGCCATGTCATAGTTATTTTCCATTCTTTCTTTCATTTCTTTTAAGCAACCATTTCTTCCACATGATCTTTTGTATATTTTTTGTATAATCACAGAAGTCAAAACAATACAAATAAGCAATAAAACTTTTGGAAATTAGACATGTTTTTCTGTTATTGGACAAGTAGTCATTGGTCAAGTAGCCTATCAAGTCTTAATGATCTGGGTTCTGGTAATTCAAACCTGGCCAACAGTTAATGAAGAAGGCAGACAACTGGGAAGTTCACATATATCAAAGCCCTAACCCAACTTAACCCAGAGTTACATAAGGTAAAGCAATGAAGAATCCCTTGATTAAGCACAAAACCTGTACATCCGGTAAACTCAATAGGAATGATTCACTTTAAAACTGTGTGATACGTAAGCAGAATCACTGGTCTGTTAACTTCTTAGGGAGCAGCTCCCGAGGTGACGGTTTTGGAGAGACTGGCGTGCCCAAAGTAAAATGCCTCCCACTCAGACCCAGAAAATAGGATATGCACATAATTAGTACTATTGGATAGGAAACACTCTGAAGTTTCTAAGTTTCTAAGAGTGTTAAAATATTGTCTGTGAGTATAACAGAACGGATATGGCAGGTGAAAACCCCGAGGAATTTCTGTCCTGGAAAAAGTGTATTTGACACATTGCCTCATTTTGAACCCCTCCCTACTGAAAATGACCATATAAGGGAGTAAGATTTCAGTACCTACTGCTTCCACTGGATGTCAACAGTCTCTAGACAGTGTTTTGATTCTGTTTAGTTGTTCTGGTTGGTAATAGAAGAAGAATTGGGAAGTGGTCACAAGAAGTAAACAGAAGAGGATGCGCGTTCACAGGCTTGCACGCGCTGTGGTTTTTTCCTTTCCTATTGAAATATTATACTAAATATACATAAAAGTGTTCCTAAGGATACATTATCAATGATGTTTGATTGTTCCTGGACAAGTGTATAGGTATAGGTTGAACGAGTTCTCTTCACGGTTCAATGGGTATTTTCTCATCATAACGCACCAACCAAACGGAGATTTATGGATATAATAAATTACTTTTTCTAACAAAAGAACCATGGATTGTCTTCGTTGGACACTTGGGAAGCCCTCAGCAGAAGTTCTTCAAAAGGTAAGGGATTTGTTTTTGCTGTGAAATGTGTTTTGTGTGAACCGCATAAATTATGAATTTAATTTATGCCAAGAAGAGAGAGATGGGGAGAGAGAGAGAGAGAGAGAGAGAGAGAGAGAGAGAGAGAGAGAGAGAGAGAGAGAGAGAGAGAGAGAGAGATACCTTTCATTAGTTGTGTTAGACACAGGCAGCCAGCTCAGAACTAACAGAAGTGTGCATCAGGGGCAGGTGAGAGGTCACAGTGAGCCCTGTGGTGACCATAAGACACACAGATGGATAACCTGATGTCTGGGGCTGGAGTGGACTGGAGTGGGTTGCTGCTTTCGTGTAGTAGTAGAACAAGATCAGTTTAAGCTCATAATCTTTTGTTGCCACCGAGCAGCTTTGTGGTAATTGTTACCTAACTTTCCAGATAAACACCCTTAGTAGCACTAGAAGGGGATAAATATAGATTCTGTTCTCAAGAGGAAAACAAGCTGAAAGAGAGCAAGAGAAACAGAGGGGCTGTTGTATGACCGTCAGACTGACGGAGGAATACTGCACATAAGAAAAGTCAATTGGGATACCTAGTCAGTTGTACAACTGAAATGTGTCTTCTGCATTTAACCCAACTCCTCTGAATCAGAGAAGTGCGGGGGGCTGCCATAATCGACATCCACGTCGTTGGTGCCCAGGGAACAGTGGGTTAACTGCCTTGTTCAGGGGCAGAAGGACAGATCTTTACCTTGTCAGCTCTGGGATTCGATCCAGCAACCTTTCGGTTACTGACCCAACACTCTAAACACTAGGCTACCTGCCAGGGTCCTATGTCAGGTAGCTCTGTTATAAAATAAGACTAGGCAGGACAACGTGGGGGGGGAATTAAGGGAAATGGAAAAACAGAGAAAGAGTTTACAGACAAAGGGGCATTCTTTGACTGCCACTTCTCATGTGACTTACACACAAACAGAATGAGTCTGAATAAGAGAAGGCCAAGAAAGCTAAAAGAGGACACAAGAGCTGGAGATGAGAGCGAGAGAGAAAGATAGAGAGGGTAAATGGACAAACAATTAGATGGCATTGGCCAGCTTGGTAGGTCGAGTATGAAGCCAAGACTTCTTGTGATTTATACACATGCAAGGAGCACTTATTTACACCCTGATGTTAACCCATTATTTGGCACTCAACCCCTTATGTCCCAAAAACATCTGCCCTACTCCCCTTCTCACTCCCCCCACAGGACCCTGACCCCGTCTGGCCCAAAGAGGCAGACAGAGACAGAGACAGATCAGAACCAATTATTTCAACCAAAAATGGTTATTCGGCTGTCCTCATAGGAGAACCCTTTGAAGAACCCCTTTTGGTTCCAGATAGAACCCTTTTGGTTCAAGGACCTTTTTGAGCTCTTCTGTGGAGAGGGTTCTACATGGAACCCAAAAGAGTTATACCTGGATCCAAAAGAGTTCACCTGGAACCAATGGGGACAACTGCAGAACCCTTTTGGAACCTTTTTCTCTAAGAGTGTACTCCCTCTAGACTCTGATTCCCAATCTGGGGGGCTGAGGAGACAGAATGGAACAGAGCAAAACAGAACACACCTGGTTTCAACTGGTCACAACAGCTTATACACAACTCAAAGGTTTTAGAACACCTACTCATTCAAGGGTTTTTCTTTATTTTTACTATTTTCTACATCGTAGAATAATAGTGAAGACATCAAAACTATGAAATAACACATAAGGAATCATGTAGTAACCAATAAAGTGTTAAACAAATGAAAATATATTTCATATTTGAGATTCTTCAAACAGCCACCCTTGCCTTGATGACAGCTTTGCACACTCTTGGCATTCTCTTAACCAGCTTCACCTGGAATGCTTTTCCAACAGTCTTGAAGGGGTTCCCACATATGCAGAGCACTTGTGGATAATTCTTCTTCACTCTGCGGTCTGACACATCCCAAACCATCTCAATTTGCACGAGGTCGGGGATTGTGTAGGCCAGGTCATCTGATGCAGCACTCCATCACTCTCCTTCTTGGTCAAATAGCCCTTACACAGCCTGAAGGTGTGTTGGGTCATTGTCCTGTTGAAAACAAATGATAGTCCCACTAAGCCCAAAAATGATAGCCCCACTAAGCCCAAACCAGATGGGATGGCGTATTGCTGAAGAATGCTGTGGTAGCCATGCTGGTTAAGTGTGCCTTGAATAAAAATAAAAAAACACAGACAGTGTCACCAGCAAAACACCCCCACACAATAACACCTCCTCCTCCATGCTTTATGGTGGGAAATACACATGCAGAGATCATCCGTTCACCCACACCGTGTTACAAAAAACTAAAATCTCAAATTTGGACTCTAGACCAAAGGACAAATTTCCACCGGTCCATTGCTTGTGTTTCTTGGCCCAAGCAAGTCTCTTATTTTATTGGTGTCCTTTAGTAGTGGTTTATTTGCAGCAATTTGACGCAGTCTCCTCTGAACAGTTTATGTTATGATGTGTCTGTTATTTGAACTCTGTGAAGCATTTATTTGGGCTGCAATTTTTGGTAGGTTGGTAACTCTAATGAACTTATCTGTCACGATCGTCATAATGAACGGACTAAGGCGCAGCGTGCATAGAGTTCCACATTCTTTATTCCAAGTGAAACTTCAAAAAAACAATAAAGAAGACAACTGATCGTCACATACGTGTAGCGCACACAGGCACTAACTAGAAACAATATTCCATCAAGCAGGTGGGAAAAAGAACAACTTAAGTATGATCCCCAATTAGAGGTAACGACAATCAGCTGCCTCTAATTTGGAACCATACAAAACCAAAACATAGAAATACAAATAATAGAACCAATCTTCCCCCTAGTCACGTCCTGACCAAAACCTCCATAGAGAGCCCAGAGGCTATCTATGGCCAGGACTTGACAGTACCCCCAAAGGTGCGGACTCCGGCCGCAAAACCAGAACTAGATGGGGAGGGTTCGGGTAGGCATTAGGTGTCGGTTGCGGCTCTGGAGCGGGACGTAGCACCCGCTCAGACCGTGGAGCCGGGCTGAACGCCTTGCCCGGATTGGGCCCCGGCGCAGAGGAAAGCTTCGGCCCTGGCACCGGGCTAGGAAGGCACACTGGAAGCCTGTTGCGTGAAGCCGGCACAGGTTTCACCGGACTGATGACACGCTCTTCATTTATTTGCAAATTATGGTGGAAAATAAGTATTTGGTCAATAACAAAAGTTTATCTCAATACTTTGTTATATACCCTTTGTTGGCAATGACAGAGGTCAAACGTTTTCTGTAAGTCTTCACAAGGTTTTCACACACTGTTGCTGGTATTTTGGCCCATTCCTCCATGCAGATCTCCTCTAGAGCAGTGATGTTTTGGGGCTGTCGCTGGGCAACACGGACTTTCAACTCCCTCCAAAGATTTTCTATGGGGTTGAGATCTGGAGACTGGCTAGGCCACTCCAGGACCTTGAAATGCTTCTTAAAGCCACTCCTTCGTTGCCCGGGTGGTGTGTTTGGGATCATTGTCATGCTGAAAGACCCAGCCACGTTTCATCTTCAATGCCCTTGCTGATGGAAGGAGGTTTTCACTCAAAATCTCACGATACATGGCCCCATTCATTCTTTCCTTTACACGGATCAGTCGTCCTGGTCCCTTTGCAGAAAAACAGCCCCAAAGCATGATGTTTCCACCTCCATGCTTCACAGTAGGTATGGTGTTCTTTGGATGCAACTCAGCATTCTTTGTCCTCCAAACACGACGAGTTGAGTTTTTACCAAAAAGTTATATTTTGGTTTCATCTGACATTCTCCCAATCCTCATCTGGATCATCCAAATGCTCTCTAGCAAACTTCAGACGGGCCTGAACATGTACTGGCTTAAGCAGGGGGACACGTCTGGCACTGCAGGATTTGAGTCCCTGGCGGCGTAGTGTGTTACTGATGGTAGGCTTTGTTACTTTGGTCCCAGCTCTCTGCAGGTCATTCACTAGGTCCCCGTGTGGTTCTGGGATTTTTTCTCACCGTTCTTGTGATCATTTTGACCCCACGGGTGAGATCTTGCGTGGAGCCCCAGATCGAGGAAGATTATCAGTGGTCTTGTATGTCTTCCATTTCCTAATAATTGCTCCCACAGTTGATTTCTTCAAACCAAGCTGCTTACCTATTGCAGATTCAGTCTTCCCAACCTGGTGCAGGTCTACAATTTTGTTTCTGGTGTCCTTTGACAGCTCTTTGGTCTTGGCCATAGTGGAGTTTGGAGTGTGACTGTTTGAGGTTGTGGACAAGTGTCTTTTATACTGATAACAAGTTCAAACAGGTGCCATTAATACAGGTAACGAGTGGAGGACAGAGGAGCCTCTTAAAGAAGAAGTTACAGGTCTGTGAGAGCCAGAAATCTTGCTTGTTTGTATGTGGCCAAATACTTATTTTCCACCATAATTTGCAAATAAATTCATTAAAAATCCTACAATGTGATTTTCGGGATTTTCTTTCCCTCATTTTGTCTGTCATAGTTGAAGTGTACCTATGATGAAAATTACAGGCCTCTCTCATCTTTTTAAGTGAGAGAACTTGCACAATTGGTGGCTGACTAAATACTTTTTTGCCCCACTGTACGTGTAGCGCACACAGGCACTAAGCAGAAACAATATCCCACCAAGCAGGTGGGAAAAAGAACAACTTAAGTATGATCCCCAATTAGAGGTAACGACAATCAGCTGCCTCTAATTGGGAACCATACAAAACCAAAACATAGAAATACAAATAATAGAACCAATCTTCCCCCTAGTCACGTCCTGACTAAAACCTCCATAGAGTTTCAGCCTTATTCTAATATTGATTAAATAAAACATTTTTCTCATCAATCTACACACAATACTCCATAATGAGAAAGCAAAAACTGTTTTTTAGAATTTTGTTTCCATTGATCATCCTTGAGATGTTTCTACAACTTGATTGGAGTCCACCTGTGGTATATTCAATTGGTTGGACATGATTTTGAAAGGCACACACCTGTCTATATAACATGTCAGAGCAAAAACCAAATCATGAGGTCGAAGGAATTGTCCGTAGAGCTCCGGGACAGGATTATGTTGAGGCACGGTACTGGGGAAGGTTACCAAAACATTTCTGCAGCATTGAAGGTCCCCAAGAAGAAAATGGAAGAAGTTTGGAACCACCAAGAACCCAATGGTCACTCTGACAGAGCTCCAGAGTTCCTCTGTGGAGATGGGAGAACCTTCCAGAAGGACAACCATCTCTGCAGCACTTTACCAATCAGGCCTTGGTAGAGTGGCCAGAGGAAAGCCACTTCTCAGTAAGGCACATGATAACTCGCTTGGAGTTTGCCAAAATGAATCTAAAGACTCTCAGACCATGAGAATCAAGATTATCTGGTCTGATGAAACAAAGATTGAACTCTTTGGCCTGAATGCCAAGCGTCACATCTGGAGGAAACCTGTCACCATCCCTAGGGTGAAGCATGGTGGTGGCAGCATCATGCTGTGGGGATGTTTTTCAGCAGGAGGGACTGGGAGACTAGTCAGGATCGAGGAAAGATGAATGGAGCAAAGTAAAGAGAGATCCTTGATGAAAACATGCTTTAGAGTGCTCTGGACCTCAGACTGGGGCGAAGGTTCACCTTCCAACATGACAATGACCCTAAGCCCACAGCCAAGACAACACAGGAGTGGCTTTGGGACAAGTCTCGGAATGTCCTTGAGTGGCCCTGCTAGAGCTTGGACTTAAACCCGATCGAACATCTCTGGAGAGACCTGAAAATAGCTGTGCAGCGATGCTCCCCATCCAACCTGACAGAGCATGAGAGGATTTGCAGAGAAGAATGGGAGTAACTCCCCAAAATACAGGTGTGCCAAGCTTGTAGCGTCCTACCCAAGAAGACTAGCTGCTGTTATTGCTGCCAAAGGTGCTTCAACAAAGTATTGAGTAAAGGGTCTGAATACTTTTCTAAATGTGATATTTCTGTTTTTTGTTTTTTGTAAATTTGCAAACATTTCTAAAAAAGTCTAAGGGGTCTGAATACTTTCCAAATGCGCTGTATATAGGCTATTCTTGTTCAGAATAACAGCAAATGACAGAACGTTATTCTGCAATTCTTTCAACTGTCTTCCTTTCCTTCGTTTCCTTTTTTCTTGTCTTCTTTCCTTCCCCAGGGATACTATGATGCCAGCAGTCAGCAGACCAGCCAGACCTGGTGGCCAGACCACGGCTGCTGTGGGCTGCTGTACCCAGACACACTAACTCTGACTAAGCATTGACCACCTCTGTAATTACATCCATATGATTACACAAACCAGTCCTGACCCGTGCCAACCATAGGGTGCCAACCCACAGAGTAGACAAACAGACGCAGGAAAACATAGACACAATGGAGCGGGACGGGACAGAGCAGCACAGGACAGAACAGCCCCGGACAGGAAAGAGCAGGGCAGGACTGTGCTAACAGGTATTATAGTGTATTGTTTTGTGTATTTGTATGCCGACTTCACAAATTGAATATCCATTTAATGGACAATAAATTATATCGTATTGTGCAGAGAGTATGTATTCTAGATGATTAAAATATGACAATTTTGGCCAAAGACAACATTTACCGTATGATCGTTGTACAGTACAGATCTACTATCTCTATGATGAAAATGTTCCACTACTTCTGTATCTGGGTAGATTATCAAATTCAAACATAACAGATCCTAACATCAAGCTGTTTTGAAATAGAGAAGAGTCTATATTACCTTTCAAAACTTGTCAATGTCCAAACCAACAAGACATTCTGCTTGCTTCTCAAGGATGAGCACCTGTTGTCACCATTACTGTTACTATGACGACATCAGCCAAGCCTCCATATTCTAGACATGTTTAATTAAGTATGTTGATGCACCATAAACAGAGTTTATACAACAGACATCACATTAGTTTCGCCGCTACAGCAGCTTCATCTAAATGGAGCTCTGAGTACAGTGGAATTTGCAAATAATAAGCAAAAAGCAACGAGAGAGAAAAAGCATGTATGATATTGATCTTTGACATCATAGTTCTAGGAAACATTTCAAGGAATATGCACATAGTTTTAGTAAATTGTTATTTGCTTTGCTGGTTGGTTTTATCATCCACATGTTTTTGTGGTGGCTGGTAGGATCCTATATGGAATGGTTTCTAGTTCGTGTTTTCTGTTCTATTTGTTCCCATGCCACAAATGAAAAGCAGTGAGGGTACAAGAAGAGGGGAGAGAGAGTTGGGGACTCATAAATGGGAAGTAAGAGGGAACAGGAGGGGAGGGAAGGGGACATCATGTCCTCAAGCTGCTGGACACAAGAACCAGCCGAGGGCGACGTCAACCGGCTTGTCCCGCAGGCCCCCTTATCCCGGCCCCTGCCAAAACACACAAGAGCCTGGATGTGTGGGAAGTTGGGAACATCTTGAGGTCTGAAGGAGGAGGAGGAGGAGGAGGAGGAGGAGGAGGAGGAGGAGGAGGAGTGGAAAGGAAGAGCAGCAGGTGAGAAGAGTAAACACTTGTTAGACACACAGGCCCAGACTTGATCTGACTGGTTTCATATTTGATTTACTGACTTTGATTCAAATGTTGATCATTTGTTGATCATTGAATAGTATTAGTCCCCCATTTAGTTTACTGCAGTTGGTATACTGTGTAGATGCATGAAAAGGCCCTTATCAGTCATGCAGTGGTGTTAGATATAAACAGCAGATGTATTGTAAGACAGCAGGTTGAAGTTGCTTAGTTGGGACATCTCTCCATAGGGTGCTAACCCACAGAGTAGACAGACAGATGGGGAAAACAAAGACAATGGAGCAGGACAGAACAGGACAGGACGGGACAGAACAGGACAGGAAGGAGCAAGGCAGGACTGTGCTAACAGGTATTATAGTGTATTCTTTTTTGTATTTGTATGCCGACTTCACAAAAATAATTTCCATTTAATGGATAATAAAGTATATCGTATCTTGCAGAGAGTATGTATTCTAGATGATCAAAATATGACACTTTGGCCAAAGACAACATTCACAGTATGACCACTGTACACATCTACTCTCTCTAATATGAACATGTTCCACTACTTCTGTATCTGGGTAGATTATCAAATTCATCCATAACAGATCCGAACATCAAGCTGTTTTGAAACAGAGAAGAGTCTAGATTGCCTTTCAAATCTTGTCAATGTCCAAACCAACAACACATCTTGCCTGCTTCTCAAGGAGGAGCACCTGTTGTCACCATTACTGTTACTATGACGACATCATGAGAGCTTGAGACTAAACGGTTCTATCTGCATTTTTGTCAACATGTAGTTATTGACAGTCTTGTTATGTTCAATGTTCTCTACCTATATAATACTCTACATACCCCTATTCAAGTTTTAAAGAATACAAGATAAGTATAGCTGACACCATTCAAACCAATGACGGTTCGGAACATTAACGCCAATTATATCAGAATCATTGTTTTTTCAGATAGTACATTATAGTCCCAAGCTCTCGACTCAGCCAAGCCTCCACATTCTAAACATGTTTGTTAGAGTATGTTGATGCACTATAAATAGAGTTCATACAACAGACATCACAATAGTATCGCCGCCACCGCAGCTTCATCATTTAAATGGAGCTCAGAGTACAGAGGAATTTGAGCTATGCTGTAAATAAGAAGCGAAAAGTGACGAGAGAAAAAGCATGTATGATATTGATCTTTGACATCATAGTTCTAGGAAACAGTTCAAAGCATATGTACTTAGTTTTAGTAAATAGTTATTTGCTTTGCTGGTTGCTTCAAAATAAAATATTGGTCACATGCGCTAAACACAACAGGTGTAGAATTTACAGTGAAATGCTAACTAACGAGCCCATTCCCAACAGTGCAGAGTAAAAACAAAAAGAGAAATAGTAACACAATAAAAACAATAACACGGCTATCATCAACATGTATTTGTGGTGGCTGGTAGGATCCTATATGGAATGGTTGTCTAGTTCGTGTTTTCTGTTCTATTTGTTCCCATGCCACAAATGAAAAGCGGTGAGGGTACAAGAAGAGGGGAGAGAGAGTTGGGGACTCATAAATGGGAAGAAAGAGGGAACAGGAGGGGAGGGAAGGGGACAGCATGTCCTCAAGCTGCTGGACACAAGAACCAGCCGAGGGCGACGTCAACCGGCTTGTACCGCAGGCCCCCTTATCCCGGCCCCTGCCAAAACACACAAGAGCCTGGATGTGTGGGAAGTTGGGAACATCTTGAGGTCTGAAGGAGGAGGAGGAGGAGGAGGAGGAGGAGGAGGAGGAGGAGGAGGAGGAGGAGTGGAAAGGAAGAGCAGCAGGTGAGAAGAGTAAACACTTGTTAGACACACAGGCCCAGACTTGATCTGACTGGTTTCATATTTGATTTACTGACTTTGATTCAAATGTCGATCATTTGTTGATCATTGAATAGTATTAGTCCCCCATTTAGTTTACTGCAGTTGGTATACTGTGTAGATGCATGAAAAGGCCCTTATCAGTCATGCAGTGGTGTTAGACATAAACAGCAGATGTATTGTAAGACAGCAGGTTGAAGTTGCTTAGTTGGGACATCTCTCTATTCCCTATATAGTGCACTACTTTAAAACAGAGTCCTGGTCAAAAGTAGAGCACTACAGAATGAAGGGAATAGGGTGCCATTTGAGACAATAACACACACACACACACAGAGTCTCACCTCATAAAGTCACTGTGTAAACCATTATAAAACTGTCCATAGCTTAGGTTCATAACCTCTCTATGGAAATTAATCCTTTGTCATTGGCTTGTAACATGTTACCCTCCCTTGTTGCTTTCTGTGCCACATATTTATATTACAGCAGTGCTATTCTTATCCTGACTGAGGGTAGTGGAATTATGATGCCAGTGTTGGCAGACGTGAAATAAATAGCTGAGGGGTCGAAGATTCACAGTGGATGATGTAAGTATTTTTATTTCCGTTTTTCTTTTCTCCATCTGGCATCCAATATCGGATTGGTTGCCCAGCTGAGTGTATTTGATGTCACAATGAGACTCTGAGCCAATCGCGGTGTGGTTTGAGTGGAGTCCTCTTATCTCAGTTGTTGATATCTTGGATGTCATACACTAACTAGGATGACTGCAGTTCTGCCCGATACGGACCCTATTCTATTTCATAGATAGTGCACTACTAGACTCTGTTCAAATGTAGTGCACTATATAGGGAATAGAGTGTCATTTCGGACACTGCCGCTGTGATTACTTCAGATCAATGAAACCACCAATTTAAACAAAAACACTCTTCTCCTTACAAGGAGAGGAAGCTGCGGGGCTAAGGACTCAGTTTACATTTTACAAGTGACAGAGGAGAGGCTTTATTCCTGCACAAAACAATGTAATACTGGGCAAACATTGCTTGGGGGTATTTGGAGTTGAAGAGAGTCTTCAGCTACTGCTTGACTGCCACTCCCTTCTTCGCTTCCATGTGTTATAGTCTGTGTCTCAAATGGCACCCTGCTGTATTCCCTACATTGATGCACTACGTTTGAAAAAAAAAGAAAAAAGTAGTGCACTATGTAGGGGCACTATGTAGGGACTAGGGTACTGTTTGGGATGCAACCGATTTAATTTACAATAAGAGAATTTTTACCTCATTCTATGATCAGCAAACAAAGTCTGACATACTTAGGTGAGCTAATGATTGACTAGGAGCTGGCACTACCTGGAGACGACGGTCCACTTCACTGACGGCTGACTGCATCACACATACAGAGATAAAGAGGGAGGGAGAGAGAGAGAGAGAGAGAGAGAGAGAGAGAGAGAGAGAGAGAGAGAGAGAGAGAGAGAGAGAGAGACACACACACAGGGAGGGGAGCAGAGAGATAAACAGAGAAAGACAGAGAGATGAATGATGCTAAGTGTGTGCCATATACGGTAAAGCTACTGTAAAATGTGCAACAGGTATAGATATTACCTCAATAGACAGTGTATTGCTGATCGCAATATAACCCTGTCTTCCTCTCTGTTGCCATATAAAATAGTCATGAAACTATAGTGTCACTCTGCCTGTTGCCCGGGCTACTGCTGGTCACTCTGAATTCTAATCACTCTCCCTCTGTAGTTTGTCCCAGTAACTTTCCACCAGACAGGGTAAGTCCTTTGGCCATGTCCTCACACAGTGAGACAGAAGCCCTGGCTGGATAAACTATAAGCCTGTTAAAGGTTTGCATGCAAAGCTAATAAACAAGCAATAACATAGAAATATCAACAGGTCACACATAGCTGAACAAAGAGGCGATGTGACGCCATTCCTTTAAAGGTGCGTTTGGTTGAGCGTGAAAACTCTTGGAAGATTAGCAACTTGGAGGGACTTGGAGCTGGTTATTTTTGCTCCCTTATTCCTCTCTTCTCTTTCCTTCCCACTTTCGTTCATTTATCTCTCCAGTTATTCATTCACATGCAGATCACCAATTCACTCAATGCACTCATGATTATCTTCTCCTCCTTATTTGTTAATTGCTTCAAATATATTATTATTTATTTTATTTTACCTTTATTTAACTAGGCAAGCCAGTTAAGAACAAATTCTTATTTTCAATGACGGCCTAGGAACAGTGGGTTAACTGCCTTGTTCAGAGGCAGAACGACAGATATCCACTTTGTAATCCCCAATGATCCCCCACTCCCCTAACCACTGCTCTGTCTAGTCTATGTGAGTGGGACTCACATAGACTAGTGCCATATGAAAAACACCAATCATTTTTTGTTTCACTACAGTTTGACATCATTTCATGGTCATACTTCATACCATGTCAATATATAGGCAGGCCTTATCAAAGACCCATGAAAGGGGAGGTGTGAAAGGGGAGTTGTGTTTGTTTACCTTCTGTTTACCTTCTGGGCTCTCTATAGGCTGTAGAAGACAGAGAAAGGGAGGTAGAAAGGAGGGAGAGGGAGATTGACGGAGCAAGAGAGTGAGGGAGGCGTGTCTCGTGGACGTGCTCCAGGGATTAGCTATTTAAAGTTCCGGCGCTCCGTGCTCTCCACAAACCTTCACAAACCTTTCCATGTTGCCACCCTGTGCACGGACCAACCGCGCAGAACGCTCGCTCCGCACAGAGTCGGGTGCTGTTCGCGACAGCTGGCTATTGAACTGACATCAGAAGTCCACCAATCAAAGTTGCAAATGGTGAATTCACCATTGAATTGGAACCAGTAGTCCGATACGATTGCACAGGTAGCCCACTTGAAAATTGCGCATTGTTCTTCAAGATCTGCAAAGTAGCAGCTACATCAGGTAGGTTATTGTGCTTCACTTTACGTGAATAATAGTTTTTTTTTCCAGACGTTCCTACTTTTATCATAAGCAACTATTTAAATCAACAAGAACAGTGTTATTACATTGTTATTTATTTCACTTTAGTGCACTGTTGAGGAGACATTTAATTAATTTACATCAGAATATACAACACATAGATAAAGACCAAAAACCAAATGTTGTTGAAAACGAACTTGCCTCTGAGAGAGATGTAGCTGGGCTGCGGGGCTGTGGGGCTGTTTACTCTGCTGTGGTAGGTGTGTCTGGGTGGGAGCGTCCCAAGAGAGCCGCAATAACGAGTCTGTGCGTTTGTCTGTATATAGCCGGTCTCTAACTGAGAACGGCAAGCATAAACCTTACTCAGGCTTCGGCATAGGTTTACCAGTGCACAGTGTTCGGTGTTTTTGTTGACTTCAATATTTGTCTGCATCATTTGGCATTTAGACCCCAGCCCGTATCCATAAAGCTCTCAGATAAGGATCATCCTAAAAGCAATACTGACCGTAGGTAAAAACTCCTTCTCTGAGATGATTCATGAATACATGGAGTCTGCAGGGATATCAGAAAATACAATCTCAGTTAAAACTGACCCTTTCTACTCAAATCCAGATGACTCCGAACAGTGTATTTTATGTACGACATGTTATTGAGACAGAGAATGATTTATGAATGAATAGACTTCCTGTCAGTAGTCTACTGTCAGCACTGCTTCTTCCACGGTGAAGTAAGCACACCTACATGTATTATTTACACCCACACGCTCTCCTCTAGGCTTTCAGACAAACAGTTTTAAAGGAAACAAATTCTGCTACTGCCAGAGCTGGGTTCAAATAGTGTTTGAAGTATCTCATTAATTTCAAATACACACAAGAGAAGTAACTATTCAGATATGTTTTATTTTAAAATACAAATAGTTAAATATTGGAATTTATTTGGAAATACAATTGGAAAGTATTGGCATGTATTTGAAATAATTATTTGAAGATACTTTCAAATAGGCTATTTATAGGAAATTATTTGAAAATAATTTCAAATACTTCCAATGGAAGCAGCTGACTGAAAAAAAGTATTTAAATAACACATAATCACATACACATGGTTACTGCTCAGTGCTCAGCAATCCAGTTGGGCATCTCGTTTTCTGTCATGAGAGAGAGATGTGGGGGGAGAGAGAGAGGTGGGAGGAGAGAGAGAGGTGGGAGGAGAGAGAGATGGGGGAGAGAGAGAGTTGGGGGAGAGAGAGAGGTGGGGAGAGAGAGAGTTGGGGGAGAGAGAGAGGTGGGGGAGAGAGAGGTGGGGAGAGAGAGTTGGGGGAGAGAGAGGTGGGGGGAGAGAGAGTTGGGGGAGAGAGAGAGAGAGGTTGGGGAGAGAGAGAGAGGTTGGGGAGAGAGAGAGTTGGGGAGAGAGAGAGTGGGGGAGAGAGAGAGTTGGGGGAGAGAGAGAGGTGGGGAGAGAGAGAGGTGGGGAGAGAGAGAGAGTTGGGGAGAGAGAGGGGTGGGGAGAGAGAGAGAGAGTTGGGGGAGAGAGAGAGGGGTGGGGAGAGAGAGAGGTGGGGAGAGAGATTGGGGAGAGAGAGAGGTGGGGGAGAGAGAGAGTTGGGGGAGAGAGAGAGGTGGGGAGAGAGAGAGAGGTGGGGAGAGAGAGAGAGAGAGAGAGGTTGGGGAGAGAGAGAGTTGGGGAGAGAGAGAGAGAGGTTGGGGAGAGAGAGAGGTGGGGAGAGAGAGGTTGGGGAGAGAGAGGTGGGGAGAGAGAGAGAGGTGGGGAGAGAGAGGTTGGGGGGAGAGAGAGGGTGGGGAGAGAGAGAGGTGGGGGAGAGAGAGAGGTGGGGGAGAGAGAGGTGGGGAGAGAGAGAGGTGGGGAGAGAGAGGTTGGGGAGAGAGAGAGGTGGGGGAGAGAGAGAGGTGGGGGAGAGAGGTTGGGGAGAGAGAGAGGTGGGGGGAGAGAGAGAGGTGGGGGAGAGAGAGGTGGGGGGAGAGAGGTGGGGAGAGAGAGGTGGGGAGAGAGAGAGGTGGGGAGAGAGAGAGGTTGGGGGAGAGAGAGAGGTGGGGGGAGAGAGAGGTTGGGGAGAGAGAGAGGTGGGGAGAGAGAGAGGTGGGGGAGAGAGAGAGTTGGGGAGAGAGAGAGTTGGGGGAGAGAGAGAGAGTGGGAGAGAGAGAGAGGTGGGGAGAGAGAGAGAGAGAGAGTGGGGGAGAGAGAGAGGTGGGGAGAGAGAGGTGGGGAGAGAGAGGGTTGGGGAGAGAGAGAGAGAGAGAGAGGTTGGGGAGAGAGAGGGGTGGGGAGAGAGAGAGGTGGGGGAGAGAGAGAGGTTGGGGGAGAGAGAGAGGTGGGGAGAGAGAGGGGTGGGGAGAGAGAGGTTGGGGAGAGAGAGAGGTTGGGAGAGAGAGGGGTGGGGGAGAGAGAGAGAGGTTGGGGGAGAGAGAGAGGGGGGAGAGAGAGAGGTTGGGGGAGAGAGAGGGGTGGGGGAGAGAGAGAGGTTGGGGGAGAGAGAGGGGTGGGGGAGAGAGAGGTTGGGGAGAGAGAGGGTGGGGAGAGAGAGAGGTTGGGGGAGAGAGAGAGGTTGGGGAGAGAGAGGGGTGGGGAGAGAGAGAGGTTGGGGAGAGAGAGAGGTGGGGGAGAGAGAGAGTTGGGGGAGAGAGAGGGGTGGGGGAGAGAGAGAGGTTGGGGGAGAGAGAGGGGTGGGGGAGAGAGAGAGGTTGGGGAGAGAGAGGGGTGGGGAGAGAGAGAGGTGGGGGAGAGAGAGAGGTGATGCACTGTTTAATTGAAATCTTGGATTAGCCTGTCTGGTTCTGTTGTTCTGTCACTTCATTCAACTCTGTCACGTGCACACGCACAAAAATGGGGCCCCTCTTCAAGGGTAAATTGCCATAGGCCTACTGTTATTAAACATTGGGAAATGGCCAGAGAGACATTTTATTTAAAAAAAGATCTTCGACAACTACAAGGCGAGTGTTATTTTGTGTGAGATTGAGAAATGTAATTAGATTTGAAGAGTTGTGATTAGTTCTTTCCAATTTCCATTGCTGTTTTGGAGATGGGCAAGGGATCTAATGTGACTGGACAGACTGGGCACCAATAGGCCTATATGTGCGTCATAGTCCATGGCAGGGAGGGACTGTACTTGGGCTGGGGCCTGCTTCTTTCAGGGGCATTACAGACCCAGGCTCACTGCCACACATTCTAAGAATACGTCCCAAATAGCACCCTCTTCCCTACATAGTGCACTACTTTTGACCAGAGCCATGTGGGCCCTGGTCAAAAGTAGTGCACTACGTAGGGAATATAGTGTCATTTTGGATGGACCTTAGTCTCCCATGGGGTTGAATACTTGGAAGGGAGGTAGGAAAGGTTGGAAAACAGATAATCAGATTTCTGTAGAGTTTGCTCACATACTCCTTGACTTTCCTGGTTCTGTTACATGCTGCTAACCATCAAACAAAGGATTCCAGGCAGGAACACACATGAATAACCTGTTTTAAAATGGTTTTGTTGTATACAGTTCAGTTGTTTGTAATCTGTCATATGTACAATATACATAATTAACTGTGGATGTGTTGAGAGTAAACTGTGGATAATCACATTGAACACACACACACACTATGAAGAATCAGTGCACGATAAGAGAAACCTATGTGTATTTGATTAACATTGAGAAATCACTCAGTAGCAGCCTGAACACGTCACTGACCAGGCAGTGTGTGAGTTAAACCAAGGTTCAGGGCTGCACGTCCTTCACGTCAACACAGTACTCTTCCTTGCCCTGGCCTGGCAGGATCCTGCACTTAGAGGGAACATACACAGGAAAAAGGGACCAAAAGCCAGCTCCAGCCTCCCCCTCTCTCTCTGTGGTTTAGGTGGCCACTGTTCTCCTTTCTCCCTGGCTCTCTTTCACCCTCTCTCTCTCCCCCTCTCTCTTTCTCCATTTTTACCTTTCTCTCTCCCCATCTCTCTCGCTCTCTCCATCTCCCTCTCTCCCTTCCCCACTGGACTAGGCTGGTTGTTTTTCTGTTGTAGGTACTGTGATTGCCGTTCTCTGCCAGAGACTTGCTGTACTACAGACAGTAATGACCAGGGCCCCAAATTCCTCACCACTGACCAGGCCATCTAGTCTGTGTGTGTGTGTGTGTGTGTGTGTGTGTGTGTGTGTGTGTGTGTGTGTGTGTGTGTGTGTGTGTGTGTGTGTGTGTGTGTGTGTGTGTGTGTGTGTGTGTGTGTGTGTGTGTGTGTGTGTGTGTGTGTGTGTGTGTGTGTGTGTGTGTGTGTGTGTGTGTGTGCCTGAGTGTGTGTGTGTGAGTGTGTATGTGTGCGTGTGTGCATGCGTTTGTGACCCAGAGAGAGAAAAAAAGTGTGTTTGAGTGGTTTATTAATACACAAAGAATGTATTATCGCTGTGCGACTTTGGCTCCACTGCTGGATTGTTATCTTTCCTGCCCAGCCTGCTCTCTTCCCCCCCTCTCCAATGTACACTACACTACTACCCATACAATAACAAGCAAGGTTATGTTCTATAGTCAGAGCCTCACCAATTCTAATGGTGCCCTAAACACCCATAGGAATTCCTAAGTGACTAAATTGATCAGTGACTGTCAATATGAAGAGCTGAGATTTAGGTGGGCATGGTCCAACTTCCTAAAGTTAGTGCTTGGCCAAGCAACGTGTGACTTAGTATAATGGATTCACTGTGTCTGCCTATGGGATAGGATTGCAGAGCCACACCTGAGAGAGAGAGAGAGAGAGAGAGAGAGAGAGAGAGAGAGAGAGAGAGAGAGAGAGAGAGAGAGAGACACACAAGGAGGGGAGCAGAGAGATAAACAGAGAAAGACAGAGAGATGAATGATGAGAGAGGGAGAGATGAGAGAGAGGGGGGAGGGTGAGAGAAAGAGAATAGAGAGAGTTGTTTTGAGAAAGCTATTTTCGCCCATTGTGACTGACTCTTAACAGAGTGGAATGGGTGTCACACTGAAATGAGTCCCCCTTTGGCCTGACCCCTAAGTGTCAAAGGGGCTAACAGAGTGTGTGAGAGAGCTATCACATCTTTATGAAATGACCTCATCCCTGTGAGTGCAGAGAAATCTGTAGCAGCCAGGAAAACACACACACACACACACACACACACACACACACACACACACACACACACACACACACACACACACACACACACACACACACACACACACACACACACACACACACACACACACACACACACACACACACACACACACACACACACACACTCTCTCACTCACTCCCTAACCAACAATAACCCAGGTCAGAGGGTTTTAGTTACAGATTGCACGTCTGCACAGTACGGTGACAGGCTTCTGTGTGGGCAAGGGTTTGCAAGGAAAGCATCAGTTTGTCAGCAGCCCTGCCACCCTCTCTTGATGTTACCACAGATCAGAGCTAAATGGAGCTCTGTGATGATGGAAGACCTTGTGAGAGGTTTTATAATAGAAAGTCATGTTATTGTTTCTACAGAGAGTCATTACATTTCTCTGTTCTATTCGGGGGGGCTCCTAACAGTAGGTCAGTGGAACACAGGGTAAATAGCAGGATAAAAGTGTCAGTCAAATAGGGTATTTATTTTGAGATCTACTGAATGAATAGACATTCACACGACACTCTGCTGAAAGGTTTCTTCCAGACAGCTCTTCAGTCTCAGTTGAGTACCACCATTCTCTTCTATTTCTTTAACATTGTAATCAATTGCCAATTTGTTCATTGCTGTGGACAGAGGAGCCCCCCGTTTATCTTATCTCCAAGGGCCACACAGGTAGAGTACCGACAAGACCTGAGGTTAGAATTTAATAGATGAACCATTGACCCAACAAACATTAATCTAATCAAACACACACACACAGATCAAAGAGCAGAGCTGTAGACCAGGAACAGATCAAAGTAGGGTGTGTGTGTGTGTGTGTGTGTGTGTGTGTGTGTGTGTGTGTGTGTGTGTGTGTGTGTGTGTGTGTGTGTGTGTGTGTGTGTGTGTGTGTGTGTGTGTGTGTGTGTGTGTGTGTGTGTGTGTGTGTGTGTGTGTGTGTGTGTGTGTGTGTGTGTGTGTGTGTGTGTGTGTGTGTGTGTGTGTGTTTGACATCAATGAGGGGTAGAGTAGGGTGGGTAGCATGCGCCTGTATATACATGCTAACGCTAAATATACATTGAATCTAAATACATTCAGAGTTGTTGACAGACAGACTGCCAGGAGCATAGCCTCGACACATCCAAGGCATAGTCAATGTACCGTATTCAGTGGGCCTGCATACATCAATTAATGTTTGCATTTACTATGCAAATATCATTTATTGCATGAAATCATTTCAGCGTCATTATAACTTCCTGGCTAAATGCCGAGAGGATGAGATCCATGGAGTTAAAGTTCTCTGACTTTCACATAGTATGCATCTTAATTCCAATTAGGCATGATTTGGGTAACAGACTTGACATGACATGAGCATTATATCTCTCTATGCACATATAATCTCTCTAAGCACCTACAATGCTATATGGTATGATGGGCCAGGCATGTCTTATCCTGTCTGAGTTGTATGTGTTGTGTGACCTCTGTGTAATTCAATCCAAGGCTTTTAATCAGCTGCTCTATCCGTCTGCCATAGCCCATTGACGTCCATTGACTGGATTATGTGTGTGAATGTCTATTGACAAGCGACACGACAGAGATTAGCTAAGCCTCATCAGTCATCATTGTGTCATGTCATTGAACACTTTGTCCCCTCATAGACTGGACTAATTCCATTATGGTTCAACCCTGTGAGTGATGACGAGATAAAGACCCATCAGACTCATCATCTCAGTAACGTCTGGTTGATAGAGGTTCATTCATAGCCGGTGGCCACATACGCTTTGTGGGAGTAATTGTGGGTTTGTTTTGTTGGGTAGTTGTTTTGTTAACTGTTATCAAGGCCAGGTTAAACAGTTGGTAGTCTCTTGTGACGGCCTTAACAATCGACTAGCTGATTTGGCTCTTGTGATGAGATTAATCCATTAGCTATGAATTTGCGGTTGTGGTCTGATATGTTGTGGTTTAATATGATATGCAGAAGTAATTCCAATCCACACAAATGTCTAGGGCTTGGCATTTGAGACAAATTATGTGTAAAAGCTATGGAACTACAAGTCAAAATAACAGAAACAGATAAACACACAAAAATGTACAGGAGAAGACTGTTTTCAATTTTTTCCATTCATATATTTCTCTCTCTCTCCTCAGTGGTCCTCAGTTCCCCTCAGCTCCAGACATGGGTGTGAAGGTGCTCCAGTGCTTCCCCTGGTACAGACGCTGTAAAGAGCGATGCAAGGCTAAACAGTGCCCCCCACCTGCAGGTGAGACAACTACAGGCTGCCAGTTACATTACATAGTACATATTAGAGTTGCACATGACATTACGTAGTTAGTTACATATAATATCATTGTCATTGTCAGCCGTTACATAGTGGAAAGGGCAGACAGTGCCCCCTACCTGCAGGCGAGAGAACTACAACCTTCCACATATAGTACTTACAGTATTATATACATCAGCAATCTCAATATGTCAGAACTCCCCTGCCATTACATAGTTAATTACATACATTATCATTATGTCAGAACTCCCCAGACATTATATAGTTAATTACATACATTATCATTATGTCAGAACTCCCCAGCCATTACATAGTTAATTACATACAGTATCATTATGTCAGAACTCCCCAGCCATTACATAGTCAATTACATACAGTATAATTATGTCAGAACTCCCCAGCCATTACATAGTTAATTACATACATTATCATTATGTCAGAACTCCCCAGCCATTACATAGTTAATTACATACATTATCATTATGTCAGAACTCCCCAGCCATTACATAGTTAATTACATACATTATCATTATGTCAGAACTCCCCAGCCATTACATAGTTAATTACATACATTATCATTATGTCAGAACTTCCCAGCCATTACATAGTCAATTACATACAGTATCATTATGTCAGAACTCCCCAGCCATTACATAGTTAATTACATACAGTATCATTATGTCAGAACTCCCCAGCCATTACATAGTTAATTACATACAGTATCATTATGTCAGAACTCCCTAGCCATTACATAGTTAATTACATACAGCATCATTGTCAGAACTCCCCAGCCATGACATAGTCAATTACATACAGTATCATTATGTCAGAACTCCCCAGCCATTACATAGTTACTTACATACAGTATCATTATGTCAGAACTCCCCAGCCATTACATAGTCAATTACATACAGTATCATTATGTCAGAACTCCCCAGCCATTACATAGTTAATTACATACAGATTCATTATGTCAGTAGAACTTCCCAGGGCTGTCTGTGCACTAATAGTATGCTGCACACATAATCTATGATTATCAAAAACACACTTATTTGGAAGACATGTTGAAACAACTGATATAATATAACCAGGTATGTCAGTTAGCTAAAGTGGTCTTCTGTTCTCGTCACTCTGTTCTTCTTTTCCTGTCCACTTCCCAGTATTATAACTGTCAGTCAATCATTCGTTATTCGTTCATTCCACCTACACCTTTTGTAATTAAGATTCTGCTCTATTAGATTTACGTCATTCGAATGTCAACGAAGTTGATATCATGTCACATTTAAGTTACGAAAAGACACGAGCGACGATGCGTACCGTTACGTATGTTAAATAGCATGATCAAATCATCCCTCACTATGTAGAGACAATGCAACAACAACAAACTAATGAAGAAAGATGATAAAACGTTGTGTGCTACTGGTTCAATAACTCTGCTCTCTCCTCGCTCCCTCCATTCCTCCGTCCTTCCTCCCGTCATCGCTCCAGTCCCCAGTGAGGAGATGAAGCCCCGCCTGTCTTCCACGGTGTCGTGTGGTAGCGAGGGCGAGAGCAGCAGCAGTCTGAGCGGCTCCCAGATATACTTCTCCACCAAGGCTCGCCTCTCCTTCAGACACCAGATGGACAGCAACTTCAACGCAGTGGACGCCACCTGCTGAATAGATCAGCCTCGACATGCTGAGTAGTGTTCATTAGGAATCAAACGGAAGAAAAAGGACTGAAATAGGGAGGGAATACCTGGGCTTGTCCAATAAGAAACACTCATTTTTGTTTTCCGTTGTGAAACATTTTTGCTACGGTGTACCCTAATGAATACTACCCTGGCTTACAGTGCTGGGAATGACACTTTAGTATCTACTGAGGCATCCCTCCTGTCATCATCACCATCGCCGAAAAATGAACTCTCGCCCCTCCGCTATGACATCCATTATGATAGCTCAACAGAACATAGAATGTAAAGGACTGAGACTTAATATACTCAGTGGTACCTATGTGCTCAACATTCATTCTCAACTCCCCCTTCAGAAGTGACTGTGAAAGGATAGATTTATCACAGTAGATTGAGTTCTTCACTAGAGAAATACTGAGGGGGTAAAAGACCACAACTGCAAATTCAAGTCTTTAAAATACTAGCTGTTGAATACAAGAAAATTATGCACTCCCAACTTTAAATACAGGCTTTGTTGTTTTAATCCTAACACTATCCTAACTCGGTGAGGAGAAAATCATGGTAACTAGATTTTGATTGGTTTGGCTGATGAAGATACTAATGAGTTTGTGCCTTTTAACTTCTTTTGAACATTTACTCAATTAAATTCAGTTTGGTGCTGGCTGTCTTCTTTTAGTGCCCTTTTCAACTGGCTGCTTGGACTGCAGCTACACTGGATTCAGATCTAGAAATGTTAACCTGCAGCCCCTCCAGCTCTTACCTTTACTTCTGATGGCATCTCCTGGGGACCATCAGTGAATGGAGGAGAAAGTCAACAGATTGTTCTGAAAGACAGTTCAACAGTGTTTTGGTGCTTTAGTTGGGTTCTACAACCCACCCTCTTTAACCGGAAATATTATTCCTGCTTCACCTACTAGTTTAAGGATAATACTCGTGTTTTTCCACTTCTAACTCTGCTTTATATATTTTTGTACAAATTGTGAAAATTATTGTACGAGAACGTAGTAGCATACATCTGGGGCTACTGTGGTGAGATTGGAATGATAAGAGTCCTAATTACTGTGAAGAAAATATTGATACATTTCCAATGTCAATGTTTTTCTTTTAATCAAAGTAAATGTAAATCAATCAAGATCCCCAAACTACCCAGTCCTCGCTTTTTATACTGTAGTGCTGTTGTCATGGGAATGGACAAAATGTACTAACAAAGTAATACAAAAAAAGTATATACTGAAATGTTTTTGGTGGATTCATTGTGCAGTATGTCTGATCCGAATCATAGAGATCCATAAATATTCCTTCAACCATATTTATTACAAAATGTTGTAATTGGTACAAAAAAAGACATTAAAAAACAGAAGGCAGTCCATCAGACACTTACTGAGCATTGATCAGTGTTTTCCCCTCGGCGTCTAAGTTCATAACGTGACATAACATGACATAACATGTTTATAACAGGACAAGTAATTGTAGGACTACTCTACATGTTCTTGGGTTTGGAGATGACTCCGTCTGGGTAACGTTTCTTGAAGCGAGCCACGACATCAGGGTCCAAGAGGTGAATGCCATCTAACTGATTACCAAGAGTTACCCTGGGAGAGAGAGAGCGAGAGAAAAAGGCTTAGAAAGATAAATACCCACATACAGACACACACCTCATTTACAAATTCAATGAATACACACCACACACACACGTACCAGTTTGGTTGGACATTGTGAGGTCTTCCAAAGAGCTCAATCTTCCTGGTACCAGGTGAGAGTCTCTCAATCATTCCATAAATCTCATCTGGCTTGTGGCTGGTGGAACGCACCTGGAGTGAGAGCGAGAGAGAGGTGGTGGGGAGAGAAAGAGGTAGAGACAAAAGACAAGAATGAGAGAGAGAGCAGGAGAGGGAGAGAGAACAGACAGGGTTGAGTTAAAACATTCTAGGCTCTCGTAGGATTGGAATGGAACATCAAATGGATTCATTGTTTGATCCCTGACCTCTGCCACGATGACATCACAGTCCAGCCCTCTGTTGAATCCCTGGGGCTGTCCCTTCACGCCCACCTGAGAAGCACATACACATCAAAACAACTGTACACACACACAACTATACCACAATAACAGTAAATATACACTGCCCAGTCAGATAAGAGGTATGATGGCACGCAACATATCACAACACATTACACTCACCAAGCAGTGCTCCTTCCCATGATTGAGCCAGTGACCAGTCCTCCCGGTACGGATGATTCTCTGTAACTGGTTGGTCTTCACCCAAATGATCTCATCAACACGCTCATAGCTACGCGAAAAAAGCTTGGGTAAGTCCAACGGTCAAATTATGAGTTGACTTACTTACTTATTGGTCCCAAAGGTTGATGAATAAAGACTTACCCCCAAAGACTCAGACATTCTCTACCCAACTCCATAGCCCTAAAAGAAATATAGATAGGCATGAAGACTGAACAGCCTATTGAAAAAAAGTGAAAGATGTCAATCAAAGCAACAATCAACGTAAACAAAAATCAGGAGTTTATGGCTTGTTATCATATAATTAACCTCTGTCAGACCCTGCATGCCCATTAGCATGCACTGTTCTTCTGGCAGCTGATTGGTCGAGTAGAAGCACACTATTCCACTCATATCTGATTGGTGGAGGTACCTGCCAGTCACCCAGAGGAAGAGGAAGCCGTCGTCCTGCAGGACGGGGATGTGGAGCTTCCTCATCTCGTCGTCCGTCAGAGTTCCGTAAGGCAGCTCCATGTGGATGTCCCAGGGAGGGTCGGCCATCACCACAGAGAATTTCCCCAGAATCGACACGTCCAGGACCCGGATGTCACAACAGATCCACTGTAATGGGGGACAAAACCGGATCAGACTGGATTGAACTGCAGCGTCAGTCTGACCACTTCTGGAGGAAACTGACATAACTTATGACTTATTAACTTATTAATTTACCTAATTTCTCCCTTTGGGGAATTACACCTTTAGAGACATGTACCAAAATAAAAGCCTGTGTCGTAAAAGCCTCCCTCCTCCTTTTCCTCCCTTTTCATAGGCCTCCCCCTTTTCCCTTCATGTCCTTCTCCCTCCTCTCTCACTTTACTCCTCCTCTTCCTCACCTGAGAGGGGAACAGTTTCCCCACGTTGCTGTCTTCCTCCCCCTGGTGTAGTCCCACCTCCATGCCCCCGCCTTGGGGCCCCATCAGGCCCCCCTCTGCCTCTGGAGGGGCATCAATCTCATAGTGCACGTATTTACAGGTGTCCATGTGGAAACAGGTGTTGAGGAAGGAGCAGTCTCCAAGACTCTCGTCTGTGTGCTTGTTGATGATGCGTCTGAGAGAGGGGAGAGACGACAGGGCTCAGCCAATACAGTGGGACCAGATAAGATGCTTCAGCCAATTAAAATAGACTAAGTGATTGAATGGAGACATACAGCCAATCACAAGGCTGCGGGGCCAGACGGATTACCAGGACTTGTGCTCCGGGAATGTGCTTACCAACTGGCAGGTGTCTTCACTGACATTTTCAACATGTCCCTGATTGAGTCTGTAATACCAACATGTTTCAAGCAGACCACCATAGTCCCTGTGCCCAAGGACACTATGGAAACCGGCCTAAATGACTACAGACCCGTAGCACTCACGTCCATAGCCATGAAGTGCCTTGAAAGGCTGGTCATGGCTCACATCAACACCATTATCCCAGAAACCCTAGACCCAACCCAATTTGCATACCACCAAAACAGATCCACATACAATGCAATCTCTATTGCACTCCACACTGCCCTTTCCCACCTGGACAAAAGGAACATCTATGTGAGAATGCTGTTCATTGACTGCAGCTCAGCGATTAACACCATAGTGCCCTCAAAGCTCATCACTAAGCTTATCTATTGTTCACTTTTTTCTTTACTTAAAAATTGCACTGTTGTTTAGAGCCTGTAAGTAAGCATTTCACTGTAAGGTCTACACCTGTTGTATTCGGCGCACGTGACAAACTTTGATTTGATAAGGGATTTGATCAGCACAACAGCAAAATCAGGAAAAAGGCGATTTGGGGTTGGGTTGAATTAAATGATGCAAAAAAGTCATCAGGAATACGCCTCCCAAGTGGCGCAGCGGTCTTAAGGCACAGCATCACAGTGCGGGTTTGTTCCCAGGCTGTGTCACCACCGGCCGTGATCGGGAGTCCCATAGGGCGGCGCACAATTGGCCCAGCGTGGTCCGTGTTAGGGCAGGGTTTGGCCGGATGGGCTTTACACGGCTTATCGCGCACTAGTGACTCCTTGTGGCGGCCCGGACACCTGCAGGCTGACCTCGGTGGTCAGTTGAACAGTGTTTCCTCCGACACATTGGTGCGGCTGGCTTCCGGGTTAATCGGGCAGGTGTTAAGTGCGGTTTGGCGGGTCATGTTTCGGAAAACATGACTTGACCTTCGCCCCCCGAGCCCGTTGGGGAGTTGCAGCAATGAGACAAGATTGAAATTGGGAAGGAAAAGGGGGTATAATAAGTTATCAAGAATAAAACATATTTGGGAGTGTACTCTTATGGTTGTGTGTGGCAGCAGTACTTACCGGAAGTGCAGCTTGGTGCAGGGCTGGGGTGTGAATCCAGACCGCGTACACTCCTCTTTGGTCCCGTGGTCACAGAACTCCTGGACCTGAGCACGACCGCGTGAGCGGAACTTCTCAACGATGGACTGCTCTTTAGCTGTGCTGGTGTTCAGAAGCTCCAGGATTTCTCTGCTCATCTATAACACACACACACACACACAGAAGGAATTTGATTTCGCCATTGACTGTGTGGTTGAAAAATGGATTGAACATTGGGCAGTATAATAAGGTTTGTACTGATATGGTTCAAACTACCCCCAGGGTATCCCCATCTCTTTCCCCTCCCTCTCCCGAGGTGTGAATGTACCTTCTTGCTCTGCTGCTCCTTGGTGGACTGCTGGTTCAGGAGGCTTTCTATCTCCATGTCCAGGTGAGACGTCTGCCCCTTACTGGTCCTGCCCTGTTTATCTGCCCCGCCCCTTCCTCCTCCAGCCTTCCAATCAGAGGGCCCAGTCAGCTGGGAGGAGGAAGCCGGTGCCAGGGAGATGGAGGAAGTGGGCGGAGGGGATGGCGGGCTCTGGAGAGCAGGGGAGGAACCTGGCGGACGTTTATGGTGGGCTTGGTCCTCTGCTTTCCTCTTCCTCTGGCCTAAGGCCCCGCCCCCAATCATGGCCCAGAGTTTTGTGTGGTCCACGGAGATGACGAGCGTTGAGGAAGACGAGGAGGGGGAGGTGGCCACAGATGGCTGCCGGACTTCGATGAGCTCCTGGGCAGAGAACTTGAGCAGCAGACTCTGGATGCAGCCATGGGTGACAGGCACTTCAGACTGTGGAGGAGAAAATAGAAGTGGAATGAGAGAGGAAAGGAGAGAAAAAACAAGTAGTTGAATATTGGAATGTAGCCCACTTGAAAATACACTCCCATGCATTTAACCCAGGTATTTGAAAATAGGATTTTAACTAACGTGATGAAAATACTTTCAAATACTATTTGGTTTTTACAAATAACCTATCAAATACTCAAATAAAAGTAGTTGTTTTGGGCTGTGTATTTGATAATACTCAAATACACAGACAAAAGTATTAAAATAACAAATACACAACTCAAATACACATGTATTTGAACCCTCGTCTGATATTATTTTAGCAAATAGTAGATCTTGGTCACAAGTATACACACTCACAGTGTTGAGCTCATCAGTGATGGTCAAGGAGTCAGTGGGCAGTGAGAGGCTCAGGTCCGACAGATAACCCAAGAGTCTCTTCTCTAGTTCAGGGTCCGGGGGCCGTTCAGCCTCCTCCTGTGGGGGACTCTGGAGGGCTGGTCCTGGACTCTCACTCCGCGTTGCAGCCCCTTCAGTACTGCTGCCTCCCACCTCTGAGATAAAAGAAAACCACCAGTTGTAAATCACATTAGCAGTAACAGTGCTTATGCAGATTATGAACTTTGGTCACTAGTTAACGTTACTCGTTAGTATCTGGACCATATAGCTAGGTGTCCACAGACAATGCACAAGCATGGACATTTGCTGAACTTTAACCATCAGCATAGAATCAAATACATCTGTGTGTTGAAATCCCTATTGTCTACTCTTATTTTCCCCATGCCGCCTCTCTCTAGCTAGCTAACGCGTTAGCATAAAGACATACCTGCAGCGAGTTGCGTGGGGTCTTTCCGTCGCCTCTGCAGTCTCTCTCGCAGCGAGTCCAGCTGCTTCTTGTGTGCCTGGATGTTGCTCCATGTATCCGACATTTAGAGTAGGACCTACCGCGAAAACGAATCGAAAACGGGACATGCAAGATCACTTAGTTTAGCGGGATAATGTGGCCACCGCTCGCACTGTGTCGGACTAGCAACAACAACGAATGACTGGTTCCCCCTTGTTGTTGGAGGAAACCACCAAGACAGACAAATCCAAAATCTAACAGATACCTTTTCTTATTGCAAGTAGAGTGTGTCATCTCTCAGAACGCGTTCAATTAAATGTTTTACAGAATGTTAGGTCGTGACTACTTTAAAGCAATCGATATGTTGAAATGAGTACAAGACGGATGTTTTTTGAAAACGGACACATTTCCGGTTAAAAAAGGGTTACTTCCGGTTGTCTGTTCAACAACAATACGACATTTGTTGTTAGTTCATTAGCTAGAAATATACGGTAAAAAAAAAAATACCACAAACTTCAGTGTATTACTTTCAGTAAATAAGAATGGTTTAGCAAATAATATTGTACTATTATCCAGCTACAGCATACCCCTCCAGGCCAGCAGGTGCCGGGTTGCCAATGTACTCCTCTCGAATTCTTCTTCCAACAACCACCGGGAAAGATGGCGAAAGTGGAGAAGGATGGTGATCCTGCGACTGTCAAAGATGATTTACAGATTTTAAAAGTATTGAAAAAATATTATATTATTATCACTGCATGGAATATATTGCCATAATTAACCTCGCAATTGTAATGGACGTCTTATTTAGACAGTTGCATCCCACCTTTCCTTTGTTGCTAGCTAGCTCTCCCGGCTCGTTACTATACCAACTGTTATATTCATCGACCAAAATCTTGATTGTACTGCAAATCTTCTAACCGAGTTGGTTGTCTCTAAATCTGACGAGCCATCAGCTGATTCTCGGTTAGTTAACTGTCTAACGTTAGCTTGGCTTGACTGACAATGTCTCTCAATCTTGGCCTGCCAGCTAAATTGGCGCCTGAGACGTCTAGCCAAATGCAGCGATAGCTAGCTATCTCGCTGTGTCATCATCCCTTAATGCCAGTGAGCATGCATGCCCCCATGCAAGGAAACCAACAGCATCTAGTGAATTTGCTGCATAGCAACACATTTCAAAATTACATTCTTGTAACCTGATCTGGCTCATCATGATTGCGTTCCACGCACTTAGCTAATGTCCTTAACAGGTATCAATAACAGTTTATCTCTTTCTGGATCAGGAACTAGTGGATGAGTTGTATTATTTTCGGGATCATTACTTTGAGACTCACAGTGTGGAGGATGCTAAGAGGAAACCGGGTGATGTGGCACAGGAGATGGAGAAGACACTAAAGAAGCTGGAGGAGAAAGAAGGTGAGGTAACAGAACAGAAAAGAAAGGCGTGTTCTGATTTGGTAACCACACATGTAAAAATACTATACTGAGATTTTGCATGATAGCTTTGTATCCATTTGGCATTTAATGTGTAGCTACAAATCTTTGACCACACTATTCAGTGCTCACAAAGCTTGCCTGACTAGAGTGATCTTTTTCTGCATTATTTAATAATCAAAGACTTATGGTGTGCCTCCATCTCGTCCAATCCAGAGTTGTATAAGCACAGTTGTTGTCCACCAACCTGCTGTCTCGTGCGGTAGCAATTGAGCCTGGGGACGAGGTTACATAAGCACAGTGCAGACTGAGCTTAGCTTGGCATCCATTTGGCATCTAATATGTGGGGTTACATCTTTAAACACACAGCAAAAGTCAGTTGACTAAAGCAGTGGTTCCCAAACTGTGGGGCACTCCCTCCCGGGCGGCAGGAGGGGGTGGCAGGGGTCCCCCTCCCCCCAAAAACGACAAAAGTAACTACATTTCAAAATTGGGCAGTGCATCATCAGTTTTTCTCTTGTCATGCCAGTCATTGCATATGCAGAAATGTCCAGATCAACTAGCCCATGTCAGATGTTTTTCAGCTAGGTTTTTTAGCCAATTGATTTTGTTGTAATATTCGAGTCACTCAAATATCACATGAAATCACATTAGACATGGCAAAATGTATGTTGAGCTTTAAAACTGCAACATTTTCTCTACGCCAACAAGAGGGATGTGAACAGTGCTTGTGCCCATAGAAATAGACGTGGGGCGCAGGGATGTTCTCCAATGCTGGAAGGGGGGGCTGAGTGAAAAGGTTTGGGAACCCCTAGACTAGAGAATCATCTCTTTGTCGTCCCTTTGTCTCCTCCAGAGTCGTATAAGCACAGTGCTGAGTTCCTGCTGCTGCGTGGCCGCTCCCTGGGGGTGGTTCCGGAGTTTAGCACCACCGCCGGGGAGTGCCTGTCCCGGGCCGTGAAGCTGGAGCCTGGATTAGTGGAGGGCTGGAACACACTGGGGGAGCAGTACTGGAAGAAAGGAGACCTGACCACTGCTAAGACCTGCTTCACTGGAGCCCTGCAGCAGGTTAGCAATAAGAACACAGTAATCATGTGTTTTATTTGCATAGCTGGGCTTTTAATTCACAGACAGCATGAGTCACAAAGCTCTTCAGGTTTACTGGAGAGTGGTGTCGGTGCCGTGGTACTGTTGTTGTGTTGAGATCAAGGTATGCAGTAGAACCTTACTGACCAAGAATAGAATGCATGTAAAGTGTTCAGAACTGGTCATAGCCCTAGTTATAGGCCTACATAAACAACAGCTGTTTATCACATCCTTTCAATCCATAACTCTACCTACCATTGTGTGCACCTTCCTTTGTCTCTTTCTACCTTTATTTTTGTTTACTCTGGTCTGTTTTTTTCTCTATTGCTACATCATTGAAATTGAACTACCCCCAAACCAATATCCAATTATTATAATTATTTTTAATGAGTGGGGCAATCTCTGGCTTCCATGGTTGCTGGGGTCAACAGCTGTAACCACTAGACCAAACAGGCGATAATATCCTAATATTATCGCAATCACATCTCTTTTCTCCCTCTGTCCCAGAGTAAGAACAAAGTATCTCTTCGTAGTCTGTCCATGGTGCTGAGGCAGCTGCCAGGAGGGGGCGGTGATGAGCAAGGGAAGAGGGTGCTGGAGAGCGTGGCCATGGCCAGGCAGGCAGTACAGCTGGACGTCACCGACGGCACCTCCTGGTGTGAGTATGATGGATAGTCTCATATAACAGATTCCTATTTTAGTGGTTAGGACTTAAAATGTGGGGGACATGGCTGGGGTTACTGGGGGTGGAGTATGCGTACAGTTACATATGCTGTGTGAATGGGTCTAAGCACAAAGGAAAATTGTTTGGCTGTAATTCAGGATCTCCAAAGAGGATAAAAGAACGTACATGTTGGTATAAGATTGGATAGTGGATGATGTATTGATGATTTATTGGTGTATGTTGACAGACATCCTGGGGAACGCTTACATCTCCCTGTTCTTCACCTGCAGACAGAATCCACAGATGTCTCAGCAGGCTCTGAGTGCCTATGCACAGGCTGTGAGTACACACACAAACCAAACTCAGTTGTATTTACAAAGCCTGACAGGATAGTATGAGTGGGTCAATTAGAATTTTGTTCAATACTCATTGTTAAGCACTATATAATTCCTTCCCTCTGTTCTCTCTCTCAGGAGAAAGTGGACCGAACAGCAACCTCCAACCCCGATCTGCACTTCAATAGAGCCACGGTAACACATTATCGTTGACATATTCTGATATGATTCTTATAATATACGTGTGGTAAATTACTTCAATAATTCCATTACACAGAAAAATGCATATAAAAGTAAACTGAAGCTAATGATCCATGCCTGTGTCTAACCCCTCCAGCTCTTTCAGTATGAGGAGATGTTTGGGTCGGCGCTGGAAGGGTACAGTCGCGCTGCGGCCCTGGACCCTGCGTGGGAGGAGCCTCCAGAGAGGGAGAGGCAGCTGCTGGAATACCTGGAGAAACTCACAGCACTCACAGAGAACAAGGTAGGAACAGAAGAACCCCCACATACACACACACACACACACACACACATTCATATAAACTGGAAAGGGCACATTAGTCTCCAATCTACATCTATAAGCAGTTCATGTGATCTGTATAGGATATAAACTTAATAAAATATACAAACACATTTCTTGCCAACTCCAGCACTAATGCAAATGTGTATCAGAATTATAAATCACCAGTAGGTGGTAGCAGAGTCCTATGCTTTTCCACTGATAACAGCGTACTGCTCTATTTCTTTCACTCCTTCAGGGGAAGGTGAAGGCCCGGCGCCTGCGGACGATGCTCTCCAACCTCAGCCCGTTGGCCCTGGGGCCGTGCTCCTCCCCTCAGTTCCGTTCCCCCGCAGGCCGCGTTGGGAGCCTGGAGCCACGGACCCTGTCTGCCCTGACACACGGCCACAATGCTGGGGTGGCTGCCCTGGGAAAGGTAGTGTTCAGCCTGGCTTCAGAGGGACGCATGGCCTTGTGAGTTCCCTTTCCTCTAGTGTTAGACTACTATCTATAATATGGAGTCTGCTGTGTACTTTGTGTGTGTGGATCTCTGTGTGTAAGATGTACCTTTTTCTGCATGTTTGGGATGATGGAAGTAAGTTGCTGTCTACATGCCCCTTTGTTTGAAGGTGTATGAACTGAAGGGCTATGATACTGTACGTTTTGCCTTGCTGGGGTACATTTGCTATGGTGGATAGACAGTGATACTGTGTCTCTCTCCGTCTCCCAGTACGTTTGGCATGGTGGACAGTGAGGAAACGTGCTGCGTGGTCATGGTCTATAACACAGCAGACAACTGGGGAGTTCTGATTGGAGACTCTGTGGTCATCCCGGAGCCCCAGGTCAAACGCCACAGTGTAGCACACAACGACCAGGTTAGTGTCTTTCTCTACAGCTTACATGGATCTTTACACACTTTTTACTTACAATGATTGAGATGTAATTCTATCTACTTTAGCTGAATGCACTGATTTTAAGTGTCTCTGAATCTGAGTGTCCTCTAAATGTGATTGTGGGGACCCCCTCATAACTTGAGTGAGAACAAAAGAAATAGCATACAATGATCTCTACTATGATTTTGGCAGTGCATGGCCTGACGGTCCAAGTCTCAGGCCCTGGGTAGAAACATCGATACAATAAGTATTGAGTTGAAAAATGTATAATTGGTGGAGTTCTGTAGATACCAATATCCCTGTGAGCCTTCCAAGCCCGTGTTGGCCAGGGTTAAGAATGAAAATTGGAGATGAATAATATTACATCTAAACTTATTCCACAGATCCCTTGGCCAAAATGTTTAAACTGTTGTTTTTTGTAATATTCAATAAAAAAATATATATATATAAAATAAATATATAATGTGTGCATACATAGCCAAAAGACAGACCCCCTCTGTTAGACTTCATTATCAAAACTGACATCACTTTGAACTCCACCAAGGCTACTACAGATCTAGGTGGTCTCTTCATTTCTGATTTTCACAATCTATTATCTCTCCTCCCTCCTCTCTCCTGGCCCTGCTGTAGACGTTTGACTTCCGCAGTATACGAGTGGACTCCCCTTTGCTCCTCATCGTCAACGGCAAGAGACAGAACGCCCAGGCTCAGACTGCAGCCTCAGTCAGCTACAAGCCTCAGAGTGAATGAGAGAAGGGGGATGATAGAGGGAAGGGGGGCAGACAGACAGGGAGCCAGGAAGGAGCGTGAAGAGCCTGTGTGCCTGTTTTTTTTTTTTTATGTCTTCGTTTTGTAAATAGTAGATCCTTGTTTGTTAAATAGTCTTTAGGAATACACTGTTTGTACATATTTATAAATATTTTTGTTTGTATTTTGTTAAAGTTGGAGGGAGGCTGGGGGATTTTGTAAATTACTGACTACTAATATGATAATTGTGGTGAAGATGGTGTCAGACTTATGGGTTCAAGTCATTAAAACAAACGTCTCCAATGTGGACATGATTTCACACCTTTGCTTTATCATTAGTTTATGTAGTTGATCATCTTTCATTGTGTTAGTCAAACCTTCCACGGGGGGAAATAACACTGTCATGCTGTATGTTACTGAAACAGTAACTTCAGGTAACAAAAATGCAACCACTAAACTACAATATCAATATCAAACTGTTTTGTTGGATGCTGATTGACCGTCACAGACACACCTATGCCTGCTAACATGATCACTTAATCTCCACAAGAATATCATGTTGATGTTGCTTTCCGAATCATCTCTTGTATTTATATCAACTCGCACACTATTTCCACTTACTTCCAGGCTACTATTTAGATTGGTACAGCGGGGGTTAATATAAGCCTAGATGTCTGCCTATCCGAACTCGGAAACAACGTTTCACTTTTGAATGTCGGTCTCTGTACCATACATAGTGAACGGTGCCCAGACGGGGCAACATTTTCTGAGCCGGTCGAAATCACGCATCAACGTCATTATTATTATTTAACTGGACATACTGTATCATATCCAAGTAAATGCCAATAGAAAAAAAAGCTAAAACAAAGGTAAATGCAGCTATTGTACTGTCATTCCCGGTTCAATGTGACTGAGTTAGTTGAAGTTGGCTAGCTAGCAAGTGAAAACAACGTTATCTAGCCTGCATAGCAACCATTTTGTTTAGAAAAGAAGACCAGTCCTTTTGCATAGCAACTTTGCAAAAATAATTACGTTTAAACGACTGTTTCGCGTCTGTCGCAACATAACTAACAACCACATTTCTGTCCGGACTACATCTCTTCTTCTAATTAAATTGTATGAATTGATTTACACCATTTACCTGTGACTGTATTCATGATACACCACTGCTTCTTGTGCCATATTGCTTAAATGCAGACAGGTACCAAATCAGCATTGTCTCAGTATTAGATAAAGAATACGTCTATTCTATTCATTCTAATCCTGGAATTCTAATTCAAGTCTCAGTAATTTTTGAGTAAGGCCCGTCTCTGGCAGAAGAGCTTAACTGGAAGAAGATCTTGGCTCCAGGGAGAAGAGGCACATGTCTCCCTCGGGCTCATGCCCAAGAATGGAGGACTCCCCCGGGAGAAGGCTTTCTAATCACCCCTGGGAAACAGGTGGGAGGTGGTAAACGGAAGCTATTTTTGTAAAGTTGTTTTTCCCCTTTCATAGACAGTACACTAAATGCCCTGTTTTGTCTCAACCTCCTCTCAAATTACTTTCTCTGTCTTGTACTCTTTGTATTGTGTACCCACTCCTTTCTATACATCCTCCACTATGTCTTCATTACAAATCCTAACTCTTGTAAGGACATCAGTGCCTGAATTCATGTGAAAGCCTGAGTATTTTTACATACTGGTTTCTAGTTATGTTTCAGGCCTATTGTATATCCCTAGATCTCCCCCTTGATTTTCCCTCCATCCCTCTCTCTCTAACCTGTGGGTCCTGGCTGGCATGGTGTCTCTCTGTCCCCCACCACCATGTTGCGCAGTCTCAGCGAGTCGTTGAGCCCCTGTAGCTTCTGGTATGGCCTGTTCCTCTCCCTCAGCCGCTCTGACACCTCACTGTTCTTCCTCTTGTACTCCTCCATCACCTGGAAAATACAAGGGAACTGAGAGGGATACCAGGGAGGTGGAGGGAGGAGACTGCGTGAATCAGGCCTTCATGTTCGAATTGCTGCAAAGAAACCACTACTAAAGGACACCAATAATAAGAGGAGACTTGCTTGGGCCAAGAAAGACAAGCAATAGACATTAGACTGGTGGAAATCTGTCCTTTGGTCTAATGAGTCCAAATTTGAGATTTTTGATTTCAACCGCCTTGTCTTTATGAGACACAGAGTAGGTGAACGGATGATCTCCACCGTGAAGCGTGGAGAAGGAGGTTTGATGGGGTGCTTTGCTGGTGACACTGTCTGATTTATTTAGAATTCAAGGCACACTTAACCAGCATGGCTACCACAGCATTCTGCAGCCATGCGCCATCCCATCTGGTTTGCACTTAATTTTTTTTATTTGATTTATTTCACCAGGTAGGCTAGTTGAGAACAAGTTCTCATTTACAACTGCGACCTGGCCAAGATAAAGCAAAGCAGTGCGACACAAACAACAACAACACAGAGTTACACATGGAATAAACAAACATACAGTCAATAATACAATAGAAAAGTATATATACAGTGTGTGCAAATGAGGTAGGATAAGGGAGGTAAGGCAATAAATATGCCATAGTGGTGAAATAATTACAATATAGCAGTTAAACACTGGAGTGATAGATGTGCAGAAGATAAGTGTGCAAGTAGAGATACTGGAGTGCAAAGGAGCAAAATAAATAACAGTATGGGGATGAGGTAGTTGGTTGGGCTATTTACAGATGGGCTATATACAGGTGCAGTGGTCTGTGAGCTGCTCTGACAGCTGGTGCTTAAAGTTATTGAGGGAGATATGAGTCTCCAGCTTCAGTGATTTTTGCAGTTCGTTCCAGTCATTGGCAGCAGAGAACTGGAAGGAAAGGCGCCCAAGGAGGAATTGGCTTTGGGGGTGACCAGTGAAATATACCTGCTGGAGCGCGTGCTGCTATGGTGACCAGTGAGCTGAGATAAGGCGGGGCTTTACCTAGCAAAGACTTATAGATGACCTGGAGCCAGTGGGTTTGGTGACGAATATGAAGCGAGGGCCATCCAACGAGAGCATACAGGTCGCAGTGGTGGGTAGTATATGGGGCTTTGGTGACAAAACGGATGGCACTGTGATCGACTGCATCCAATTTGCTGAGTAGGGTGTTGGAGGCTATTTTGTAAATGACATCGCCGAAGTCAAGGATCGGTAGGATAGTCAGTTTTACGAGGGTATGTTTGGCAGTGAAGGATTCTTTGTTGCGAAATAGGAAGCCGGTTCTAGATTTCATTTTGGATTGGAGATGCTTAATGTGAGTCTGGAAGGAGAGTTTACAGTCTAACCAGACACCCGTTGTCCACATAATCTAAGTCAGAACCGTCCAGAGTAGTGATGCTGGACGGGCGGGCAGGTGTGGGCAGCGATCGGTTGAAGAGCATGCATTTAGTTTTACTTGCATTTAAGAGGAAGTTGCAGGCCATGGAAGGAGAGTTGTATGGCATTGAAGCTCGTCTGGAGGTTAGTTAACACAGTGTCCAAAGAAGGGACAGAAGTATACAGAATGGTGTCGTCTGCGTAGAGGTGGATCATAGAATCACCAGCAGCAAGAGCGACATCATTGATGTATACAGAGAAAAGAGACGGTCCGAGAATTGAACCCTGTGGCACCCCCGTAGAGACTGCCAGAGGCCCTCCGATTTGACACTATCAGAACCAGGCGAGGCAGTCATTTGAGAAACCAAGGCTGTTGAGTCAGCTGATAAGAATGTGGTGATTGACAGAGTCGAATCCTTGGCCAGGTCGATGAATACAGCTGCACAGTATTGTCTCTTACCGATAGCGGTTATGATATCGTTTAGGACCTTGAGCGTGGCTGAGGTGCACCCATGACCAGCTCGGAAACCAGATTGCATAGCGGAGAAGGTACGGTGGGATTCGAAATGGTCGGTGATCTGTTTGTTAACTTGGCTTTCGAGGACCTTAGAAAGTCATGGAAAGATAGATATAGGTCTGTAGCAGTTTGGGTCTAGAGTGTCTCCCCCTTTGAAGAGGGGGATGACCGCGGCAGCTTTCCAATCTTTGGGGATCTCAGACGATACGAAAGAGAGGTTGAACAGGCTAGTAATAGGGGTTGCAACAATTCCGCTGATAATTTTAGAAAGAGAAGGTCCAGATAGTTTAGCCCGGCTGATTTGTAGGGGTCCATATTTTGCAGCTCCGGATTTGGGTGAAGGAGAAATGGGGGAGGCTTGGGCAAGTTGCTGTGGGGAGTGCAGGGCTGTTGACCGGGGTAGGGGTAGCCAGCTGTAGAAAAATGCTTAATGAAATTGTAAATTATCGTGGATTTATCGGTGGGGACAGTGTTTCCTAGCCTCAGTGCAGTGGGCAGCTGGGAGGAGGTGCTCTTATTCTCCATGGACTTTAGTGTCCCAGAACTTTTTGGAGTTTGTGCTACAGGATGCAAATTTCTGTTTGAAAAAGGTAGCCTTTGCTTTCCTAACTGCCTGTGTATATTGGTTCCTAACTTCCCTGAAAAGTTGCATATCGCGGGGGCTATTCAATGCTAATGCAGTACGCCACAGGATGTTTTTGTGCTTGTCAAGGGCAATCAGGTCTGGAGTGAACCAAGGGCTATATCTGTTCCTGGTTCTACATTTTTTTAATGGGGCATGCTTATATAAGATGGTGAGGAAAGCATCCTTGCCCAGGTATCTTTCCAGGATACCCGGGTCAGGTTGATTAGAAAGGCCTGCTCGCTGAAGTGTTTTAGGGAGCGTTTGACAGTGATGAGGGGTGGTCGTTTGACTGCAGGACATTACGGATGCAGGCAATGATCACTTACGGATGCAGGCAGTGATCACTGAAATCATGGTTGAAGACAGCAGAGGTGTATTTGGAGGGCAGGTTGGTTAGGATGATATCTATGAGGGTGCCTTTGTTTACGGATTTGGGGTTGTACCTGGTAGGTTCATTGATAATTTGTGTGAGATTGAGGGCATCAAGCTTAGATTGTAGGATGGCCGGGGTGTTAAGCATGTCCCAGTTATGGCCAAACAGTACAATTGTTTCATCGGACCAGAGTACATTTCTTCAAAAAGTACGATCTCTGTCCCCATGTGCAGTTGCAAACCATAGTCTGGCTTTTTTATGGCGGTTTTGGAGCAGTGGCTTCTTCCTTGCTGAGCGGCCTTTCAAGTTGTTGATATAGGACTTGTTTTACTGTGGATATAGCTACTTTTGTACCTGTTTCCTCCAGCATCTTCACAAGGTCCTTTGCTGTTGTTCTGGAATTGATTGAACCAGACTTGTGGAGGTCTACAATTGTTTTTCTGAGGTCTTGGCTGATTTCTATTGATTTCCCCATGATGTCAAGCAAAGAGGCACTGAGTTTGAAGGAAGGCCTTCAAATACATCCACAGGTACACCTCCAATTGACTCAAATGATGTCAATTAGCCTATCAGAAGCTTCTAACCATGACATCATTTTAGGAAATTTCCAAGCTGTTTAAAGGCACAGTCAATTTAGTGTATGTGAACTTCTGATCCACTGGAATTGTGATACAGTAAACAATTGTTGGAAAAATTACTTGTGTCATGCACAAAGTAGATGTCCTAACCGACTTGCCAAAATTAAAATGTGTTAAAAAGAAATTTGTGGAGTGATTAGAAAACGAGTTTTAATGACTCCAACCTAAGTGTATGTAAACTTACGACTTCAACTGTAGATGGGGGCAATCAATTCACATATGGTGTCCAGGGCACAACTGGGGGCAGAAGGTGGTCTATAGCAAGCGGCAACGGTGAGAGACTTGTTTCTGGAAAGGTGGATCTTTAAAAGTAGCTCAAATTGTTTGGGCACAGATCTGGATAGTAGGATAGTAAGACAGAACTCTGCAGGCTATCTCTGCAGTAGATTGCAACTCCGCCCCCTTTGGCAGTTCTATCTTGTCGGAAAATGTTATAGTTAGGGATGGATATTTCTGGGTTTTTGGTGGTCTTCCTAAGCCAGGATTCAGACACGGCTAGGACATCCGGGTTGGCAGAGTGTGCTAAAGCAGTGAATAAAACAAACTTAGGGAGGAGGCTTCTAATGTTAACATGCATGAAACAAAGGCTTTTACGGTTACAGAAGTCAACAAATGAGAGCGCCTGGGGAATGGGAGTGGGGCTAGGCACTGCAGGGCCTAGATTAACCTCTACATCGCTATAGGAAAAGAGGAAGGAGTAGGATGAGGGTACGGCTAAAGGTTATAAGAACTGGCCGTCTAGTACGTTCGGAACAGAGAGTAAAAGGAGCAAGTTTCTGGGCACAGTATAATAGATTCAAGGCATAATGTACAGACAGAGGTATGGTAGGATGTGAATACAGTGGAGGTAAACCTATGCATTGAGTGACGATGAGAGAGATATTGTCTCTAGAAACATAATTTAAACCAAGTGAGGTCACCGCATGTGTGGGAGTTGGAACTAAAGGGTTAGCAAAGGCATATTGAGCAGGGCTAGAGGCTCTACAGTGAAATAAGGCAATAATCACTAACCAAAACAGCAATGGACAAGGCATATTGACATTAGGGAGAGGCATGCATAGCCGAGTGATCATAGGGGTCCAGTGAGTAGCTCGGCGGGCTGGAGACGTGGCGATTCAGACAGCTAGCGGGCCAGGGCTAGCAAGCTAGCAGAAGGGCCTTAGAGGGACGTCGCGACGGAAGAAGTCTGTTGTAGACCCTTCGTGCTGTTACGTCGGCAGACCAGTCGTGATGGATCAGCAGGGCTCCGTGTGGTAAAAGGGTCCAGGCCAATTGGCAAAATATGTATAAGTGGCCAAAGAATTTGTCCGATTGACCTCTTCAGCTAACAGACCTATATGCTCTAGACAGCTAGCGGGCCGCGGCTAGCAGATGGGCATTCAGGGGATGTCGCAATGGACGAGCCAGTTGAGAAAAAAAAAACTTGGGCAGATTACGTCGGTAGTCCACTCGTGATGGGTCGGCGGGGCTCCGTGTCGGCAGTAAAAGGGGTCCAGGCCAATTGGCAAAATAGGTATTGTAGCCCAAGGAGTGGCTGATGGACGTCTTCGGCTAGCCGGGACATGGGCCTAGCAAAGGCTAGCTCCAGGGTAATTGGTTCTTGCTTCGGGAGATATGGTGAAAAATAAGTCTGATTTGCTCTGGTTCGAATCGTGCTGTGCAGACTGGCAAAAAATGTCCGGGCTAAAGGTTAGCTGATGACCGCTAGCACTGGCTAGCTGACTACTAGCTAGTAGCTAGTTAGCTGGCTAGCTTCTGTTGGGGGTTCCGGTTCAAAAGTAAAGAAAATAGCAGATACATACCACATTGGGTGAGGCGGACTGCAGGAGAGTATGTTGAAGTTAAGAAAAATATACAAAAATATATGCAAAGAAAAAATATAGAAAAATATATATACATGAGACACGACAAGACAAAGACAAAGACGTCTGACTGCTACGCCATCTTAGTCCCAATTTTTTGGTATCCATCATTTGTTTTTCAACAGGACAATGACCCAAAACACACCTCCAGGCTGGGCCTCCCGAGTGGCGCAGCGGTCACTACAGACCCAGGTTCGATCCCAGGTTGTATCACAACCGGCCATGATCGGGAGTCCCATAGGGCGGCGCACAATTGGCCCAGCGGCGTCCGGGTTAGGGAAGGGTTTGGCCGTCATTGTAAATAAGAATTCGTTCTTAATTGACTTGCCTAGTTTTACAAAAATAAAGGCTGTGTAAGGGCTATTTGAACAAGGAGAGTGATGGAGTGCTGCATCAGATGATCTGAACTCCACAATCTCCTGACCTCAACCCAATTGAGATGGTTTGGGATGAGTATGACTGCAGAGAGTGAAGGAAAAGCAAGTGCTCAGCATATGTGGGAACTCCTTCAAGACTGTTGGAAAAGCATTCCTCACGAAGCTGGTTGAGAGAATGCCAAGCTGTCATCAAGGCAAAGGGTGGCTGCTTTGAAGAACCTCAAATATAAAATATATTTTGATTATTTTAACACTTTTTTTGGTGATTCCATATGCGTTATTTATAAGGTTTGATGTCTTCACTAGAAAAACCCTTGAATGAGTAGGTGTGTCCAAACTTTTGACTGGTACTGTATATACAGGGCCTAAGGAAATTATTCAGACCCCTTGACGCTTTCCACATTGTTACGTTACAGCCTCTGAAATGGATTAAATAGTTTTTTCCCCTCATCAATCTACACACAATACCCCATTATGACAAGCAAAAACAGGTTTTCAGACATGCTAGACTGAAATATCACATTTACATAAGTATTCAACTTTGTTGAAGCACATTTGGTGGTGATTAAACATAGAGTATTCTTGGGTATGACGTTTCAGGCTTGGCACACCTGTATTTGGGGAGTTTCTCCCATTTTTCTCTGCAGATCCTCTCAAGCTCTGTCTGGTTGGATGGGGAGCATCGCTGTACAGATATTTTCAGGTCTCTCCAGAGATGTTCGTTCGGGTTCAAGTCCAGGCTCTGGCTGGCATTGGCATTCAGGCCAAAGAGTTAAATTTTGGTTTCATCAAACCAGAGAATCTTGTTTCTCATGGTCTGAGAGTCTTTAGGTGCCTTTTGGCAAACTCCAAGCGGGCTGTCATGTGCATTTTTTACTGAGGAGTGGCTTTCGTCCGGACACTCTACCATAAAGGCCTGATTGGTGGAGTGCTGAAGAGATTGTTGTCCTTCTGGAAAGTTCTCCCATCTCCACCATTGGGTTCTTGGTCACCTCCCTGACCAAGGCCCTTCTCCCCCGATTGCTCAGTTTGGCCGGGCGTCCAGCTCTAGGAAGAGTCTTGGTGGTTCCTAACTTCTTCCATTTAAGAATGATGGAGGCCACTGTGTTCTTGGGGACCTTCAATTCTGCATAAATGTTTTGTTACCCTTTCCCAGATCTGTGTCTCTAAACTCAACGGACAATTCCTTTGAATTCATGGCATGGTTTTTGCTCTGACATGCACTGTCAACTGTGGAACCTTATATAAACAGGTGTGTGCCTTTCCAAATCATGTCCAGTCAATTTCATTTACCACAGGTGAACTCCAATCAGGTTGTAGAAACATCTCAAGTATGATCAATGGAAACAAGATGCACCTGAGCTCAATTTCGAGTCTCATAACAAAGCGCTTGAATACTTATGTAAATAAGGTATTTCTGTGGGGTTTTTTATACATTTGCAAAAATTTGCTTTGTCATTATGTGGTATTGGGTATAGATTGATGATAAAAAAAAACATTGAATAATTTTTTGAATAATGCTGTAACTTAACAAAATGTGGAAAACGTCAAGGGGTCTGAATACTTTCTGAATGCACTGTATATATGGGGGATTGGAAATGATGCAGATTAAAAAATTAAATACAAATACTATATAAATATAGGACAAAACACACATCACAACAAGATAGTCAACACAACACTACATAAAGAGAGACCTAAGACAACAACATAGCAAGGCAGCAACACATGACAACACAGCATGGTAGCAACACAACATACTGTAACAACAACATGGTAGCAACACAACATAACAACAACATGGTAGCAGCACAAAACATGGTACAAACATTATTGGGCACAGACAACTGCACAAAGGGCAAGAAGGTAGAGACAACAATACATCACACAAAGCAGCCACAACTGTTAGTACGAGTGTCAATGATTGAGTCTTAGAACGAAGAGATTGAGATAAAACTGTTGAGTTTGAGTGTTTGTTGCAGATCGTTCCAGTCGCTAGCTGCAGCGAACTGAAAAGAGGAGCGACCCAGGGATGTGTGTGCTATGGGGACCTTTAACAGAATTTTACTGGCTGAACGGGTGTTGTATGTAGAGGATGAGGGCTGCAGTAGATATATCAGATACAGGGGAGTGAGGCCTAAGAGGGTTTTATAAATAAACATCAACATTAATGAAAGCTACAATCTATCTGCAATATTAAAGCTGATCTACCCCTTAAAAAATATTTTAATATAAAGCTACAACTCTATAAAACTCTCGTTGTGCACTGCAGTTAATGGGTTTAGCTAACTTACCTGTTTCAACAGCTGAAAGTCGGACCTTTGAGAAATGTTTTGATGCTAAAAGTTTACTAGCTAGTTAGCTACACATCTTGCAGCAGGCTTAATGAAAATTCTGATTGGCTAGCTAGTCATTTTAAGGGACCAATCAAATAGGCCCTTTATATAATAAAATACATATTTCTAGTTTACAAACGTTTTTAGACTTTTTTGTAGTAGTACTAAATTAACAAAAAGTAATACAATTGTACTAATAATAAAAAGGATTAGCTTTGTGAAGGAAAATGTTATGTTTGTGCTCTTCTAATAACCAATTCGACTGGGTTCATGCAAGTGACTGATTGATTGTGCTTCGGAGGAATCCTCACTGTCAGTATAAGCAATTTGCCAGTACGCCCAGAACATTGCTTTGAGAATCAATAGGGGTATCTCAGTTTCAAGGTCTCAGCTTGGAGAGAAGAAGCCTTGTGAGGTATTGGTCGATCACATGCAGGAACCAAACGTTGATGATGAATAATGAATAATGTAAATCATGCTAATATAACTTGCAGTATATCACAGAACTGATGGGACTGCCCCGGCAGAGCTCCAGACTGACATGTACTATGGTGCATTTAAGTTTGTTGGAACCTGTCCAGCTTGCTGATAATAAAGAATGATTCATTTAATATTGACTTCACATGTTCCTGGTGGTAATTTCCATGACAGCGTATTACAAGTTCAATGGTGTTATTGTTTTTTGCATTCATTTTTACTAGTAGCATTTTTTTATAGATTTTTACACACTTAATTTATTTAGTTCACCGGTGATACTACCCTTTTGGTGCATTGGTTTAATACAGGCAAATCTTTGTGCACTCATTGTTTTAATGCAATTAATACACGCAATTATTTTCTTTCCATTTAATTAACCATTTGCTTTTCTTTCCTGTCCTCGTGCATTGAATGGGACATGTCATGTACAGTATGTGAGACACCTGAATTGTTTTTCCTTTTCTCCCTCTGTCTCTTTTTGTATCCCTCCTCTACGTGTTACAGGACTAACATCAGGGGGTGGAAGAGGGGCATTGTGCTGGAGCAGCACTGGATTCAATTGAGAGAGAAGAGATGCTCACTCAACTGTGTCCAGTGCGCCATTGTCGCAGATTCCCATCTCTGCTTTTTAAGTAGAGCTCTGCCTGCACACAAGAACACTGGCAGAAGGATGGGTCAGTGCGTAGGATCACATGGCATGGAACACATGCATGTTCTGATGCGGAATGGATGGAAACGCCTCAACATTCTCACACCACCTCTTTGTTGATATTTAGCCATATGTAAATCAGTGTGCAAAGGGGTCCCATTCATTCGGGCAATGGTGGACATATAGACAGTCATGACCCCCCTTGCCTTCCACGTGAATATTAGAATATAATGATCATATATATTGCAAGCAATGATAAGGCTATTATTATTTCCTTGTCTCTTGATCACTTGTTGAGTATTAAAGGATAAATTACCCAAAATAAAAATAGCAATTCATGTAGGTCTATTTGTTTAATATTCTGAATGTGTTATTTATTAACTTAACTTATGCTATTATTTTTTTCTATAACTCAATTCCCCTAAATGGTATGCTTAAAATTACTCATAGTAATCTGGGCAAAATCTCAGAAAGCTCGTCAACACATTCTAGTTGAATGGGTTCAAACAGCATGTAACAAGTAAAGTCATATGCTACTTTGATTTATTCATGTGGATTTTAACACCCAGGATGATCTTTGATTGAGAGTTTAGTGATGGCGTGGAGAAAATACGCAAAACACAGAGAAAAGGGAGAACCAGGGAGTCTGTGTTCCGCGCCATTGAAATGCAAATATCAGTGAGGAACAAGAAGAGGTTGTGTGTCTGTGTGTCTGTTTGTGTGTGCCTGCCTGCGTAGGGGAGCGGGGGAGGAGTGGCGCAAGTTTTGGACAGCGAGAGAGACTACTTTAGGAAAACAGCCACACACGCACTCTCCGCAGCTCATATGACGGTGCATTTATACGAATTTCTGCCCCTCTTTTGAGTTCTTCCATGCAAGGGACCAACGAGCTATACCGTTGTCTAGATGCAATTTTGAAATTCAAAATGTTCTGAAATGTGAGTTTGGATTCTGGAACGTGAAGTCTACAAGTGCGTAAAGTGGCCAGTGTTATTTATTCGGCGAATGCCCCCCTTCTCGCAGTCTCCTCGTGAATCATGTCACGCCGGAAGCAGAAACGACCCCAGCAGCTCGTTAACTCGGACCAGGGGGGCACGCGGATACTATCGCACGGTGAGAAGAGTTTATTATGCTTATTCTAAGGCATGGGTCTGTTTTTTTTCCCCCTAGGATGTTTTCCATATTTATATGAATGAATCCAACAAGCAAAGTTACAAGTCGGAATTTACAACTATGATGACGTTCATTAGGGTTAAACAAGGTAACGTTATAAGATAGCTTTGTTTGCAGAAACTGCAGTTAAAATCCTGCTAAGAGAGTAGGCCTTAAGTAAAAGTTTGTTTATTTTGTTAACATTTTGTATGTAAATCCCTCATGTTTCCTTTCACATCTAAAAAGTCATTTTACTCAGTTGACCAATCATCAGCATACATGGATATGTGTATCTCTGTGGTTTGTTTGCACATTTTTTAATTGCAAAAAGTTATTTGCTCTTGCAATAAGTTCGTTTAGTGGACTGAAATCTGTTGTAGCTCTGCGATGGGCCCCAGTAGTGGAGTCCCAGGTACTTGAGGGCTGGCCCTGTAAACTTTTTCCTGTGGCCTGGATGATAATATCCATCTGTGACCATTTTCCTGTGATGTTTAGTCCTCTAGGAAACTACCAGGCTGCTCAAGGCTGACAACTGGAGGTCTTTCATTACTTAGACGACAGTCTCCCTATTCATCAACAATAAGGCTGGATCAGTGGGGGGAAAAGCTGGAGGGGGTATTTTTGGTTAAGATCTCTCATTCTCTCTGCTTTTATTATCTTCTCTCCATGCTTTTCTCCCTCATGTTTCCTTTCCTCCTTGTTCTCCCCACTTTTCTACCCTCTCAATGCTCACTGAATGCTTCCCTCTCTACCCCTCCTACTCTATTGACTTGATGTGTAAAATGCATTTTAGAGGGGGGGTGCAGAGTGTTTGCACCTTCACTTGCATTTAATATTTTCTACACCTTAGAAAATACTAATTACTTCTTAGAAGTTCTACAGGTACATTTCCATAGAGGTGAACTTGTTTTAAATAAACTTGTTTTGCACACTTTGATGTCTGCGAAGAGAACCAAGCTAGACCATTTAGCAGCAGCTACTAGTACAGTCATTCATTCCATCACTATGTCCCTCTGGGAGGGAATAGTTAGTCTTCCATTGTCCATACTCCCTTCCCCCTTCTTTTCTCTCTCTCACTCTGCTCAAGATTCTGAAAGAATTTGACCCCAGAGCTCTAAAGGTCAGATGAGCAGACCAATCACAAGCCTCTGGACAGTGCCCAGTACCCTTAGCATGTCCCGACCTCTGACCCTTGATGTGACGTGGGGGGGTGAATAGGTAGAAAGAAGTGAACTGCAGTGAGGGGTGGGTTAAGGGGGTTATGGGTTGTCTTGAAGATGGCCATTGTCTGTTTAAACATGTTGTCATAGCAGCAAGGTGGTCTGCAAGCTTTTGTGTGGTAAGAATACATTTGGAGAGTTTTGCTCAGGGAAGAGGAAGTGGACGGAAGACAAGATAATATCATAAAGAGGGAAAGACTGACTCCGTATGTTTGTAGACTATTAATCAACATCTGCTAATGCATTTCTTTACAAGAGAAGACTGCAACTTTAAGCTTGGGATTTAAATATGAAACAATTGTTGTAATCAATGATTACAGTTAAAGGTTTGGACTTTTGGACTTACTTTGACCCCACTTCAGTCCAATAGAGCATGTAGCCTTGCACCCAGTAGTCATTCATGGTTCTTATGGGGACTTAACATCAACAATGAATTTGATCATGAAACGGAACTTTCCATTTGGTAGAATAGAGTGATGAAGGGGCACTGGTCTTAATTCTTATTTTTCTCTCTCTGTCCATAGACGACCAGTTGTCAGCCAAGTCACCTTCCACGTCTCTGGGCTCCGAATTGACCTTCTCTGGGTCCTCATCGTCGTCCCCCACCTCCCTCGAAGACCACCAGCCCCCCCTGGCCCCTCGGTCGTCGCCTGGGGGTCTCCACGGACCCTCCCTCCCCAGCGAGAGCTCTTCACCCCCCCACTGGCCCAGCCACATCGCCCCCTATACCACCACTTCCCTCCCCTACACCCATTCATCCCTCTCTCCAGACTTCCCTCACCCCTCCTTATCCTCACAGACGCAATCCCTGCCACTCAACCTCAATCAGACATCGGGCCACAGCCTCTCGCATCAGTACCACTCCCACGCCACTATGACCTCACCACAGATGGGCAGCTCTGCCACCACCACCACCACTACCTCCTCCTTGTCTTCCTCCCTCCCGCCCCGCCAGGAGAGCACCAGTCCTGGGGATCAGAACGGCTCCAGCCCACCGGTCCCGGGGCTAGGCCAGATCCAGGTGCCCCTGACCCTGGCTGTGGTCCTGGAGGAGCTGAGGGTGCTGCAGCAGAGGCAGATCCACCAGATGCAGATGACTGAGGAGATCTGTAGGCATGTTCTCCGGCTAGGAGGGGCCATCTATACCCAAGACACCTCCCAGGCTGGCAGTGGAGAGAACCACCAAAGATCCACAGCAGGATCCCCCTCCCCAACACACCATTCCTATTCAGCCCCTGTCCCATCCTCGGCCTCCCCTCTCCTGGCCTGCCTCCCCTCCCTCCTCCCTCAGCCCACTGTCTCCAAGCCCAGCCTCTCCTCTCACAGTAATGGGACCAGAGCATCACACTCTACCTCGCCCTCCACCACTTGGAGCTCCTCGATAGCATCCTCCATGCATCCTCTGTCCCTGGGTCTGCCCACGCGCTACCTCCATGAGAAATCCTCCAACACCTCCCCGTTCGGCCACAGCAACGGGGTCAGCTTCTCCACCCCTCCCCTCCCCACCACCAGCCACTCCCAGGACCACCCGTTGCTGTCCAGCTCCTCCTCGGCTGGGTCCTCATCTGCAGGGCGTCCACAGCATGCCTGTAAGTTTTGTGGTAAGGTCCTGAGCAGCGATTCCTCGCTACAAATCCACCTACGCTCCCACACGGGGGAGAGGCCCTACCTTTGTCCCGTCTGCCTCAGCCGTTTTACCACCCGCGGGAACCTCAAGGCCCACTTCCTGCGCCACCGTGAACAGAACCCAGAACTGTCGCTCTCGCTGCTCCCTCCGGCTCTGGAGCAGCCCGCCCCCGTCGCCACCACCGCAGGCCAGAGACGCAGGAAGCGCCGGGCGGAAGACGAGGAGCCGCCGTTCGGTGGCGTGAAAGGAATGACAGAAGGAATGGCGCTCAGTTTCCTGTCCGGGGCGTCTCCTCGGCCTTCCCCTTCATCTATGCCTATGCCACCCAGTATGGACATGGCGCTGTTGTCCACGGCTCACTCCCTGCTACAGCTGAACAGGGCCTCTGCTGCAGCAGCCAGCGCCTCGGGTAGTGTGTTATCTTCATCATCCTCCTCATCCTCCATGGGTGGCCAGTTCAAAGGGGTGAAGCAGCAGAGGTTCGATGAGAACACCCCTCCACACTCTGCCATCCATCCAGGCTCTCCCTACTCCACGCTGGCCCACTTCCCCAAGATCCTCTTCCCCGGAGGACCCTCACCCCACCACCTCGCCCTCCTCTGTCCCCCAGGGACCCACCCCACTGCCTCTCATCTCACCTCCCCCCACACCCAGCTCCCCTACCCTCCCTACTCCAAACCCCAGACGTCCTCGTCCTCCACCACCTCCTTCACCCAAACCTCCGACACCTCCAAGTTGCAGCGGCTGGTCATGAAACTGGAGAAGCAGCACCAGGGAGGGGGCCAGTCGTCCTCCTTTGGCCCAGCAGACGGCTTCTCAAACAGGGACACCCACGGCCACGACCTGACCACCAACTCCTACCGCAGGGAGATGATGGCAGCCCTGGGCCTCAACCCCAACCCTGGGGCCATGGTGAGCAGCAACAGCCAGGCACAGGATCTCCCTGGATCCACCAATCCCGCCCTGTCTCCTAACCAGTGTGGGGTGTGCCTGCGGGTGCTCTCCTGCCCCAGGGCCCTGGGTCTCCACCAGGCCACCCACCTGGGTGAACGCCCCTTCCCCTGTAAACTGTGTGGACGCTCCTTCTCCACTAAGGGAAGCCTGAGGGCCCACCTCGCCACCCACCGCGCCCGCCCGGCCAACTCCCGCACCCAGAACTCCTGCCCGCTGTGCCCGCGCAAGTTCACCAACGCCCTGGTGCTGCAGCAACACATCCGCATGCACCTGGGGGGTCAGATACCCCCGGGGGAAGAGGGGGAGGAAGGTACAAATATGGCCCAAGAAGATCCCACCGATCTGAGCCAGATGACCACAGAGTCTCGATCCAAACCCTGCCTCCAAGGCCTCCACCCCCTGGCCTTAACAATGACCAGCTTCATCTCTAACCCACTGGTCAGCAACATGGACTCAGGAGGTCCAGCAACCAAGGAATCCCATGCAGCTGACTCGAGCCCCCATATAGAGGGGGAGTCTGATCCCTCCATGGCCAGCATTAGCCCACCTCTGACCCATAATCCCTCCCCAGAAGATCCCATGCTCCTGGGGGAAAGATCTGAGTCTGACGACGGCGCCGCTGGAGCCTCCATAGAAGACTCGCAAGACTCCCCAGCTGACCTCTCTAACACCAGCCCAAGTAGGCAACCATCCTTGACCAGCTCCCAGCCCGCCTCAGTGGTGAAGGGTGATGTAGAGGTGAAGGAAAACGTCCCTCTTGCCCTCTGTGTCCACAGACCGGGTGTGGATACTGATAGTAGTAGGTCAGGAAGGCTGACTAACAGCTCTAGGTCGACCACCGAGAATCAGACCAACTCTCCAGGTGGACTCCTCCTCAGCCTTGAATCTGAATCCACCCTCAACCCCTCCCCCACGCTCACCCTCCCTGCCAGCCATAAAGCAGCCCAAGAGCCAGCCCCCCAGGCCTCCAGTATCACCCCACAAGAGCCCAGTCCTGAAGGGGAAATGGCCCCATCTGAAGGGGAGAGCGAGGGCACAGCACCCAGTGATACCTCATCAGTAATGGTGCCTGAGAGTGAAAAAGAGACCCCTAGCTCCACGGAGGAGAGTGATAGGGCTTCAGAGGAACCAGAGGCCTCCCAGCTAGCCACCCCAGCATCAACGCCCTCTAAACCCTACTCCTGCACTCTGTGTGGGAAGGCATACGCCAGCCGCAGTGGATTAAAGGTAAGCATAAGATAAGGATGTATCGTATTAGAACCATACATTCCAATGGATATACAGAACACTTGACAGAAGCTAAATTGTGATTCTTGAGATTTGTATACTTCTCATGCTTTACTGTGTTTTCATGCTAGCAAATGTATTCTAGTTAAAGTAATTGATCACTTAACCAATACCATTTTTATGTTCCAACAACAGGGACACATGAAGACACACCCTGTGTTGACCAACGTCCCCGCGGAGACTTCTCCTCCCTCCAGCCTGACCAATGACACTGTGGAGGATCAGAGTTCTCTCTCAGCCAGTGGGAACACTGGAGAGCAGGATGAAAAGGAACGGCTGGCCAAATCTCCTGAGAAACTCGTTACCTTAGAAGATCAGCCAATCACTGCTGGTTCTGGGGAGGAAGCAGAGCAACCTGCGGACACTACTGAGTAAAATAGCATATGATTGTCTGCTGAATGGTGTCAGTCATTTTTTTTAAATTAAAGGCCCTGACAAGGGAATGTATTTTCATCGTAGAATTAGAATTGATTCTATAAAGATTGATTCTTATTCTGTGTAACTTTGCTACTAGTCAGTTGGGTCTATTTTGTCTATAATAAAATGTTAGATTGTTGTGAAGTACTAATTCAGTCAGCGTCTCGGCATGGTTACGATACCACTATCTCAAAGAACACGAAGAGGCCTTTATTTGACGATATGATGTCACAGAATTCTCTTGTAGTGTAACGGCTGGTGTGTTGGATTGCAATAGAATAGATAAGCAGGGATGTATGTTTTAGAGCACAGCTAGTTCTAGTCAAACATATGAATGAAATGTCTATTTGGATTGTGGAATGGGAATGAAGTGAAGGAGGAAGAGAAAAGGTGAAATATCACTCTAGGATAAACGGTACGAACGCCATACCAAAACAGGCCAGTGTAGTAGTGGCACTTTTCTTGTATACTGAACAAAAATATAAATGTGAAGTTATTTCATGAGCTGAAATAAAATATCCCAGAAATGTTCCATATGCACAGAAAGCTTATTGCTCCAATTTTGTGCACAAATTTGTTTACATCCCTGTGAGTGAGCTTTTCTCCTTTGCCAAGATAATTCATCCACCTGACAGGTGTGGCATGTCAAGAAGCTGATTAAACAGCATGATCATTACACAGGTGCACCTTGTGCTGGGAACAATAAAAGTCTACTTCAAAATGTGCAGTTTAGTCACACAACGCAATGCCACAGATGTCTCAAGTTTTGAGGGAGAGTGCAATTGGCATGCTGATTGTAGGAATGTCCACCAGAGCTGTTGCCAGATAATTTAATGTTCATTTCTCTAACATATGTTGTTTTAGAGAATTTGGCAGTATGTCTAACCGCAGACCACGTGTAACCATGCCAGCCCAGGACCTCCACATCCGTCTTCTTCACCTGCGGGATTGTCTGAGACCAGCCATCCGGGCAGCTGATAAAACAGGAGTATTTCTGTCTGTAATAAAGCCCTGAAAAACAAATTCAAATTTGCTGGGCCTGGCTCCCAAGTGGCTGGGTCTATGCCCAGTCATGTGAAAGCCATAGATTAGGGCCTAATTTATTTAAATTGACTGATTTCCTTATATGAACTGTAACTCAGTAAAATTGTTGGATGTTGTGTTTATATTTTTGTTCAGTATATATATTAACTGTGGTTGCTATTTGTATGTTTGTTTAAAACATTTTTTTTACAGACTTTTCACTTTTTAAACTGTCTTGCTGCTGGACTGTTGTTTCAATGGAGTTGCACTGACTTTGTACATTGCTGTCCATACATCCATTGAAACAGTGATTATGAAAATGCGGATGATACTGACGATGATTGTTACACTGACCAGTCTGTATATACAATGTATGTTGGCAATCCTGGTTCCTGCCGTTTAGATTGACCATACAGCAGCAACTTTAGACATGAACAACAATGCGGGATTGCTATATCAGTGATTGTAATTTGGTTTATCCATAATTGATTGGATGTCTTTGCACAGGAATGTATTGAAGTAGCCTGGAATTCAAACCGATGGTGCTATGTTTCACTGTTGTGAAGTTTGGGTACCAGACTAGAATACACCAACTCCCAAGGACCAGAATGAATTATGTCTGATAGATTTACATCATCCCTCCATGTCTTTTGTCTCTCTCTACCTCTAACCTTTTTCTCTCTCTCCTTGTCTCTCTCCTCCACTTCCCTTTCTCTCCTCCTCTACCATCTCTCTCCCTCTCTCAAAGCACTTGAGAATTCAAGTTTTCTGCTGTATTTTACATGATCGGTTTAGTTTTTCTACTTTTTTTTAGCCTTTGTATGGTTTTTCCCAACCATTGTTTTTGTAGTTATGATAACATGTGCTTCCCATTTTGTGATGTAAACAATAAAATGATGGTGATGGTGGAAAAAATAGCTTTTTGGTTGTTGTCAGTGTGTCTGGCTTTGTGTGTTTGTCACAGTCTGTCTGCTCTCAGTCCATTCATTGATCTGTTTATGTATTCTGCTTCCATGTCAACATGTTCTGTATGTCTGAGTGTACTCTCGCTGTTTGCCTCTGTGCTCTGTGTCTGACTGGGCCTCACAGATCCTTTGTCTTGGCGCTATAGCCGTCTACTTATTCTGCCTTTTTTTTTGGCTTCACTTTCTTTTTGTATGTTTCAGTTGCTTGGTTCTGTGGTGTGTGTTTGTTTGCTTGCATGCATGTGTGTGATAGGGATAATCAGTGCTTGTGTAATTGAGAGTGCAGCTGTAGAGCCCCCCACCCCCACATCTTACTCTCTGTCATACTCTCTTTCATACTCACTCTCTTTCATTTTCTCTTTCATTTTCCCTCTCTCTGTCCTCCCCCTCCTAGTGTAATAGTCCGACACACAGGAAGCTCTAATCCTCACACAATGATAGCCCTCATCCCCCCACTATGCGACTGCAAGCGGGACAGGGGGCAGCACACACAGAGACCTGGGCCAGCTGTCTCCAAAATGGCCGCCCTAATCCTCCAACCACCTTTCTCACTAGCTCGGGCTCCCAAAACCATGACAACCGGTAACCAAGGAGAAGAATTTGGGAGCAGAAAGGGGAAAGAGACAAAGAGCTGACAAGCCACGCCATGTGTGAGAAGTTTATCCATGTGTTGGAGTGAGACAGAGACATCAAAAAAGGGAAGTTAGAAAGTGAGGCAGGGATGATTGTTGGGTGGTTGGATTTGAGAGGGAAGGAGGGGGGTGTATGGAGTGATTACAGGTGTGGATTGGGGTAGTGTACTTGATCATCAAGCTGTTGATGGCATACCTAAAGACATTCATCAGGTGCTTCATTAGTATCTTCACAGGAATTTCACAGTGTGTTAATGGGAAATCCTTTAACATAATCAATTTGCGAATCAATGATCCTGCACAATGTGAAGTGTCAAAATCAAATGTTCCAAAACGAATGTTAATTGATTGATTGTCTAGATGCTGAAATTGGTAATTTAATTGTACGTTTAGAACAAACTCTTCCAATCAGGAACACTGAACACAAAAGCAAAATACCACAGTAAGCACAATGACGTAATGAAGCGCTCAAACCGTTCATTTGCCAAAGTTGGAGGCGTGAAGCAAATAATGACCACGGGAGGGGGCTGTGTAACCTATTTTGGGATTCCTCATTAATTCCAACTATTCAATGAAGCACCTTATGTGTCGCAACTCATGAGGCACTCATACGTCAAGATTGTTGACCATAACATGATATCATCAGAGTTTAAGAACAACTATATTAGCAATAATAATACAAGAATAAGTTAGGATAGTGATGAAATCCTAAGTGACTTCGAGTCCTCAAGATCCTTGAAATAATTTCTCAGTGATTAATCATAAATTCGAATCCCACTGTTTCCTTCCGCGCCAGATGATTGACGAAGAAGAAGAAACAACATCATCAACAACAACAATGCCAAACATAATAGCCCAAAACTAAAGCAATCACCACCAACAACAGGTAAGCTAAAACAAGAACTAAAGGGTCATGTTGATTTGAATTGCCACAAAAGAAAGAATGTGTGAACGTGTGAATAGCCCCGCGTAAACGTGATCAGGCCTGTTAATGCATTAATCAAAGTGATGGGAAGCAATTCATTTGACAGCGAAACCCATTGTCAGAGACTAGACAGTGGTATAAAGTCCGTCCATCCCTCTCTCCCTCTCTATCCCTCCTCCTCTTCCACCTGTCTCCTTGGTAGCTGCTGGGTCAAAAAGCAGAAGTTCATCAGCTGATCGGCCTGTGCACCTTCAGACTCCGACAGGAAGGCGAGCCAAGTCAGAGGAGAGAACGCGGCGTGGCGGGCAGAGAGGGAACGGCATCAGTGGAGAGCGACAACGCGCACAGAGAGCAATAGTGAGTAAAACAATGAGGGATGCGCAACTGACATGAACGTTCTATAAAAACCTGCGACTCACAGGCTTTAGAGAAGAAGTGCAAGAGGACCCCCACGGGAAGGACGCCAAGTTCACCTATAGCGCATCTGGAGAAGGTAAGACCTCTGAATTAACCTAACATACAGTAACAATGCAAGGTTTTACATTTGTATTATATATTTAAAATGTAGAGACTGTCTTTGGCTGTAGTAACTGTACATTTGACTCTGTTCAACATGTGTTTTTCTCTGAGGAGCTAGGTCTTTACACTACAGATTAACTTCTAATGGCATTCCTGTGTAGCCTTACTAGCCCCTAGTCATCAATAAAATGTGCTGTGTCAACTTTGCAGCTTTGCCAGCTTTGCAATGAATACGCTCTGAGTTGGCCAAATGATTGCTGCCAGCTTGTCATATTCTGAGAGAGATAAAAACAGAGGGAGAAACAAAGAGAAAGCGATTTCAAATATGATACAGCAGCCTTGAGGGGTATATGATAGTCAATTTGAGTAGCCTACTTATCTTACCATTCTTGGACCTTGTATCTCACTTCCAGGAGGCTCCAATTGAATGCCTCCTGCCCTGCCCTTTGTAATCACGTGCAGAAGGCTACTATCCACTGTCCTTTGTAATCACTTCTTCTTTTGATCTGAACTCACACGCCAGGGGTATCTATCTATCTGCACTACTTCTCCATCTCTCCCCTTCTCCCCTACCCACGTCTCAACCCTACTTTTGCAGCGACAATGCTGGTCATACATCTGTAGCCTACCTCTCTACTGTGTTCATCAGATCTCCCTCTTCCGGATCTTTCTGATATATCATTGGTTGATGTGACTGGACCTGTGTTCACTTTCTGTGTCAGAATAGAGCTTTTCTCTCCCTGTGATATGACTGCCTATGATTGACTTGTTGATGCTTTCTCATTGTATTGTGATGGATTTTCTCCAGAGTCACACAGATCTTGTGATAAACTGTAGACCCCTGTCCCCTCACTTAGTGCGATGTGTGTGTTGTTTTGTTCAGGTCCTGACTGAGCATGTGTGTGATATTCAGTATGGGCACTAAGACATCATGTGTCTAGTCATTCAAACTCTTCTATATATGTTGCTGAAGGCAATGAACTTTGAAAAAGAATTGACAGTTGCGATCAGCATGCTGCTGACTCTTAGCGAAGTGTCTCTGTGTGTTAGTCTCTCTGTGTCTGTGTCTGTGTGTGTCTGTGTCTCTGTGTGTCTGTGTGTCTGTGTCTCTATGTCTGTGTATCTGTGTGTCTCTGTGTGTCTGTGTGTCTGTGTCTCTGTGTGTCTGTGTCTCTATGTCTGTCTCTCTGTCTCTGTGTGTCTGTGTGTCTATGTCTCTGTGTGTCTGTGTGTCTATGTCTGTCTCTCTGTGTCTGTGTGTCTGTGTGTGTGTCTCTGTGTGTCTGTGTGTCTGTCTCTTTGTGTGTCTCTGTGTGTCTGTGTTTGTGTCTGTGTGTCTGTCTCTTTGTGTGTCTTTGTGTGTCTGTCTGTCTCTCTGTGTGTCTGTGTGTCTGTCTCTCTGTCTATGTGTTTCTTTGTTTCTGTGTGGCTGTGTGTCTGACTGTCTCTCTGTGTCTCTGTGTGTCTGTGTGTCTGTCTCTGTGTGTCTGTCTGTCTATATGTGTCTCTCTGTGTCTGTGTCTGTGTGTCTGTCTCTCTCTCTATGTGTCTGTGTTTCTTTGTTTCTGTGTGTCTGTGTGTCTGTGTGTCTGTCACACTGTAGAATACTTACAGTAAATTATAGACTAAATATCACAGTCAGTGATAGCCAGTAATAAACGTCACAGTGATGTCAGGCTGTTTGTCTTTCTCTCCCACTCTGTCAATACACTCAAGCTTAAAAGGCTATTTACCAAAACCCCTAATGGCTCCCAAATTGCCATCTGTGAAATCCAATTCAATAACCAGCAGCAGTGTGTGTGTGTGTGTTATAACATTTGTGTTATTTTGCAATGAGTTAAATTTAGCCTCATGTTTTACAAATGTAGCATACAGACCAACATTTACGTAAAAAACTGTACTGTTTTTTATGTTCCAGTTGATGACTGGGCCCATATGGAGAGCAGCTTGGTTTCCATGGCAACATCCACACACTCTCTGATAACACTTTTTATGTGTCTTTCCTCCACAGATGTCACCAGAGGGACCCTCATAGCTGGAAAACGACTTTAACACAGCTCTTACAACCAATCATCTCCTCAAACTGACTGATTGACAGCCACCTGGTCCAATCACTGCTCACTTCCCCACATCCCCTCCAATCACCAACCTCCACCCCACACTTCCAGCGCAATGGCATCCTACAGCCCCACCCCCACACAAGAGCCAGCCACCAACGGCGGGTCGACCTCGCTCAAGTCGGGCGGCTCAGGGGGCGACAACGATTCCATGAAGCTGAAAAAGGAGATCTCTCTCCTGAACGGCGTGTGTCTCATCGTGGGCAACATGATCGGCTCGGGCATCTTCGTCTCGCCTAAAGGCGTCTTAATATACAGCGCCTCCTACGGGCTGTCGCTGGTAGTGTGGACCATCGGCGGTATCTTCTCAGTGTTCGGGGCCCTGTGCTACGCCGAGCTGGGGACCACCATCACCAAGTCAGGGGCCAGTTATGCTTACATCCTGGAGGCCTTTGGAGGGTTCCTGGCTTTCATCAGGCTGTGGACTTCCCTGTTGATCATTGAGCCCACCAGCCAGGCGGTCATAGCCATCACCTTCTCTAACTACATGGTGCAGCCCGTCTTCCCCACCTGCATAGCCCCCTATCTGGCTAACCGCATGCTGGCTGCAGCCTGTATATGTGAGTATTTTATAGTCATTGTGTATGGAGGGGTGTAGTTTGTGTTGGTGCAATACTGTTCCACTGTAGGCCTCTACCATGGTTAGGGCCCTGAGTTTTTCCTTACCGATGGAAGTGATCAGGAAAAACTTGGGCCTCAACCATAGTATGTGCAAGGACTTTGCTGCTTGCAGACAATGATGTGTGTGTGTGTTCATACTGCTGTGAGTACCGAACAGTGATGTGTGTGTATGCGCCTCTCTTTGTGGAAAATGTGGGAACCGAAACGAACTGACTCACAGCATGCCCAAGTCAGCACCTCAGCAACAGAAGGGAACAGTAGAATGGTTGAAAAAGGAACAGAGAGGGGAGAACAGAGACTACAGACACCAACACGTGTTTCCTGTATAAGACAGAGAATAGGGGAAAGGAGAATTTACTCAATTTCAGGATAATTTACCAACATTACAAAGTGTCAGTGTGACCAGATTAAACTGCTGGCAATGCTCATTACTCATGACAATAGAGTACAATAATGTACTGTAAATTGATCATTTATAAACCACCAAAGGAAGCAAGGAAGAACAGAGATGAGGAATGAATGTAGAGAGTGGGAAGGAGGGAGTGTTGTCATGGATATTGTTCTAACAGATTAGAAAACAACTGGACCTCTCAGCACAACCACTAGTAGTCATACTATTACTGTGGCTTTGAGAGTAATATTATTACTGTGGGTTTGATAGTCATATTATTACTGTGGGTTTGATAGTCATATTATTACTGTGGGTTTGATAGTCATATTATTACTGTGGGTTTGATAGTCATATTATTACTGTGGGTTTGATAGTCATATTATTACTGTGGGTTTGATAGTCATATTATTACTGTGGGTTTGATAGTCATATTATTACTGTGGGTTTGAGAGTAATATTATTACTGTGGGTTTGATAGTCATATTATTACTGTGGGTTTGATAGTCATATTATTACTGTGGGTTTGAGAGTAATATTATTACTGTGGGTTTGATAGTCATATTATTACTGTGGGTTTGATAGTAATATTATTACTGTGGGTTTGATAGTCATATTATTACTGTGGGTTTGATAGTCATATTATTACTGTGGGTTTGATAGTAATATTATTACTGTGGGTTTGATAGTCATATTATTACTGTGGGTTTGATAGTAATATTATTAGTGTGGGTTTGATAGTCATATTATTACTGTGGGTTTGATAGTCATTAGTAAGTACAGTATAGCAACTACTGGAACAGATTGATGGAACATGAGAACAACCAGATGGAAAACTGGGTCAAAGAGACGGAAGTCATGGACATATACAGAATACCGCTGCTACTACAGCAACCAGGTAGAACACTGTTTTACTAAAAGGGACAGTTCTGAGATAAACATCTCTCAGGTAATAAATATCACTCATTCATCTAATTACAATCCAGACACACCCACACACACACACACACACACACACACACACACACACACACACACACACACACACACACACACACACACACACACACACACACACACACACACACACACACACACACACACACACACACACACACACACACACACACACACACACACACACACACACACACACACACTCTCTCTCTCTCAGATAAGCAGTGCTTTAAGGAATGTGAATGTGCTGATAGCTGCTAGGTAAAAAGGTAAAAGTCCTTTCTACTTCAAGACTCTGACCCCACGCTAATGGCTAATGACAGTTCAGTCAGCATGGCACAGAAGTGAACTATAACCACAGCTCTAGGATCAGATTAGCCTACAATCCATCCTAACTTTAACCATCAACCGGATGGAAAAACACCTGATCTAGTATCAGTGTTTAGAGGCGTTAGAGACGACTTCAACATACTCCACAGCCATGAAAAGACCGGAAACACCTCCAGGTAGAAATTAACTATATCCACAGATCTAGGATCAGATTACCCTACCGTCAACCCTAACCTTGATCCTGTATAATTGTGTAGGAGTTCAGCGTACACCACAGGACAGAGCCCAAACATGGCAGCCGTCAATCTTACCCATATTTTGATACAGTCTATGGGTTGCTTCCCAAATGGCACTCTATTCCCTATGTAGTGCATTACAGTTGACCAGGGCCCATAGGGTAGTGCACTATATAGGGAATAGGGTGCCATTTGGGATATAGTATATGGTCTCACCACACATCTGGACCAGATCTAGAGTAGCCTAGAGAACCGACCTGATCTACACCCTCCCACCCTTCTAGCCTTTCACTGTCAATACAACCACGCCTAGGACATCTGTGTGGCCCGCTACACTGTCAGTTCTCTGTTAGTCCGGATCACTCACTGTCTCTGTCTGGACCGGTCTGAACGGAGAGATATGTTATGCTTAAGGAGACCTCCTATTGATAAGAGACTGTTATGATCCATGTCCTCATAACTGGGAGGAAGTGGTATGATCTTTTAAGCTTTTCCTCCGTTTGGGGGAGGAAGGGAAACATGGTATTCTGGTAGCTAAGTATTATTCTCATATCGGGGGAGATTGGTGGACACAGTGTCATGGCCGCTCTTCATTTGGGAGAAGAAGGGAGAGATGGTGACTGTTGTGATGATCAATGATGTACATAGGCCTTCATCCATCTCGGATTATGATTAGGGTCTTGATATCTGGCCTGACCATGTGACCACACCAGGAAAATGCAGGGCCCTAGTTTCCTCTTTTATGTGTGTATGTACTGTATGTGTGTATGTACTGTATGTGTGTATGTACTGTGTGTGTGTATGTACTGTATGTGTGTATGTACTGTATGTGTGTATGTACTGTGTGTGTGTATGTACTGTATGTGTGTATGTACTGTGTGTGTGTATGTACTGTATGTGTGTATGTACTGTGTGTGTGTATGTACTGTATGTGTGTATGTACTGTATGTGTGTATGTACTGTATGTGTGTATGTACTGTGTGTGTGTATGTACTGTGTGTGTGTATGTACTGTATGTGTGTATGTACTGTATGTGTGTATGTACTGTGTGTGTGTATGTAGTGTGTGTGTGTATGTACTGTATGTGTGTATGTACTGTATGTGTGTCAATGTATATATTTGTTTTAACATTCACTTGAGTTGTAGATGTGAACCTGAGTGTTAATCATTTAGGTAAACACTGTATGGTAGATATCATTACGGCTACATAGCATTACAGTAATGCAGGAAAATATTGTTGAGGAAAATGTTGGGTATACCAGAGGCTTATCAAACATTATGCATTGTGAGAGATATACTCTATATATAGGCTTTGTGTCCCAAATGGCACCCTATTCCCTATTTAGTGCACTACTTTTGACCAGAGCCCTATAGACCCTTGTCAAAAGTAGTGTACTAAATTGGGAATAGGGTGCCATTTGAGATGCAGACATAGTGAAGAGAAGATACATAGGATATTATTAAATCCCAGTGAGTGGGAGGACAGTGGGAGGACAGTGAGGATTCAGACCGCCATGCTGTGACTATCTGAACTCAAGTTTATGATCTTAAAGGAACAAACACTGATAAAGACATAGAGAGAGAGAAGATGAACTGGAAAACATGTTTTCAAGACTAAGACTGGGGAGCAGTGTAGTACAAGGACACAGTTTGAAACTCAGTCTGTATCTGTCAGCCAGTCAGCCAGCCAGTCAGTGTGTCATTCAGCCAACCAGTCAGTCAGCCAGACAGTCAGTTTGTCATTTAGTCAGTCAGTGTGTCAGTCAGCCAGTAAGTCAGTCAGTGTGTCAGTCAGTCAGTAAGTCAGTCAGCCAGACATTGTGTCAGCCAGCTAGTCAGTCAGCCAGTCAGTCAGCTACACAGTCAGCCAGTCAGTCAACTAGACAGTCAGCCAGTAATTCAGTCAGTGTGTCAGTCAGTCAGTAAGTCAGTCAGCCAGACATTGTGTCAGCCAGCTAGTCAGTCAGCCAGTCAGTCAGCTACACAGTCAGCCAGTCAGTCAACTAGACAGTCAGCCAGTGTGTCAGTCAGTAAGTCAGTCAGCCAGACATTGTGTCAGCCAGCTAGTCAGTCTATCAGTCAGTCAGTCAGCTAGACAGTCAGCCAGTCAGTCAGATAGTTAGTTAGTCAACCAGTCAGACAGCTAGACAGTCAGTCAGCTAGACAGCCAGGCAGTCAGTCAGTCAGCTACACAGTCAGCCAGTCAGTCAACTAGACAGTCAGCCAGTAATTCAGTCAGCTAGACAGCCAGCCAGCCAGTCAGTCAGTCATTCAGCTAGACAGTGTTAGTCATTTTACTAATCTTTTATAGAGGTCTTTTAATAGCCCTTAGCACTTTATCTGGGTACTCCTGTTAACCCCTCTTCTGTGTCTGACCCTATTTCTCTTTCTTCCTACGCCTATGTCTCTATGTGCTGCGCTCAGCTCTTGAACCTCTGTGGAAAACAACTGCCTCAACTGCTGCAGTCAGCAGCCTCATTTCCTCCAGCTACATAGACTCTGAAACTAGAACACACACACGTCAGCGTGTGTCTGAGCGTGCGCGCGTGTGTGTGTGTGTGTAGTAACATGTAGATCTGAATGTCCAAATGTTTCTATCTCCCCTCCAGGTTTGCTGACCTTTGTGAACTGTGCCTATGTGAAGTGGGGGACGCGTGTCCAGGATTTCTTCACCTACGCTAAGGTCATCGCCCTCATCGCTGTCATCATCACCGGCCTGGTCAAGATAGGACAAGGTACTGATGCTGCCAGGATGGCCCTCACACTCACACGCAATAATAATATCACACATATCGTCCAAATATTCAACCATCCACTCACTGTACTGTACTGTACATTCACAGAAACAGGTATGCCCACTGTGAACACTGACACAGTCCTATAGGTATTGTACATACAAAACATATTTATCTGTAGTGTTTACATACATTCATTTGTACCAGTCAATGTATGTATTTACGTATGTGTAATAATACAGAATATTGTGTGTGTGTGTGTGTGTTCCTCAGGTCAGACGCAGAACTTTGAGGGTATGTTTGAGGGCTCGTCCACGGATCCAGGAGACATAGCTCTGGCCCTGTACTCTGCTCTGTTCTCCTACTCCGGCTGGGACACACTCAACTTCGTCACCGAGGAGATCAAAAACCCAGAGAGGTGAAGGGTGGGAAGAGAGGGAGGGCAGGGGAAGGGTCACTCCTACTAGTGGACAAAAGGCTATACTCTGTAGTATACATGAGAATGAGGAGTAGTGAAGGAGTAGAGGACGAGTAATAATTTGTGTAGTAAATGTAGGTTAAGGGATATAGAAGGAGTAAACGGATGAGAGAAGATCACAAATGGCGCCGGAGGGGATGGCTGCCGTTTTACAGCCTCCAATCCAACGGTGCTATTTGTTAGTTTTTTTCCGCATTGTTTGTAACTTATTTTGTACATAATGTTGCTGCTAGTGTTACTTTTTAGTTCATTTTTTACTTTAGTTTATTTAGTAAATATTTTCATAACTATTTCTTGAACTGCATAGTTGGTTAAGGGCTTGTAAGTAAGCATAACACGGTTTGTTGTATTCGGCACTTGTGAGAATCACAATTTGATTTGATTTGAAGAGGGAAGAAGGAGAGGGGCTAGATGTAGGAATTATGGAGTGGTTGTGATTCAGCAGAGAAAGTGGAGTAATAGTGATTGATGAGGCAAGGATGGGAAGTATGGAGAGGGATGACATACTGACTGAATGGGTAGTTAGATGTTTTAGGCGGGGGAGGGCGGGGCAGGGCTGGAGGCTCCTCATCTGCTGGGGAAGTATTTAACTGAGCCCCTTCGCTCTGATTCACACAGCCAAACACTGATCAAATGGAGCAAGACAGACATGTGATTGGATCACAAGCTACTTCCAGGAGTTCTCAGGCAGATTATGTGACAAACAACCCCACCTCCCCCTCCTCCTTCCTCTGCTCCTCCACCTTCACCCCATCCTTACCCAAGAGGGTCAACTCTTGACCCGTTCACTCACGGAGAACCCCTGGATGTATCACAGCCACTTCACTGCCTTCTGTCTTGGTGTTTCTTCTTCTTCTTAATCTAAATCGATGTGTCTCTCTGTCTCCCCCTGGTGTTTATTTGTGTGACCTACAGGAACCTGCCCCTGGCCATCGCCATCTCCATGCCCATCGTCACGGTGATCTATATTCTGACCAACGTTGCCTACTACACAGTGCTGCCCATTCCTGCCATCCTGGACAGTGACGCCGTGGCTGTGGTGAGTTCCCTTCACATAGAAATATACTGGAAATAGAACAGACATTACCCTATACCATGTAGATTAGGTTGGTCATCACGTCCGATGTATACATTTCTATCTGTGTATCATCTCATTGAGCCCTAAGTGACTTTGTTATATGATGTACTTTAAGTGTTCTGATTGGTCTAATTTGAGACCTGTCATCCCTCAGACGTTTGCAGACCAGGTGTTTGGCGTGATGAACTGGACCATCCCTCTAGCGGTGGCTCTGTCCTGCTTCGGAGGACTCAACGCATCTATCCTGGCTGCCTCCAGGTGAGTTAGAATGACACCGTTCTGATGCCGGTCTTCATCATCATCGCTATCACTGATAATCTTCTCATTATTGACCATGTGATCTGACCGGAAGAAATAAACTATGGGCGCTATAGCCTTTAAACTCATTGCACTACACACGATAACCTGTGTGTGTGTGTGGTTCCTCCATTATCAGTGCTCCAATGAGGTGTGTGTGTGTGTTTCTACAGGCTGTTCTTCGTAGGCTCCAGGGAGGGCCATCTCCCAGACTACCTGTGCATGATCCACGTCACCCGTTACACCCCTATCCCCGCGCTGCTCTTCAACGTCAGTCATCCCGCTAAGCCACTGTCTTTGTGTGTGTTTGTGTGTGTTTGTGTCTTTGTGTGTGTTTGTGTGTCTTTGTGTGTGTTTTTGTGTCTGTGTGTGTTTGTGTGTCTTTATGTGTGTTTGTGTGTCTTTGTGTGTGTTTGTGTGTCTTTGTGTGTGTTTGTGTGTGCGCTTGAACGTCTGTCTATCTGTAACAATGTACATTTCAATTTTAACGAGTGGTTTTCCTTGTTCGGTGTTTGGTCTCAGTTCTGCGTGTTTGTGTGTCTTTGTGTCTTTATGTGTGTTTGTGTGTCTTTGTGTGTGTTTGTGTGTCTTTGTGCGTGTTTGTGTGTCTTTGTGTGTGTTTGTGTGTCTTTGTGTGTGTTTGTGTGTCTTTGTATGTGTTTGTGTGTCTTTGTGTGTGTTTGTGTGTGCGCTTGAACGTCTGTCTATCTGTAACAATGTACATTTCAATTTTAACGAGTGGTTTTCCTTGTTCGGTGTTTGGTCTCAGTTCTGTGTCAACGTTCTGTTTCTGCATCTACCCAACATTCTGACCCATTGTTTTGTCTGCCCCAGAAATCTGTTCTCGGCATTCTATTATTTAAACCCAGTGTTCGTTCTGCCGCAGAGTTCCATCTGTCTGCAATCACAGCATTCTCTTTGTCCGTTCGTCCACATAGTGTTCCGCTATATCTACACTTTCTATGAAGTACAGTTTTTGTATAAGGCATGTTGTCCATTGTGCCCTGTTCGATGGATATTGACATAGTGCGGTTGCTCTAAATATGTCTCTGCTCTATACTATAGGGTGCCATGGCGTTGGTCTACCTGTGTGTTGAGGACATCTTTAAACTGATCAACTACTACAGCTTCAGCTACTGGTTCTTTGTGGGCCTGTCTATCCTGGGACAGCTGTACCTGCGTTGGAAACAGCCAGACAGAGTCAGACCCCTCAAGGTAAGACAAAGGGGAATTCCACAGTAACAGAATAATAGTGATAATCAGATTTTTCTCTTTAAAATATACATTTAATAAATACCATAGATTGTATGGTTTGATTAACTTTGCAAACGTACGAGGACGACTTTTAACAATTCCCACTGAAAATGTTACAAAAACACATTTACTCGAACAGTGCAAATGCAAAGTTTGTTACAGAATGACGACACAAATAGTCATGGAATTGCCCCAAACATCCGACACAAAACACTGAGGCCTATAAACACATTCAAAGGCAAAGCTCCATTAGTGTTTTCATGTATGAAGCATTTATACTGTAACTCACAATGCGGTTTTGAATGTGTGATCTCTCTCACTGTTTGACATCAATACCAGATCCTGTTTTATATAGTTGTGTAATAACTCTTCTTCCCCATTTCTCTCTCCCTCCCTCCTCTCTCTCAGCTCAGTCTGTTCTTCCCGATCATCTTCTGTTTCTGCACTCTGTTCTTAGTGGTGGTTCCCATCTACAGTGACACCATGAACTCTCTGATCGGCATCGGCATCGCCCTATCAGGAGTGCCAGTCTACTTCCTGTGTATATATACTCCCGCCACCAAAAGGCCCATGTGGCTCCGCAGGTTCTTTGGTAAGAATCAGATGAATGCTTGAGGGTTGGAAAAATCTGGTGACTTTCCCAAAATCGCCAGGTTTTCAGGAAATCCTGGGGGATCTTCCAACCAGGATTTCTGGAACACTGAGAATTTGGGGGAAATTGCTGGAATTTTGCAACCATAGTTTGGTATGACATGAGTTGCGAGACAAGTAGGTACATTATTTTGTAGGCCTAGAAAACAATACTTATTTTCTACATTCTTCTAGCAAAATACTTACACTTCTCATGCTATCGGTAGTGTCGCATTGATGTATTTGAAAGGTAGGTCACTCATCCTCGCTCTTCTTCTCCCTCCCTAGCCAACTTTGGTCTGTTGATTCAGAAGGTGTGCTATTCTGTTGTGACCGAGTTAGACGTCATAGACAAGTTGGAGTGAAGATATTAATACCAACCAACACACTGCTGCCGCCGCCAACTGAAGACGCACAAAACTAGAGGCTCAACGACACCACCTACTGGCCAGTATCGTCCTCGGCTGCCAATCAGAGGGCTGAGTCAAACGGCAGTCATTCATTGGACCAAATCTCTGGCCAACCAATCATTGCCATATGTTCATTGGACTATGGGGTTGTTCTACGGCCAGGATGACACTCCAGTTGCCTCTGACATCAGAGGACATTCCACACACTACAGAAGAATTAAAAATAAAATATTCCTGTTCTCAGATGTGTTATACTCGAATACAGATATTTATGATCTCTGATGGGCTTCCTGTACAAACACAGCCTAATACTGATATTTTTAAATCGCTAATTGGTCTTGAGTAATCAGCTCTGAAAAAGAACTGATGTAGAAAGATCTGCGATTGGTCAAAAGTTCAATTAGTGGAAAAAAAGAACATCTGAATTGGGCTGCCTGTGTAAACACAGCCATAGTGGCATAAGTCACTACTGATACCTCTGAAGTCATATCAATAAGGAAACAAGAGAGATACTGAAGACATGTAGGAAAGTTATATAATTACTGAGGGTTAGTTTGTTGTATGTGGTTAGGCGAGAATAGTAAAATACAGGTAGTTCTAGCCACAATTATTTTTTTGAAATGTGTTATATTTGTCCTATGTCTATTCCACCTAAGCAAAGGGCTATATTTTTTAATCAACATAAAGAATAATCTTTACTCAACATGTGAATTTAAACAAAGGGGTGGTAAGGGGAGGGGTTGGTTGAGTTGATAAATGGTAAATAGTTTAGAATGTATTTATAATAAAATTACTAATGGACATTTTAAATGACTTGATTCTGTTCATTCCCACCATGGATATGTACAATACAAACACTAGTTGTAACAATTCCCTTGCCGTCATGCCAATGGATATAATGAACAATACCGATTTCATGTTCTCAAATAAGAACCCAGGTTATCATCATCATGTAAACAGACATTATAAGGCAACAGAAGTTCTCTTTATTTAGAATATTACATTTATAAAACGATAAACCCTCCGTGCCCACGTTCCCTACCAATCCCCCTCAATAAATATGTACACATGATTCATTGGGCCGACAAACTGTCTGTCACTCTTCTTCAATCAATAGTCTCCTCCCATGGCCTCTTACCACCGGTTGCCGGGGCCGCTTGTTTTGCTTTGGCTAACTTGGTTGCGGTTGCTGCAATGGAAGGTGTTGACTGCTGTAGAGGGTTGTGGTTGAAGGTCTGCCTCAGTGGACCTGGTTGGAGAGGACAGCACAAAGAGAGAGAAAGGCTTGAGGTGAAAGGAAAACCATAAACCCACTACAATATCCACAGATTGAATTAAAGTCAAAGTCACCATTATTAGTCAGTTGTACAACCGAATGCCTTCAACCGAAATGTGTCTTCCGCATTTAACCCAACCCCTCTGAATCAGAGAGGTGCGGGAGCTGCCTTAATCGACATCCACGCCTTGGCGCCCGGGAACAGTGGGTTAACTGCCTTGTTCAGGGGCAGAACGACAGATTTTTACCTTGTCAGCTCGGGGATTTGAACTTGCAGCCCTCCGGTTACAAGTCCAACGCTCTAACCACTAGGCTACATGTTAAAATGCAGGTCAGCGTTTTTCATCATGAATCTTGTTCTGGAGGCAGCTCTGCAGTGGTCACTAGCTGGCTCAGCCACAAAGTTATAAAATCTGATTTGAAACCTAGCCACACTTAATTTAGGGTTAGGCATTAAGGTTAAGACCAAAAAGCTACCTTTTACTTTAATACATTTTTACAATATATTCAATTTTGGGGGAAATCACTCCGTTCTGGGGGAAAGGGGAAATCACTCCGTTCTGCCTCCAAGACAAGACTCATGACAATAAACATCAACCTGCTGTTAAAACATTCCATTTAGGAACTAAATAAAATACAGTAAATGTAGGAAATGGCATTGATCTGAAGAAAGGGGTGGCAGTATTATTATTTTTTTCAAGGCACCAGTGTCTTACCTTTAGAAGCGATGTCCAGGTGGCTCTTCATCCTCCTCTCCCTCTCCTCTAACTGCTGGGCCAGTTGAGCATTCTTCCAGCCTATGGGAGAGACAGAAAACCATGTTTTAATAGGGAGAAAGACACTATGTCCGAGAGTGAAAAGCAACAGAAGAAAGAGAGGAAGAGACTGAGGCAAATAAGAGAAAGCAAGATAGAAAGACAAATACACTGAATAAATCCAACCAAGAACGAGAGGAGACTCCATGACACACCCCCACCCCTTCCCATCCGTGAGACCACACCCACCCTTCTTTATGGTGTCGATGAAGCCTTCGTTCTGGGGCAGGGCGGAGACCGGGTGTTTGATCCTCTCGGGGATCCTCAGCTTCTGTCTGACCAGGGGGTGTTTGAGCAGGGCCACCTGGGCCAGGGAGAAGCAGTTGGACGCCATCCAGTACGTAAACACCGCCTGGGAGAGAGAGACACAAATGGGAGATTACCAGACTAGTTCTCTGATGCTCAGACAGACACGCTTGTAGCAGTATGACCCTGCTGTTTAAAAATATGTACTTTTTAAATTTTCACTTCGACAGTTTGAAACAGAGGGGGAGAGGAGTAGGAAGGGTGGACATGGGGATAAAGCCCAGGTCTCTGGTGGGGAGTAGTAGCTACTGCGCCTTACAGCCTGAAGTCAAATTGATTAAATATACAACATTCTCACACATCTATACACAATACCCCATAATGACAAAGTTCAAATGTTTTTAGATATTTCTGCTAATGTATTGAAAATGAAATAAAGAAATATCTAATTTACATAAGTATTCACACTCCTGACTCGATACTTGTTAGAATCACCTTTGGCAGCGATTACAGCTGGGAGTCTTTCTGGGTCTCTAAGAGCTTTCCACACCTGGATTGTGCAACATTTGCCCATTATTCTTCAAGCTCTGTCAAGTTGGTTGTTAATTATTGATGGACAACCATTTTCAAGTCTTGCCATAGATTTTCAAGTAGGTTGAAGTTAAAACTTTAAACTCAGCCACTCAAGAACATTCATTGTCTTGGTAAGCAACTCCACAGTGTAGATTTGGCCTGGTGTTTTAGGTTATTGTCTGAAAAGGCCGAAAGGTGAATTCATCTCCCAGTGTCTGGTAGAAAGCAGACAACCAGGTTTTCCTCTAGGATTTTGCCTGTGGATAGCTCCATTCCGTTTGTTTCTTAATCCTGAAATCTTTGTTTTATTCTGTACAGGCTTCCTTTTCACTCCAGTTAGTATTGTGTAGTAACTACAATGTTGTTGATCCATCCTCAGTTCTATCACAGCCATTAAACACAAACTGTTTTAAAGTCACCACGGGCCTCATGGTAATATCCCTGAGCGGTTTCCTTCCTTTCCAGCAACTGAGTTAGGAAGGACGCCTGTATTTTTGTAGTGACTGGGTGTATTGATTCACCACCCAAAGCGTAACTAATAACTTCACAATGCTCAAAGGGATATTCAATGTCTGCTTTTTTTTGTGCCATTTACCAATAGGTGCCCTTCTTTGTGAAGCATTGGAAAACCTCCCTGGTCTTTATGGTTGAATCTGTGTTTGAAATTCACTGCTGGACTAAGGGACCCTACAGATAATAGTATGTGTGGGGTACAGAGATGAGGCAGTCATAAAAAAAACATGTTAAACACTATTATTTCACACAGAGCGAGTCCATGCAACTTATTATCGAAATTAACATTTTTACTCCTGAACTTACCTAGGCTTGTCATAACAAAGGGGTTGAATACTGGACTCAAGACATTTCAGCTTTTCATTTTTAATTAATTTAGAGCAATTTCAAAAAACATCATTCCACTTTGACATTATGGGGTATTGTGTTTAGGCCAGTGACAAAACATCTCAATTTAATCCACTTTAAATCACAACAAAATGTGGAAAACGTAAAGAGGTGAATTCTTTCTAAAAGGCCCTGTATGTGACCAGCCAGGATGGTTACGGCTAGAACACGGGCTCTGTGACCAGCCAGGATGGTTACGGCTGGAACACGGGCTCTGTGACCAGCCAGGATGGTTACGGCTGGAACACGGGCTCTGTGACCAGCCAGGATGGTTACGGCTAGAACACGGGCTCTGTGACCAGCCAGGATGGTTACGGCTAGAACACGGGCTCTGTGACCAGCCAGGATGGTTACGGCTGGAACACGGGCTCTGTGACCAGCCAGGATGGTTACGGCTAGAACACGGGCTCTGTGACCAGCCAGGATGGTTACGGCTGGAACACGGGCTCTGTGACCAGCCAGGATGGTTCTGGCTAGAACACGGGCTCTGTGACCAGCCAGGATGGTTACGGCTGGAACACGGCTCTGTGACCAGCCAGGATGGTTACGGCTAGAACACGGGCTCTGTGACCAGCCAGGATGGTTACGGCTGGAACACGGGCTTTGTGACCAGCCAGGATGGTTACTGGCTAGAACACGGGCTCTGTGACCAGCCAGGATGGTTACGGCTGGAACACGGGCTCTGTGACCAGCCAGGATGGTTACGGCTAGAACACGGGCTCTGTGACCAGCCAGGATGGTTACGGCTAGAACACGGGCTCTGTGACCAGCCAGGATGGTTACGGCTAGAACACGGGCTCTGCATTACCCTGCTGTTTTTATCTCAATGAGACTAACCTTGAAGGTTGAATAACAAGGAAATAAACTAAGTATCCCCATACTGCTGAAAGCATTGTCAACCACACTACCTCGTTATTCTTTTGAGAGAAACAGGTTAGCAGACTAGCTCCACAATGCCAAGCCAGACAGACACTTGTGACACTGCAGCTTTTAATCTCAACACGACTAACCTGGGACAATATTAAAGATTAAATCACAACGAAATGAAACCCAGAGCTACTGCATTCTTGTTGTTTGCAGAAGACGCATGTCATAATATGATATTGCCACAGGGGGGTGCAAGAAATAAGAGAGCGACCGACCGTGGGGAAGTTGATGGTGATGGGGAGGATGACGAAGGGCATGATTCTGAACACTGTCTTCATGGCTTTCAGGTTAGGGTTATCCACACCAGACTCTGCCCCCAACTGAGAAGCCCGAGAGACAGGTGGCTGTTATTCGGCTCAATACTGTTAATACTATGCAAATATTATTCATACTCTTGCATTCAAATATTTCAATATAACATTTATAAACAAATGCATTGTCTGTTTGATAAAAGAACGCTATTCTTCCAGGCTCAACACAGCTGAATAATATTTTCCCCAGACACGTCTGCCCAAATAGCCTGGGGACAGGGTTATGACCGGACTAAACTTACCTCCAGGATGGCGAACATTGTTCCGGTCACAGCGATGGGGAGGATGTAGAAGGGGTCTGCTGCTGTGAGGTCTAAGAACCACAAGCACCCTCCTGTCTGCATGCTGGGGACAGGGAGGTAGGACATCTTTCGGAGAGCAACGAAGAACGAGATGAAGACTGGAGTCTGGAAATAGAGAGCGAGGTGGGATTAGTCTTGGGTCCTAAATACTAGGTCCCATTAACAATCTTCTTTCTCCTTGTTCACTACATCCCCTAAATCAAAAATAATTGTATTGTGAGGAGGTATAGGCTACAGTGGGAGTTTCTATTCTATTAAAATAGCAGTTATTTCCTTTCAAATCAGTGGAGAGAAAGAGAGAGAGAGCGGGAGCTGTAACTGACCTGCACCAGAGGGACAAGGAAGCCACGGAGAGGGTTGACGTCATGCTTCTTCTGGAACACGGTCAGGTCAGAGTACGCCTTAGCAACTAGGAGAAACAGAAATATTACCTCACATGAGAAACTGAGGGAGACGTCACACACTACAGCAGGGATAATCAACTAGATATTTTCTTGAGCGGAAGAAGAAGCCCAAACAGATATAATATTAGACTAAAAACAATCCTCCCAAACCTTGCTTACATTCGTATACAATCACATATCTCTATATTATGCGTGTGAATACTTTGGAACAGATATCCAAAATAAAAAAATATCACTTGGAGCTGATTTGTTGGGATTTTGTCTTTTATGTAACAGATCAAGCCTAGCCCCGGACTAAAAAGCACTTTCAAAAGAGATTCTCCATTGAAAAGGTTTTTTTTTTAGTACAGGACTAGACTTCATCGCTATCTGGGAAACCAGCCCTAAACGTATAATAATGAAATGAGAAGAGTAGAGCAGCAAAAGAAGGGAACAGTTACAATGGGCGATGAAAGGGGGATAAATACAGAGGGATGATACAGACGAGTCATGACATTGAAATTAGTTGAGGAGGAAAGAAGACTAACAGTCAAACTTGTTTCCGCTCTGTTTGGCCTCGTTCATCTTGTTGGTGAATTTGGTCATCTCTGGCATAACGTTGTTCAGCTTGGCCGCCTCCCTCTGACCCTTCACGATGACCGGGAACATCATGATGCGGGCCAGCACTGTGCCTGGGTGTTTAAGAGAGGAACAGAAATGGACAAAGGAAAACAAGGAAAGTCAGCACTATCACCATAAATACCAAAAGCTTCTTACAACCAAATATCTCCCGGTGAATAGGACTGAAGTCTGATGATTTGAAGCTAGAAAGAAAGAGATCCTATTAAATTACATTAATTCCTAATTCTATGGTCAGAGTGACTCACTATGTGCTAACAGAACAGGGTCCACTCCCTCCTCTCGCTCTACCTTCTTTCCTCTATCGGCTGCTAAAAATGCTTTCTATCACTACATTTCAAGCTTCTGCCTCTAACCCTGGGAAACTCTTCTCCACCTTCTTCCTGCAGATGACTGTCAACCACTTTGGATAAGAAATGGATGACGACATCCCCTACTCATTCACTCAGCCTACTGAGCCCACTCACACAGAACTACCTTAAGCCTTCTTAAGCCTTGACCTCTCTCTCCAGATGAAATCCTGCGACTAGTGATGTCCAGCCACCCAACAACCTGCCCACTTGACCCCATCTCCTCCTCCAGGCCATCTCTGGAGACCTCCCATTCCTCACTTCCCTCATCCCTGACCACTGGCTGCATCCCCTCGGACTTCAAGATGGCCAGAGTTGCTCCCCTCCTCAAGAAACCAACACTCGACCCCTCTGACGTCAAACTATAGACCGGTATCCCCTCTTTCTTTCCAACACACTTGATTGTGCTGTCTCTGACCAACTCTCTGGTTCTCTCTTTCAGAACCATCTTCTTGCGTCATGCTTCAAAAAAGCTCACTCAACTGAAACTGCAGGTAGTCTAGTGGTTAAGAGCGTTGAGCCAGTCACCGAAAGGTTGCTGGTTCAAATCCCTGAGCTGGCAAAGCGGAAAAACAATTGGCTCTATACATTTTCTATTTTACCTTTATTTAACTAGGCAAGTCAGTTAAGAACAAATTCTTATTTTCAATGATGGCCTAGGATCAATGGGTTAACTGCCTTGTTCAGAGGCAGAACGACAGATTTTTACCTTGTCAGCTCAGGGATTCGATCTTGCAACCTTTCGGTTACTAGTCCAGCGCTCTAACCACTAGGTTACCTGCCGCCCCATATCATATCCTATCATACCTGCCGCCCCTGATCATATCCTCACATAGTCTCTCCTATCATTGCTATGCGGATGACATACAACTACTTTTCTCCTCCCCGCCTCCATCTGACATCTAGGTGGCGACACATCTTTGCATGCCTGGAAAACATCTCAGCTTGGATGTTGGGCTTGGACCCGTGATCCTGGACAACACCCTGTTGTTCTCTGTAAACAAAGCAGTGACTCGCTCCTGCAGGTTCATGCTCTACAACATCGGTAGAGTACAACCTTTCCTCAAACAGGAAGACGCGCAGGTCCTAATCCAGGCACTTGTCATCTCTCATCTAGACTACTGCAACTCTGTTGGCTGGGCTCCTCGCTTGTGCCATCAAACCCCTGCTACTTATCCGGAATGACGCATCCTGCCTGGTGTTCAACCTTCCTAAGTTTTTGCATGTCAGCCCGCTCCTCCGCACACGCCACTGGCTTCCAGTTGAAGCTCGCATCCACTACAAGACCATGGTGCTTGCCTATGGAGCAGCAAAGGGAACTGCCCCTGCCTACCGTCAGGCTACGCTCAAACCGTACATCCGCCACCTCTGGTCTCTTGGCCCTCCCACCCCTATGGGAGGGCAGCTCCTGCTCAGGCCAGTCAAGGTTATTCTCTGTCCTGGCACCCCAATGGTGGAAAAAAACTTCCCCCTAACGTCAGGACAGCAGAGTCCCTGCCCATCTTCCAAAAATGTCTGAAACCATTCCTGTTTAAGGAGTAAATTAAATAAATCACGGCGCCCCCGACGACCTCTTCAAAATAGAAAAAAAGGCACTTGTCTTTTCCTACTTGCACTGACATTGTTGATAAATACTTTGTTGAGGGAAAATGTACTTGATATGATTGTGATGTGTTGTCTCACCTAGCTATTTAAAGATGAATGCACGAATTGTAAGTAGCTCTGGATAAGAGCGTCTGCTAAATGACTAAAATGTCTCACCTACAACAATAGCTCCCCACCACGGCATCCCCATGCCCACATGCATGAATTCCAGTAGGTTCTGGACCAGGCCCACGGGGGTGGCGCTCCCCAGGCCCAGCTCTGATAGGCTCAGCTCTACTCCCACCCCCTGCAGAACATCCACTACGGTTGGTGCAGCCTCAAACACCTGCTCAGTGATTGGCTGTGTGTTTATAGAAGCGGGATCCATGACTATGGTGCTGGGGATGGATGCTTCCAGCACTGGAGATGCCGTGGGAAGGGTTTCACTTGGGATCTGAAAATATAATACCTCTTTCACAAACCAGGTGGAAGGATTTCCAAAGGGACAGGACAAACTATTATGCCACAGGAAGTGTCTTGGATTTTGACCACATTTTTCAAGGTGTAACAACCAGAGCATGGTGTAATGTAAAATAATTTGAGAGAGGATCAGACTAGTTACTGTATTTCACAGTGACACCGACTCACCTGTGAGCTGTTGTGCCTGACGGCCACGGCACTGACCAATAAGAACCTCCCACTGTGACATCGACCAAGAACAGCTCTAGTCGATGGACTCCTACATTCTACTGCTGTGTGAAGATGGGACCTCTGTAGAAGCCTCTGTGGAAGGGACACACAACAACAAGTTAAAGTCAGATGAAGATGCACTACAACTTTCTGATCCACTTTGTGGCTTATTGTAGGATAGGATGACAGACAATGCAGCAGTAAATGCAGCATGATGACACATATGCAAAAGTCTGTTTCTAGCTAAGTTAGCTGTATTGTGGTTTGGTTTCAAAGGGTCAGACCACCATAACTGTATCACAAATCTCAAGAAATATATATCGACAGATGGAGGCGCACACAAAGTTATTGCTTACTTGTCATGATCATGTTTAGGCCAAGGTTTTCTATCATAGATCTAACTACATGCCACACACAGGATATAATATTGTAGCTACGCATGTATGCATAACATTGTTGATGTTATCAAGACTATCTAGTTAACGTTAGTTAGCTAGTTACTGGCTGATATGGGATCAGAAAACCAGCCAGTATCTGGTGATTTTGTGTAGTAGATATGTGGTAGTAGAGTGTTGGCCTGAGGGCACACACTTAATGTGTTGTGAATGTATCGTTTTTAAAATGTTATTACTGCCTTAAAAATGTGTACCCCAGGAGGAGTAGCTGCAGCCTTGGCAGCAGCTAATCAGGATCCATAATAAATACAAATGCTTCATACAGCACGACAGCTCCTTCACAGAGCTTATCAGGCTGTTGAATGTGGCCTGTGGAATGTTGTCCCACTCTTCAATGGCTGCGCTAAGTTGCTGGATATTGGCGGGAGCTGGAACACGTGGACGTACACGTCGATCCAGAGCATCCCAAACATGCTCAACGGGTGACATGTCTGGTGAGTATGCAGGCAATTGAAGAACTAGGACATTTACAGCTTCCAGGAATTGTGTACAGATCCTTGAGACATGGGGCTCCGCATTATCATGCTGAAACATGAGGTGATGGTGGTGGATGAGTTGCAGGTCAACAGGCCTAACATGCTGACCAGACCACACGCAAGTTGATTTTGTCTACCCACACGAGATCAGGACACGCAGATTGAAATATCAAAATCAAACTGAACCAATTATATTAAATTTGGGGACAGGTCAAAAAGCATTAAACATTTATTTCAATTTAGCTTGCTGTTGCTAGCTCATTTGTCCTGGGATATAAACATTGGGTTGTTATTTTACCTGAAATGCACAAGGTCCTCTACTTCAACAATTAATTAACAGATAAAACAGTAAACTGAATTAGTTTCTAGTCCTCTCTCCTCCAGGCTTCTTCTTATTTTGGACTTTATATGGCGAGCAGTGTGGTCAGCATGTAAAGATCTCATCACGGTACCTGAGCATTCAAATTGCCATCGATAAAATGCAATGGTGTTCATTGTCCGTAGCTTATGCCTGACAATACCATAACCCCACCATGGGGCACTCTGTTCACAACGTTGACGTCAGCAAACCGCTCACCCACACAACGCCGTACATGTGGTCTGCGGTTGTGAGGCAGGTTGGACTTACTGCCAAATTCTCTAAGATGATGTTGGAGGCAGCTTATGGTAGAGAAATTAACATTCAATTATCTGGCAAGAGCTCTGGTGGACATTCCTGCAGTCAGCATGCCAATTGCACGCTCCCTCAAAACTTGAGACACTTGTGGCATTGTGTTGCGTGACAAAACTGCATATTTTCGAGAGGCCTTTTATTGTCCCCAGCACAAGGTGCACCTGTGTAATGATCATGGTGTTTAATAATCAGCTTCTTGATATGCCACCATGTCAGTTGGATGGATTATCTCTTTGACAAATAAGCTCTTTATGCATATGGAAAATGTATGGGTTCTTTAATTCAGCTTATGAAACATGGGACCAACAGTTTACATGTTGCGTTTACATTTTTGTTCAGTGTAACTAACTAGTTAGCTAGTTACTGGCTGATATGGGATCAGAAAACCAGCCAGTATCTGGTGATTTTGTGTAGTAGATATGTGGTAGTAGAGTGTTGGCCTGAGGGCACACACTTAATGTGTTGTGAATGTATCGTTTTTAAAATGTTATTACTGCCTTAAAATGTGTACCCCAGGAGGAGTAGCTGCAGCCTTGGCTCACAAAAAGGGATGTAAACAACTGTCTAAACTCTTGTGTATGCTGACAGTTGGACCGGATAGCTACCAACAATGTTATTACTATGCAAACATACGTAGCTGCAATCTTATATCCTATGTTTGGCATGTAGATATTTGATAGACAGCTGTAAGCTAATTGACTTACCTGCTAACGTTAGCTCATCATTGACTCAAAGTCACAGAGCCATGCACGAAGTCGGGCGTGCTGTTTAGAATCGCTGTTAACGCTTGCGCTCAGACTAACACATGAATTCAACAGCACAAAGACATGAACAACTCAAACCTGGTTCCATGTCTCTGTAAATGAATGGTTCCCCGGACTCGGTCTTCCAGCTTGTCTTAAAAAGCATATCGTTAGAGAAACCGGAGTGACCCCAATCCTGATCGCAGCCATGTTGGAACTGTTAGTGAAACAACTGCTGGTACAGAAAGTATAAAGGGACAAACCATGTTATCCAAAAATGAATGATCAAATAGTTTACAAATGTATGTAAACTAGCTAAATAATTGGTATATTTTACTCACACAAAATCTATGTAGGCCGATATGGATCTTACTGTTAAATAATTCAAACGTATTGAAACGTTCAAAGAGAAAGACAGTAGGTATATTTGTTCAATAGGCTAATGTAGTTCTTCATCTGTCTATTTTTTTTGTCAAGACTGTTTTTAATCTGTAATTTTCCTGTGTTGTAGAATGGAGATATTATGATGGAAGTCCTTTATTATTACGAACGACACTAAACAAAAATATAAACGCAACATGCAACAATTTCAAAGATTTTACCACAGAACAATGAGACAGATATTTCACCAGATGTATAAATGCGAAGCATCCACTTGGCGTTTCCGTTCACTCCCAAACATGGTAGCGAGAGGAAGCCCAGTGGCCGGTAGTGGGAGAAGATGGAAAGAGATTGATTTTGGCCGATATTCTGCACGTTTTCTCATCGATAATACATTTGATTTCAGAAAATGTTCTGTTTCCAAAACTAGAATCTGTTACGAACAGAGTGCACTAAGTTTTGTAGACTTTAGCCTTTACCAAAGTTTCAGAAAATTGCGATGTTTAGGACTGCAAATGCGAATTTAGTTATTGCGCACTTCACAAAGTGGGCGTTCCTTAATGGAAATATGCAAATACACTCTAGAATTTACCAATAGGATTTCGCTAGCTCAGGCTTGGCTATGCCCACAAATTGCCTGTTCTGCCCACTCTGACTCATTTGTTGCCATTGGAAACGACAGACTATCTTTGGTTAGTTATACAAATCTTTTTGATTTTACTGAGTTACAGTTGATATGAGGAAATCAGTCAATTGAAATAAATAAATGAGGCCCTAATATATGGATTCCACATGATTGGGAATTAAAAAAGATAGGGGAGTGGATCAGAAAACAAGTCAGTATCTGGTGTGACCACCATTTGCCTCATGCAGCATAACACATCTTCTTTGCATAGAGTTGATTGTGGCCTGTGGAATGTTGTCCCACTCATCTTGGCTGTGTGAAGTTGCTGGATATTGGGGGGAACTGCAACATGTTGTCGAAACAAGTAGATCCAGAGCATTCCAAGTATCTCTGTGCATTCTAATTGCCATCGATAAAATGCAATTGTGTTCATTGCCCGTAGCTTATGCCTGCCCATACCATAACCCAACCACCACCAAGAGAGTGCTGCAGCACCTTCAGCACCCCTACTTCCCGCGGCTATGGACATACTGCCAAATTCTCTAAAGCGACATTGGAGACAGCTTACGGTAGAGAAATTAACATTAAATTATCTGGCAACAGCTCTGGTGGACATTCCTGCAGTCAGCATGCTAATTGCACTCTCCCTCAAAACTTGAGACATCTGTTACATTGTGTGGCAAAACGGCACATTTTAGAATGGCCTTTTATTTTCCCCATCACAAGGTACACCTGTGTAATGATCATAGTGTTTAATAATCAGCTTCTTGATATACCACACCTGTCAGGTGGATGGATTATGTTGGCTAAGGAGAAATGCTCACAAATAGGGATGTAAATGAATTTGTGCACAACATTTAAGATAAATAAGGTTTTGTGCATATAGAAGATTTCTGGGATCATTTATTTCAGTTCACTTACATGTTGCGTTCATATTTTCTGTTCAGTGTACATTGAAAAATAGCTCTGGTAACTTGTTATTACTATGAGCCTGTCAAATGAAGGACTCTGAGGGATCAAAATAGATTTTAGAATCAATTGGCCTATATTTGTTTAAGTAGGCCTTACATCAATCACAGATGTCAACCAAGATTCTGATGTCATAACGTTTGCAGTGTAGTTTACCATCGACTGTAATATATTTAAACTTCTGAATGCAAAATTCATTAATGGAAAGGGGGGTACCTACTCAGTTGTACAACTGAATGCCTTCAACTGAAATGTGTCTTCCGCATTTAGCCTAACCCCTCTGAATCAGAGGTGCGGGGGGCTGCAATCGACATCCAAGTCTTCCGCCCCCGGGGAACAGTGGGTTAACTGCCTTGCACTGTTACATGCATAATTTCTGTTGATGTGTGTATTACTAGAATATGATATTGTCATTGGAATTGACCGAAGACAATTTCATGTTTTTTTGCTTTGTTTATAGATATAAATATTGGTTTTATTTTGATGAATTTTTGGTTACTGGCCCAACGCTACCTGCCGCCCCATTAAGCTATAGACTAGCCTAATAATGGCGCATTCAACGCCATCTCATAACTTTGCACTTAATCAGGATTTTTTGGGTTGCCTACATAAGTACTGCACTGGCTTTAGTTATTTGTATACTTTTTGCCTTAAGGGAAATTTGAGTGCTGCGTTTCAAGCGCTCATTGACAATGAACAACATCAACAACGACTTCGCACCTGGCTGTGCTTCTTATATCAGGTTTCAAGGAAGACATCTATCAAACACAGACCCAGCTGTAAACAGACCGAAGGAAATCAAGGCTGAAGGAAACAAACCATATGTAAACACAATTAAGGATAACCATCACTTTTAATTGGATAGGCTACATTCAATATCCAAAAAGTAATATACATATTTAGGCTGCAGTCGAACACAGCTTAGCAGGTCACTATAAACAATGTCACTGGACATTCACCGTTTCCCAATAATAAATGTACATGAAGACTCACCAATTGTTCCATATTTCACTCACCTTTGACAAATCTTGACCAGACAAAGAGAGCTATGGCATGATACTACAAAAGGTATGCTACTCTGAGAGCTGGAGTTTCATTTACTTCCTATAAAAATGGTTGAGCTGAGGTTATATTAATGAGGTCATATTAATCTGACTTAAAAAATACTTAAGGAAGCATGTCAATTAGATTTTATTGTAAAAGGGTCTTAACATACATATTCCATAAGTTATATTCAACATTGGTTATGAGGTGTGCCTACCATGGGGTGTGAATACCATGGTGTGTGCCTACCATGACAGGAATGAGAGCTATGTATCTCTTTCTGTGCCAGATGGGTGTAGAGGTCTTCCTACACTACACAAAAAGGGTTCCAAAAGGGTTCCTTGGCTGTCCGCATAGGAGAACCCTTTATGGTTCCAGGTTGAACCCTCTGGGGAAAGGGTTCTACATAGAACCCAAAAGGGTTCTACCTGGAACTAAAGGGTATTACCTGGAACCAAAAATGGTTCTTCAAAGGGACAACCAAATAACCCTTTTAGGTTCTAGATAGTACCTTTTTTCCAAGAGTGTAGGAGCCACTCCCTCAGAGCAGGTTATGAAATATGAGCTGGAAGTCATCAGGCAATCAGGTGTGAGCATCAGGCACACGAAGCATATGTTTTTAATGCAGAGAATTCTTCTTGCAGCCGGTCTTGTCGTGCTCCATCCGTTGGCCACAGGTAGGGCAAGCACGAATGGCAGGGCAGTCGGAGACCCCCTGTACCTGGTGCAGAGTGGTGGTTATGCAGTTCCAGGTCCTGGTTGATGCAGCCATCGTTGTCAGAGCCGGGGGTGGGACCTTTCCACTGCTTCACATGGATATTCATTAATATATAGAGATTAATATTCGGTATGGCTACTGATATAGACTAAGCCTACATAGCTAAAACTATGTCTAAACAATGAAAGACCACTGAATAAAACTAAGCTGAATGTAATGAATCCAATCTTACCTGTTTTATTGCACTCTCCCTGTCTGCTCCCATGTCATTTAGCAGTGTTGGGAGATAGGCTTTTTTTCTCACTTCACTTCCTTCTTTCCCACCTCTATTCTCTTTGTAACAGACTGAAACTAGTTGGCTAATGTAGCTGTTAGTGGCCATTGTTGATGTCACTTTCCATGAGATCTAACGTTCAATTGGCAGTTAGTTTTGGGTGACTTTGTGTCCCCAATGGGACGTGACAGACTCAGTCATATGTTCAATTCCTCTTCTATAATTGACAATTTTTTTCTTCTATACTCTCCAATTCCTCTTCTATGCTCTTCAATATCTTTCCTATTGTCATCGCTGCCTCTTCCAATGTTGTCTACCCATGTCTTCAATTCCTCATATATTCTCTTCCATTCCATTTGGATTATTTTCTTCAATTCCTATTTTATTCTCTTTTATTCTGCTTTCATTATCCTCAATTCCTCCTCTATTCTATTCCATTATATGTCCATACACTTCAATTCCTCTTCATTTTTTGTTTAATTTCCCTTCTATTGGTTCATCTGGAGCACATGCTTAGAATTCCAGGGGGGAATGGATTCATACATTTGACTGTAATTGGTCAGAAAGAGTAATAGATGAAGGAAGCATATTTCAGTTTATTTCAGCCAAGGAGAATAAACATTTAGGGCCACAAATCTACATGCATCAAACAGGAGCTGTTGATGCCAGGATAGCTGAAGACATCAATATCCTTTAAGATAAGTGATAAGGGCTGACTCTTTTGACAGTTATTTTAAAAAGTCTAAAATAGTTAACTTACATGTATTGTACATAAGCAGATATGCACTCTGGGATCTAGTGGAATTAAAAAAATAATAATTATAATTGTAATTTTACAAAAAAGAGGGCATGGGAGTTTGGCATGCCGTTCTCTGGAAATGTGGTAAGTTTGCAAAGGAAACAAACTCAAACACAACCTGAAGGTATGAAAAAACACTGACATGTTACCTTTCATTATTCATGAGACTGATTAATTGTGGGTTGGGCTGTAAGAGAGGTGCAGCATGTATTACAAATAATAAACAAATACTGTATATATACAGTTGGGCAAAAAAGTATTTAGTCAGCCACCAATTATGCAAGTTCTCTCACTTAAAAAGATGAGAGAGGCCTGTAATGTTCATCATAGGTACACTTCAACTATGACAGACAAAATGAGGAAAACAAATCCAGAAAATCACATTGTAGGATTTCTTAAGAATTTATTTGCAAATTATGGTGGAAAATAAGTATTTGGTCACATACAAACAAGCAAGATTTCTGGCTCTCACAGACCTGTAACTTCTTCTTTAAGAGGCTCCTCTGTCCTCCACTCGTTACCTGTATTAATGGCACCTGTTTGAACTTGTTATCAGTATAAAAGACACCTGTCCACAACCTCAAACAGTCACACTCCAAACTCCACTATGGCCAAGACCAAAGAGCTGTCAAAGGACACCAGAAACAAAATTGTAGACCTGCACCAGGTTGGGAAGACTGAATCTGCAATAGGTAAGCAGCTTGGTTTGAAGAAATCAACTGTGGGAGCAATTATTAGGAAATGGAAGATATACAAGACCACTGATAATCTTCCTCGATCTGGGGCTCCACGCAAGATCTCACCCCGTGGGGTCAAAATGATCACAAGATCGGTGAGCAACAATCCCAGAACCACACGGGGGGACCTAGTGAATGACCTGCAGAGAGCTGGGACCAAAGTAACAAAGCCTACCATCAGTAACACACTACGCCGCCAGGGACTCAAATCCTGCAGTGCCAAACGTGTCCCCCTGCTTAAGCCAGTACATGTTCAGGCCCGTCTGAAGTTTGCTTGAGAGCATTTGGATGATCCAGATGAGGATTGGGAGAATGTCATATGGTCAGATGAAACCAAAATAGAACTTTTGGTAAAAACTCAACTCGTCGTGTTTGGAGGACAAAGAATGCTCAGTTGCATCCAAAGAACACCATACCTACTGTGAAGCATGGAGGTGGAAACATCATGCTTTGGGGCTGTTTTTCTGCAAAGGGACCAGGACGACTGATCCGTGTAAAGGAAAGAATGAATGGGGCCATGTATCGTGAGATTTTGAGTGAAAACCTCCTTCCATCAGCAAGGGCATTGAAGATGAAACGTGGCTGGGTCTTTCAGCATGACAATGATCCCAAACACACCGCCTGGCAACGAAGGAGTGGCTTCGTAAGAAGCATTTCAAGGTCCTGGAGTGGCCTAGCCAGTCTCCAGATCTCAACCCCATAGAAAATCTTTGGAGGGAGTTGAAAGTCCGTGTTGCCCAGCGACAGCCCCAAAACATCACTGCTCTAGAGGAGATCTGCATGGAGGAATGGGCCAAAATACCAGCAACAGTGTGTGAAAACCTTGTGAAGACTTACAGAAAACGTTTGACCTCTGTCATTGCCAACAAAGGGTATATAACAAAGTATTGAGATAAACTTTTGTTATTGACCAAATACTTATTTTCCACCATAATTTGCAAATAAATAAATTAAAAATCCTACAATGTGATTTTCTGGATTTCTTTTTCTCATTTCGTCTGTCATAGTTGAAGTGTACCTATGATGAAAATTACAGGCCTCTCTCATCTTTTTAAATTGGAGAACTTGCACAATTGGTGGCTGACTAAATACTTTTTTGCCCCACTGTATATATATACACACAGCTCTGTTGGTCTGGCCTCGGATGGGTATAGAACTACAGTATATTGAGGAAGTGGGGTCTATAGGTGGTGTTTTATTACATTCTGATGAGACATCTTTGACATAATCTTTGACATCATCCTTAACATCATCTTTGACACTGAAACAATCAATATTCAATTCAATAAAAAAATAAAACTAATCTTACCTGTCTGACTTTAGTGTAATCAAAGACATACAAGTTGTGATCATCATGGGACTTGATTGTAGCCGTGTAATGACCACGTCTTAGACTCCCCACATGGTCCACAACCACATAGAGTTCATAGTCACAGTTCTGTTCAGAGACATTGGATAAATGAAAAGGACCCGTAAGAAAGAGAGATATAACGAAACCTTCTGATTTTCTTTTTTACTGCTGCTGTTCTCTTAGCCTAACCTGACTGAATTAATATACAAATGTGTCACCAATTTGAGAATGTGTGTTATGAAAGCACGTGTCAAATAAAGAAAGTATCTCTAAATACCTTTCGTCTGTAACGTGTAAAGAATGGCCACATAGCAGTTATTTTTGACATATGACTTACTGTGGTTGTCAAACTCAAACCTCTTGAGTAGCAGAGTTAGAATCTCTGGGTGATGTACCATCTTACATACCTGCAGACACAAGGCAAACACTTACTATCAGTCCTGATTAATAAAACCACTAGAGGGGGACAGTGTTATACAGTACTACCACCTTACATAGTGAAAAGCAATATTTTGGTACAATTATTGATTAAGGATATTGATTGAGTATTCCAAATATCACAACTCACAATGGTTGCATGTGTTTTCTCATCGCATTGGTCACAGTACATCCCACTGATGGTTGAAGACTTGAAAAACTCATCAAACCCTTCCCTCTGAAACACAACACACACAGTTTACAGTCATTCCCTGCTCCATCAAAAACTTTTGAAATTACTAAAATACTTTTAAGGGTATTTACCCTACCACAGTGTAGTTTCCTCCCATTGAAAGAGGCAGTGTCCAAAATGGACGAGTTTCATCACTGGTCACATGACCTTTAAAACACGTGGTAGTTCGTCCTAAATGTCTTTTGAAGATCTGAAGCCAAAAATATGTAATATATAACGTATAGCCTTGTCATGTCAAACATGTTCAGTTGCAGGTTTTTGTCCAAATTCATCTCAGTATAATACATGATAAAGTACCTGAGACACATCAGGATTGACCATGCTTAAAATCTTCACGTTGCTCGAACACTGGGGAGGAAAGACATAACGAGTCAAAACACTCCTGCAGTAGGTCATATTACAAAGGATATGCGTTTTAATGAATTAATATATTATTTAAATGCTATGAGAGCACCTGTATATTTATCAACGTTACATAAAATAAATTCTCAGCAGGATATCTACAGTAAGCTCACCATTTACAATACCCAGTGTTAGGGTTCCGAAAATCAAATCTGGTATCAAGACAAAAGGTGACACAGAGTCACCAAGTAAGTTCTAATTATTTTTATTCACTCAAGCAATAAATGGTAAATGCAATTTTCGTATATACGGGTTCAATGTAGTACCACGCAGGGTTAACAGAGAACTGCCCTTTCTGCTAAATGCATTGGTATAAGTATGTTCTGACAGAGTTAGTTCCCACCTCGGGATGGGCCTATCAGAACAGTGGCTGGGCGTGGTTTAGACTTGCCTAGCCAATAGTAGGCGCACAGGCTGGTCCCAGCCTCTTGGCGCTTGTTGTCCGGGGTTACTGAGGCCACAGGCTCAGTCCTGTTTGTCTCAACATCTTTCTATTCATGTATTCCTAGCTCAACATACTGTTATCTCCCAAGGTTAAACACAGCCCCTTAGCCAGTCAGACACCAGGTGTTTACAATCCACTGTATTGTTCCACAATTTATCAGCCCTAGCTCAAACATATTCCTGTGTAGCAAAGAAACATATTCTCAAACCCAACACCAGTAAGGATGCCATGTCTTTTGTGTGAGGTTCACTTGTCTTTAAAGTCATTAATAGGTTTTTCAGGAGAAAATCAAGTCTTCTGATCTGTACCACAGTGGCTGTGAGAGATGTGAGATCTATAGCTTCTTTATTTATATTATCATTCTCTTTCAAGATATTGATTTTAGATTGTAATCATTGTGTTAACAGGGACTAAATCCAGTGCAGACAATGTAAATATTCAAACCTTTCCACAGCCTCTCTGAAGTCCTTAGTCATGAAGAGGACCTGCAGCACACTGTTCAAATAACACGTTGCCCCTTGATTATATAAGCCATTGTAGTCTAAAATAAAGAAATAATGACGAATTATTGTAATACAATAACTCATCCACCTCAGTGTGTCAGCATGTAGGCCTATAATGGCTTGAACTTAATTGAACTTAAGTATGACCTTCATCCACATACTTTATTTTTTCTCTACAAATGTTGCTTTTTTGTGTCAGCAATCAGACATTGTTCTTAGGGGGAGCTAGTACCCTAAACATTAGAATGTCGTACCTTATCTGGGCTAGGCTACTAGGCTACTTCCAATGTTTTTATTTCATTTAGGACTACCATTATTGTCTAGATAGAACTATTTCGATAACCCAGAGCCTGTCAAGATACACCATTTCATTTTTGTACATCAGTTTGCGCGGATTTTAGTTTTGAGGTAACTGAAGCTGCACCCCTCAGTTGTGGACAGCGATACAAATGTCGTCCGTAATAACATCTCATTGTAGACCTCTCATATAGATTAAAATCCCGAAGATTTGAACAATATCAACAAAAATGCGCATGCATGAATGAATAGCCTACATTAACAAATTATGAATAGTAGCTACAGCAGAGCTGAAACACAGTGTGGAACCGGACAGCAGACACCTTACAATACGTATATACATGATTTGATTACTCCATTACTGTTTCATGTAGGCAACTGTAATAACACTGCAAAAAAACTAAGGCCTACCATCAACTCAAAATCGATTTCACAGATTTTTCAGCGCAATGGCAGATCACAATAGACCCATCTTCGAGAAAGAAGCGGACGCACATTACTTTTCAAAATGTCACTTTCGATTTAGATTCACTTTACCTCACTTGCAATCTAAATGGAGGACCCAACTTTTTTTTAAAGACAATATAAAATATTAAGAGATGTTATTCATAATTTATATATATCGCCTCTCTCACACACACGCTTTTTTAACGAAGCACAACATTTGTGTCACATAAAAGGTTTAAGAAATGGAGATTATAGAGCATGTAGCGAATGTATTGCTGAAAAATGTCTGACATATAGATCGCTCAGATTAGGTCAATAGTCTTGATAAAAATGCATGAAAAATAAAATGACAGAGAGCGAGTAAATTAAATTCAAATCTGCCTTCTAGTCACATACAGTAAATACCCAATTTTTATTTAGAGAATTACATATAAACAACATTCTCTTTTCATCCTTTGGTTTTGAGATCAGAACTAGATTGTAAAGTCAACCTGCCAGTAGCTCTATATCAGAAATATACATTAGCTCTATCAGACGTCCAGGCACAGTAGGCTAGGTAGTGGAAGCAGCAGGTGGCTTCATTCTGCCCATTCTTCAGTCCCTCCATCCCCAAAACCAGTTGCCCCAACACCAGCTGATGACAGATTGAATCTGGTAGTTTTATGTGCCTTGGGGATGAGCTCTCAGAGCTCTCGGATACATTCTCAGCAATTTTGATATTCAGCTGCAGTACTGTCATATTGTGCATATGTTCTTCTGTATTGCTCACATCAATTATAATTTTCTCACCTCTCAGTCCAATCACTGTGACCTGGTAGATCTTCCACTTGTCGCTAAGTGTGGCTGTGAGCTACTGAACTATGTCTTTGTTGATGTTTATGTACCTGTAAGGACAGCCAAATGCCTTTACTTTCCTGTCTCATTTGATAAGGGTCCAGTGGCATTGCCATCTTACATTGTGGCTCATACTCTTCATTACCACTAGAGATTTGTGATGAATCTTTATAAGCCCACAGGTCTTAAATAATCCCCCTCCTCACCTCGACGCGTGTTGATCAATCAGTCTGTGACTTAAAACCATGCAAAGGTACCAACTCATGGACAGTTCACCCACAACATAGTTAGATTGCTCTTTACCTTGAAATAAGTTTGGTTTGTTTAAAAAGCTCGTTTTTTTAACCGTTACAAATTGTCTTTCTATTTGTGCAAATAAACTAAACTAATAGCTACCACTGCTAGTTTATGGCCAAATCATTATCAGTATAATATATAATTAAGCATTATACAATGGGTGGGTCTAATCCTGAATGCTGATTGGTTAAAACCGCATTCCAGCCAGTGTCATTTAAGCAATAAGGCCCAAGGGGGTGTGGTATATGGCCAATATACCACGGCTACGGACCTGGATACAGCCCTTAGCCGTGGTATATTGGCAATATACCACAAACCCTTGAGGTGCCTTATTGCTATTATAAATTGGTTATCAACATAATTAGAGCAGTAAAAATAAATGCTTTGTCATACCTGTGGTATGGTCCACAGCTTTCAACCAATCAGCATTCAGGGCTCGACCCACCCAGTTTATAATCCACTGGTTACCACCCGCTAAAGCCATGACAAGGAAATACCTATTTACTCTGTTCCATCTCACTGTGCAATCCAGTCTCATCAGCCCAGCCAGACAATTTATAAACTTGATCTCCACTGTAAAAAGCATCTAGACATTATCTCCCATTTCTTTTAGACTAGTGTTTGGTTTTCAACATTGGAGATTTGTATGAACCTTTCTGTCTGTCTCTCCGACATTTGCAACATTGTTTCAATATTAAAATATTAAAATTCAATATTAAAGTTTTTTCTATTGGCATTTACTTGGATTTGTCCACGATTTGTCCATTCGCCTAGCTCAGAAAAATATTGTCTTGTCTTGTCTTGTCTGCCCACCATTCACTCTCCATGTATTGTATAGATTATCAAAATTCAAAAGTAAAACATTGAATCCGACGTAGGACTGGATGAGAGTGAGGCTTTTATTAAACCGCCGCTGTAGCAAACTAAATGCTACGCTTCAAGCAAGGGGAAATAATTTGAGAGTTAGTAAATACAAGCGATGACTAGAACAGCAACATGAACATGATATTCTTATGGAGGTGCAGTGATCATTTTCAGATGGAACTGTTAGCAGGCATAGGTGTGTCTGTGACGGCCAATACAGCACGGCTTGGGGCGCTGCTTGTCCAATCAGCATCCAGGATCTAAACAACCCATTTTGTAAGTATTGATAAGTCAACTGAGATCTCTGATAGGTGTACCTTGATCTTCAGACAAAAGGCCCTCACATAAAATAGAGACACACTACATCACCAAAAGTATGTGGACACCTGCTGGTTGAATATCTCATTCCAAAATCATGGGCATTAATATGGAGTTTGTCTCCCCTTTGCTGCTATAATAGCCTCCAGTTATCTGGGAAGGCTTTCCACAAGATGTTGGAACATTTCTGCGGGGACTTGCTTCCATTCAGCCACAAGAGCATTAGTAAGATTGGGCACTGATGTTGGGCGATTAGGCCTGGATCGAAGTAGGCGTTCCAATTCATCCCAAAGGTGTTCGATGGGGTTGAGGTCAGGGATCTGTGCAGGCCAGTCAAGTTCTTCCACACAGATCTCGACAAGCCATTTCTGTATGGACCTCGCTTTGTGCACGGGGTCATTGTCATGCTGAAACAGGAAGGGCCTTCCCCAAACTGTTGCCACAAAGTTGGAAGCACAGAATTGTGTAGAATGTCATTGTATGCTGTAGCATTAAGATTTCCTTACACTGGAACTAAGGGGCCTAGCCCGAACCATGAAAAACATCCCCAGACCATTATTCCTCCTCCACCAAACTTTACAGTGGGCACTATGCATTGGAGCAGGTAGCGTTCTCCTGGCATCCACCAAACCCAGATTCGTCTGTCGGATTGCTAGATGGTGAAGCGTGATTCATCACTCCAGAGAACGCGTTTCCGCTGCTCCAGAGTCCAATGGCGGACAGTTTTACACCACTCCAGCAGACACTTGGCATTGCTCATGGTGATCTTAGGCTTGTGTGACGTTGCTTCTAGAGGCAGTTTGGAACTCAGCAGTGAGTGTTGCAGCCGAGGACAGACGATTTTTACGTGTTCTGTGAGCTTGTGTGGCCTACCACTTCGCGGTTGAGCCGTTGTTGCTCCTAGACGTTTCCACTTCACAATAACAGCATTTACAGTTGACCAGGGCATTTGATGAACTGACTTGTTGGAAAGGTGACATTTTATGATGGTGCCATGTTGAAGGTCACTGAGCTGTTCAGTAAGGCCATTCTACTGCCTATGTTTGTCCATTGCAGTGTGCACCATTTTATTCACCTGTCAGCAACGGGTGTGGGTGAAATACCCGAATCCACTAATTTGAAGGGGTGTCCACATACGTTTCTATATATAGTGCATAAGCCAGGCAGAGATGTTTTGGGAACAATGGTTAATAATGAAATATCTAACTTCAGGATATTTCTTGTAACACTGTTTGAAAGCACCAAACATTTCTAGTATAAATGTCTATTTTACAAGCAGACAAAGAGTAGAAATATCAGTGTTTAATTTTCCTTCATCTAGCCTGGGAACCAGTCTGTTTAGCTAACACATTCCACTCCTTGTACTCTGTGTCATATGCCAAAGAGCATGACAGGAGTGGCAGGGATGGGAATGATAGCTAAACATACTGGTACCCATGCAGGCTATCATTCTTCTGCTTCGTTATTTGAAACGTTGCCAAAGCAATGTTTACTGATATTCCCCTGGGATCCCAAATCCTGCTACCACAGTCAGCTATGTGTGTAAGTGTGTAAAGGTACAGAAGGGTGTGCCTGGGTGCTTGGGTTGGGGTAGATTTGGGAGGGGTAGGCAAGGGAGTTCAGTTATGGGTAGGCACACTGTAGGTGAATAGGTAGGTCTGTAGATGGAACTGGAATGTGGAGATTTTCTGACATATTTGGAGCTAATTCCAGTGCCTGGGTACAGGAAAGCAGAGGAGGTTGGACTTGTAAATGCTAGAAAGCGAAAGTCAAATGTACTGATGTTGACAAACAAGGCCAAGGGACATTCAAGGGAAAGTCCGTCCTTCCATTGCATGTTTCAACATCAAATTACAATCAAATAAATGTCAATGGTTTTAGCAGAGCTGGAGGTCTCCTGCTCCCGAGAAGGAAAATGAACGCTCTGCACCTTTATTGATAATTTATTGATGTCCATTAACCTGATTTAAGCACAACAATTATTTCACATTTATTGTTGAATAATCACCTCATACAATACAGCAAATACAGATACATGCTTTATCCATAATAGACACCAGAAAAAGTAGACTGTAGTCTAGTGGAAGTTTGTCAGGCTCTCCGCACCCCGATAACTGCACCACTGACTGAATGATAGACGTCCTGGATCCCATAGTAGGTTGAGACGACATGAGTCCTTCAGAATCTTGTTTGTGTATATCCGCTGCAGATCTACGCAAAGAGGAGAAAGTTACCAAACATCATACAATATCTCCATGTCATAACTGCATGGTATTGCTTGCCACCAAACATGGAAATATTCAGCATTGCATTGTTTTCCTACCTACCTCTTTACCGACGGTAGCTTTTTAATAATTTTGTTTAATGTGCCCCCTCTGCTATCGGCATTTGCCACTTGCACTCTAGCCAACAGCTCACAGATACAGTGCGGGTATACTATAACCTACATGATGAGATTATTATGGACAAAAGTGTGAGATTATTTGTATTTGTCAAACAGCATCAGAGCATAGATGATCATGTCACCAGAATAAGACCCTCGACCCTCGATACTCTTCCTGGGGTCCACATGAAAAATTACATAATACACAGTACAGAACATTATTAGTCAAGGACTGAACTACATACATTTAAAACGGCACACATAGCCTACCATCTTTGCCGCACATGATCAAACAGCTGGGCAGTAGTGCCACAAAACTAAGGCCTGTAGGACCTGTCTGGTTGACTGAGATGTCAAGAAGGCAGAGCAAAGCCCTATCATGGACAGACCTCTTCACATTTTAGCAACCATTGAGTCTATATGTTTTGACCATGACAGCTTGCTATCTAGGGTTAAACCCAGCAGTTTAGTCTCCTGAAACTTGCTCAATAGCCACATTATTCAATAATAGATCTAAACAAGGTTTTGCATTGAGCGAGTGAATTTTTCATTTAAAAAAATTGTTTTTACATTTAGCAGGATGTAAATCAATAACACCTACGTTTTTTTTCAGCAATAGGTTATGATTAATGAAATCTTAACAAAACAGCTCCCACAATCTTCTTACTATTAATTTCTTTCTGCCAATCATCAGTCATTTGTGTCAGTGCCGAGCATGTTGAGTGCCCTTCCCTATAAGCATGCTGAAAGTTGTTTTCTGTAAAATAACTTTTTAAAATAACACATTTTTTCTCAAAAAGATTGCTAAGAACCTTTAACAGGCTGATTGACTGGCTGTTTGAACCATTAAACCATTAAAGGGTGCTCTGCTATTCTTGGGTAGGGAAATGACCTTTGCCTCCCTCCATGTCTGAGGGCACACACCGTCTTCTAGGCTTATTAAATTGAAAATGTGGCAAACAGGAGTCACAATGTAGGTTGTCGGTACCAGGTGGTTTGTCCTTATTTATAGATAGCAAAAAATGTTTCACCTCTTCCACACCTACTTTGTGGAACTCAAAGCTACAGTGCTTATCAAAAATCGAATCATATTGTATTTGTCACATGCTCCGAATACAACAGGTGTAGACCTTACAGTGAAATGCTTACTTACTTACTTAACTAACAATGCAGTTAAGAAAAATAAGTGTTTTAAGAAAGCTTTTTATTTTTAATAAAAATAAAATAAACAATAAAATAACAGTAGCGAGGCTATATACAGGGGGTACCGGTACAGAGTCAATGTGCACAGGTTAGTCTAAGTAATTGAGGTAATATGTACATGTAGGTAGAGGCAAAGTGACTATGCATGGGTAATAAACAGAGAGCAGCAGCAGTATAAAAATGGGGGGGACAATGCAAATAGTCCGGATAGCCATTTGATGATCTGTTCAGGAGTCTTATGGCTTGGGGGTAGAAGCTGTTAAGGAGCCTTTTGGACCTAGACTTGGCTCTCCGGTACTGCTTGCCGTGCGGTAGCAGAGAGAACAGTCTATGACTAGGGTGGCTGGAGTCTTTGGCAATTTTTAGGGCCTTCCTCTGACACCGTCTGGTATAGAGGTCATGGATGGCAGGAAGCTTGGCCCCAGTGATGCACTGAGCCTTACGCACAAACCTCTGTAGTGCCTTCCTTTTGGAGGACGAGAAGTTGCCATACCAGGTAGTGATGCAACCAGTCAGGATGCTCTTGATGGTGCAGCTGTAGATCTTTTTGAGGATCTGAGGACCCATGCCAAATCTTTATAGTCTCCTGAGGGTGAATAGGCATTGTTGTGCCCTCTTCACGACTGTCTTGGTGTGTTTGGACCAGGATAGTTTGTTGGTGATGTGGACACCAAGGAACTTTAAGCTCTCACCCTGCTTCACTACAGCCCTGTCGATGAGAATGGTGGTGTGCTCGGTCCTCCTTTTCCTGTAGTCTACAATCATCTCCTTTGTCGTGATCATGTTGAAGGAGAGGTTGTTATCCTGGCACCACACTGCCAGATCTCTGACCTCCTCCCTATAGGCTGTCTCATCGTTGTCGGTGATCAGGCTTACCACTATTGTGTCGTCGGCAAACTTAATGATGGTGTTGGAGCTTTTTACTGTCATTCTTAATATCATTTAAATGCTCAGCAGAAAAAGAAACGCCCCCCTTTTTCAGGACCCTGTCTTTCAAAGATAATTCGTAAAAATCCAAATAACTTCACAGATCTTTATTGTAAAGGGTTTAAACATAAACAATTAATGAACATGCACCTGTGGAAAGGTTGTTAAGACACTAACAGCTTACAGACGGTAGGCATTTAAGGTCACAGTTATGAAAACTTAGGACACTAAAGAGGCCTTTCTATTGACTCTGAAAAACACCAAAAGAAAGATGCCCAGGGTCCCTGCTCATCTGCATGAACGTGCCTTAGGCATGCTGCAAGGAGGCAGATGTGGCCAGGGTAAAAAATTGCAATGTCCGTACTGTGAGACGCATAAGACCACGCTACAGGGAGACAGGACGGACAGCTGATCGTCCTCGCAGTGGCAGACCATGTGTAACAACACCTGCACAGGATCGGTACATCCGAACATAACACCTGCGGGACAGGTACAGGATGGCAACAACAACTGCCCAAGTTACACCAGGAACGCACAATCCCTCCATCAGTGCTCAGACTGTCCGCAATAGGCTGAGAGAGGCTGGACTGAGGGCTTGTAGGCCTGTTGTAAGGCAGGTCCTCACCAGACATCACCGGCAACAACGTCGCTTATGGGCACAAACCCACCGTCGCTGGACCAGACAGGACTGGCAAAAAGTGGTCTTCACTGATGAGTCGCGGTTTTGTCTCACCAGGGGTGATGATCGGATTCGCGTTTATCGTCAAAGGAATGAGCGTTACACCGAGGCCTGTACTCTGGAGCAAGATCGATTTGGAGGTGGAGGGTCGTCATGGTCTGGGGTGGTGTGTCACAGCATCATCGGACTGAGCTTGTTGTCATTGCAGTCAATCTCAATGCTGTGCGTTACAGGGAAGACATCCTCCTCCCTCATGTGGTACCCTTCCTGCAAGCTCATCCTGACATGACCCTCCAGCATGACAATGCCATCAGCCATACTGCTCGTTCTGTGCGTGATTTCCTGCAAGACGGGAATGTCAGTGTTCTGCCATGGCCAGCGAAGAGCCCAGATCTCAATCCCATTGATCACGTCTGGGACCTGTTGGATCAGAGGGTGAGGGCTAGGGCCATTCCCCCCAGAAATGTCCAGGAACTTGCAGGTGCCTTGGTGGAAGAGTGGGTTACCATCTCACAGCAAGAACTGGAAAATCTGGTGCAGTCCATGAGGAGGAGATCCACTGCAATATTTAATGCAGCTGGTGGCCACACCAAATACTGACTGTTACTTTTGACCCCCTTTGTTCAGGGACACATAATTCCCTTTCTGTTAGTCACATGTCTGTGGTACTTGTTCAGTACATGTCTCATTTGTTGAATCTTGTTATGTTCATACAAATATTTACACATGTTAAGTTTGCTGAAAATAAACGCAGTTGACAGTGAGAAGACATTTCTTTTTTGCTGAGTTTATTTATTCCATAGTATAGTTTCTTCTTCTTTTTGTTTAGTTTAGTTAAGTGATTTCTCAATTTACTGTATGTTTGCCAGTCTGCCGTGTCATACTTATTTGCTATTCCCTTTGCCTCATCCCGCTCAGCGTCTATCAAAGGGGATTTGGCAGTTCTAACTGTTAGTTTCTTAAACGGCGCATGCCTATCAGTAAACGGAAGAGGCTGTTTCATAAATGCTTCAAGTGCAGCATCGGGATGTTCCTCATTAAACACTTCATACCAACAAATATTTTTCATATCTTTGACATAGGAATCATTGCAAAATCTATTGTATGATCGTTTATACACCATTTTAGGTCCAGTCTTTGGAACGTGGGTTTTTCTAGATATGGCTATTATATTATGATCACTATATCAGATGGGTGTGTATGTTTGTCACGATCGTTGTTATAATAAATGGACCAAGGCGCAGCGTGCGTAGAGTTCCACATGTTTATTAAATGTGAAACATACAAACACAACAAAAAAATAACTGATCGGACAATACGTAGCGCTCAAACTGCACTAACAAAAACAATATCCCACAAATGCAGGTGGGAACAGAATACACTAAGTATGATCCCCAATTAGAGGTAACGAAAAACAGCTTCCTCTAATTGGGAACCATACACAAAACCAACATAGAAACAAAACAACTAGAAAACCCCCCTTAGTCACGTCCTGACCTAAAACACCATAGAGAACCCCGAGGGCTCTCTATGGCCAGGACGTGACAGTTGCTTTAGAGCAGATTTCTGCAACATTGCTAAAGATCAATATACGTGGATGATTTAGTTCCTGTTCTGTTTGTATATACCTTGGAATATTGACTGATAACTTGAATCAGATTGCAGGCACTGGTTACGCTTTATTTTTGAGTGGGCAGCTTGATGACAGGTTACCTACATTATGAGATTATTATGAATAAGAGCAATAGGCCTATTATTTGTATTTGTCAAACGGAAGCCAAGCATTGATCATCATGTCACCAGAATAAGACCCTCGATATTTCTTGGAAAAGAACATCAAGCTAGCTCATCACCTTGCACATTCACCACTCTGTGTAGGTCATCATAATGTATTTAATCTCTAGCCTAATAAACTGAATGCTCTCCTGAGTTGTTGTGGGAGGACCACACAATATATCATTACGTGACTCTAAGTTAACTTCGATATGATGGTTATTACAGTTGAAGTCGGAAGTTAACGTACACTTATGTTGGAATCATTAAAACTCGTTTTTCAACCACTCCGCAAATTTCTTGTTAACAAACTATAGTTTTGGCAAGTCGGTTAGGACACCTACTGTGTGCATGACACAAGTAATTTTTCCAACAATTGTTGATAGACAGATTATTTCACTTACAATTCACTGTATCACAATTCCAGTAGGTCAGAAGTTTACATACACTAAATTGACTGTGCCTTTAAACAGCTTGGAAAATTCCAGAAAATTATGTCATGGCTTTAGAAGCTTCTGATAGGCTAATTGACATCATTTGAGTCAATTGGAGGTGTACCTGTGGATGTATTTCAAGGCCTACCTTCAAATGCAGTGCTTTTTTTGCTTGACATCATGGGAAAATCAAAAGAAATCAGCCAAGACCTTAGGATTTTTTTTTTGACCTCCACAAGTCTGGTTCATCCTTGGGAGCAATTTCCAAATGCCTGAAGGTACCACGTTTGTCTGTACAAACAATAGTACGCAAGTATAAACACCATGGGACCACGTAGCCGTCATACCACTCAGGAAGGAGATGCGTTCTGTCTCCTAGAGATGAACGTACTTTAGTGCGAAAAGTGCAAATCAATCCCAAAACAACAGCAAAAGACCTTGTGAAGATACTGGAGGAAACAGGTACAAAAGTATCTATATCCACAGTAAAACGAGTCCTATATCGACATAACCTGAAAGGCCGCTCAGCAAGGAAGAAGCCACTGCTCCAAAACCGCCATAAAAAAAGCCGGTTTGCAACTGCACATGGGGACAAAGATCGTACTTTTTGGAGAAATGTCCTCTGGTCTCTTGAAACAAAAATATAACTGTTTGGCCATAATGACCATCGTTATGTTTGGAGGAAAAAGGGGGAGGCTTGCAAGCCGAAGAACACCATCCCAACCGTGAAGCACGGGGGTGGCAGCATCATGTTGTGGGGGTGCTTTGCTGCAGGAGGGACTGCTGCACTTCACAAAATAGATGGCATCACGAGGAAGGAAAATTATGTGGACATATTGAAGCAACATCTCAAGACATCAGTCAGGAAGTTAAAGCTTGGTCGCAAATGGGTCTTCCAAATGGACAATGACCCCAAGCATACTTCCAAAGTTGTGGCAAGATGGCTTAAGGACAACAAAGTCAAGGTATTGGAGTGGCCATCGCAAAGCCCTGACCTCAATCCTATAGAAATTTTGTGGGCAGAATTGAAAAAGCGTGTGTGAGCAAGGAGGCCTACAAACCTGACTCAGTTACACCAGCTCTGTCAGGAGGAATGGGCCAAAATTCACCCAACTTATTGTGGGAAGCTTGTGGAAGGCTACCCGAAACGTTTGACCCAAGTTAAACAATTTAAAGGCAATGCTACCAAATACTATTTGAGTGTATGTAAACTTCTGACCCACTGGGAATGTGATGAAAGAAATAAAAGCTGAAATAAATCATTCTCTCTACTATTATTCAGACATTTCACATTCTTAAAATAAAGTGGTGATGCTAACTGACCTAAGACAGGGAATTTTTACTAGGATTAAATGTCAGGAATTGTGAAAAACTGAGTTGAAATGTATTTGGCTAAGGTGTATGTAAACTTCCAACTTCAATTGTATATTAATGTTTGCATATAACAGCATTTCCACTGCCATTTTTCGTATAATTATTTTTACTGACACGAAAACTCATTAGACAATGGAATTTCACTCAAACCAGTAGGCTAATGGAATCATTATTCTGCATGAATGTTATGTAATAATAGACAGGACCTGTATACTAGGCGGTATCAGAGGAAGGCCCAAAAAATGGTCAAAGACTCCAGACACCCAAGTCATAGACTGTTCTCTCTGCTACCGCACGGCAAGCGGTACCGGAATGCCAAGTATAGGTCCAAAAGGATCCTTAACAGCCTTAACCCCCAAGTCATAAGACTGCTGAACAATTCATCAAATGGCCACCCGGAATATCTACATTAACACTGCTGCTACTCGCTGTTTATTAACCATGCATAGTCACTTTACCCCTACCTACCTTTACAAATTACCTTGACTAACTTGTATCCCGGCACATTGACTTGGTACCGTTACCCCCTGTATATATAGCGTCATTATTGCTCTTTTATTGTGTTACTTTCTTATGACCAATAAAATTTGATTTGATTTGGTTAAAAAACTTCTCAACCATTTCAGGCAGCACACAACATGAATAAATGGAATGAATTGTGGTTACAATTGGGTCATTCTTGAATTGCGGTGGTAAATGCTGTCCCTGGACTTTGGCACCATGTAAAAGCACTTTAAAATGACAATATTATGGAAAAACATCAGTTTTATTGAAGTTATTTAATAAGAAAAAATATGTTAACCAAATTATTTAATATATTGTATAGATCAATAAAAAGAAAGACGGCTATTAAATATGGTAACAGTTTATTTTAAGGTATACATATTAGCTACTAATTTGGAGTTTATAAGTATGTAGGCCTATATAAAAGTATCTTATAAGGCCTTTATTGTAGCTTATTAGGCATATATTAGGGCTTAATTAAGTAATTTGTTATTCAAACATAATAAGTAATGTAGTACTCGCCAGTCCTTAATAAAATTATTATTAGCCATAATATAGTTAATAAAGAGCAAGTTACACAAGAAACAGACTCAATGTGTGACCATATTTGTCCTTACAGAAAAACTGTGCAGAAATTACCTCATTAGACAGAACGGGGTTACCTCCCCTCATATATACACCATTCAGACAACGCTCAAGTCAAAATTGATGTAAACAACTCAAGTTCCAATTATAGTGCATTCGGAAAGTATTCAGACCCCTTGACTTTTTCCACATTTTGTTAAGTTACAGCTTTATTCTAAAAATGATTAAATTGTTTTTAACCCTCTCACCAATCTACACACAATACCCCATAATTGCAAAGCAAAAACAGGTTTTTGGACATTTTTGTAAATGTATAATTTGACTGAAATATCACATTTACATAAGTATTCAGACCCTCAACTCAGTACTTTGTTGAAGCACCTTTGGCAGTGATTACAGCCTCGAGTCTTCTTGGGAATGACACTACAAGTTTGGCTCACCTGTATTTCGGGAGTTTCTTCCATTCTTCTCTGCCTATTTGTCAAGCTGTTCCTCCTCCAGGTAACTGCACCACTGACTGAATCATAGACTTGTCCTGGATCCCATAGTAAGTGAGAGGGTGTGAGTCCTCCAGAGTCTTGCTTGTGTATGTCAGCTGCAGGCTTTGCAGATCTACGTAAAGAGGAGAAAGTTACCAAACATCATATAATATCTCCATGTTATGACTATCATTGTAATGACTAGTTGTTTTTGTCATCATGTTAACACTCTCACATCAGGTTTATAGTGGCAAGCATGGAATTGCTTGCCACCGAACATGGAAATATTCTGCATTGCATAGTTTTCCTACCTACCTAACCCCTTCATTGTCGGTAGCTTTTTTAAAATGTACTCTTTCAGCTTTAGTACTGTCATACTGTTCCACTCTGCCTCATTGCCCACGTCGATTCCCATTTTCTCCCCTCTGAATCCAGTCACCATGACCTGGTACATCTTCGCCATTTTGCTGAATATGCCTGAAAACTTCAGTAGCGGGTGTTTTTAACATGTGAGAGAAATCCAAATGCTTTCACTTTTGCATTCAGTTTAGTTATATCTTGGTCAGTGCTTGAAGTACTCCACAAAAATATTACTGTGATAACAGTGCCCCCATGTTTGGTTATGGTCCAAACGTGGTACTACTTCAGCCATGGCCAAAGTCGCTTGTGCCCATAGGGGCTGGCTCCATGCAGGCAATACGGTCTCAACGAAACACAATGTATGTTGGAACCTTGTATGTGTTTAATGTTGCCCCCTCTGTTACCCTGTGTTCCACAGGGTTAAAGTTTACCCCGTGTTCCCCAGGGTGAGAGTGATAAATTGGGTCTCTGTCCACAATGGGGAGCCCCTACCCCATAGGAGGCTCATAGATTCATTGCTGATCCCTGCCTGTTGCTCAGTCATCCCTATGAGGTGTGTAGTGATACAGGTTTTGGGCTATATGGGCGATTAGATGTTGGTAGCGGAGTCGAGGGAACTAGCAGGGATGGACACGACCAAGCTATTATCTCACACACAGTCTCTGTGGTTCATATGAGCCCCGAAATGAGCTGTCTGTCTCCGGCTGAACACTTTAATTCCTGGGAAATAGATTAAATTACAAATCACCCTTTTCTGTAACCACAGAAGGGGTCTGTTTTTCAGAATTGTCTCTCCCATTCCCAGCTAGGTTTTAAGGCGCTATTTTGCCACTACATATGTCTGGTCGGTAGGGTAACCTCCATCATAAAGTTTTTTTCCCTTGTTTTATTTTTTATGCTTGCGATCCTGCGCTGGGTGCCAGCCGGTTACCGGAACTTATCTTGCCACCCAAACCGAGTGAGGCTTGTTGTGACAACAGTACCCTCAACTGGCACTGGCAATCGTGGTAGGTCACTGATCGCCAGACCCCGTGTACCCAGAGTTGGCCGTGCTTTGGGCAAACCTTGGCACATAAACACAGTTTTTCCAACCGAGTTCCACTGTGTTCACGGGTGTCAAAAGTGTTGTCTCCTAAATGTGAGTTCGATGAAAAGTGTCCCTTCTCCACATTCAGACACACGGTTGTCAAGAGTGGTGGAAATGGAAGAAGAACCAATCTCTCCCAGTCCACAAGGTGGCGTCCTCCACCTTCAGATGGCACTTTACGAAGTCTCCTGTTTGCTCCGACCAATGCCATGCATGCGCAGTGTTGCCCTGGATCATACAAACAGTGATGTCAGGGTACATGCTACAATATGTTATGCGTCCCCCACGCTTTTGCAGCGTCATCAAGTCGACTGTTCCCGAAGCATCAGCACCTGTTTTGAGGGAGGGAATATACTCCTGTCTCCAGAAGTAGGCAATCCAAGTGGTTCCTATGTTGAAGATCCGGAACAGCTAGTACAGCCTATGTTTCCTGGTTACGGAAAGGGACGATATTTTGCGGCCCATTCTAGACCTACATACCCTCAGCAAGCACCTCAGAGTCTAAAAACTCATAATGCTCACTAGCCACCGACAATTAATGCCAATTGGCGGGTGGCGGCAGAATCGAGGGGGCAAGCAATGTTACACACATCCATGCTACTGTCCCGTATTTAATCTCTAGGCTTCATAAGAAACCAGAAAAAGAGCAGTCTATCCCCACAGAGGGTGTCCAGGTTCCGGCTCTTTTATTTTTTTTATTTAACCTTTATTAAACTAGACAAGTCAGTTAAGAACAAATTCTTATTTACAATGATGGCCTACCCCGGCCAAACCCGGACGACGCTGGGCCAATTGTGCAGCGCCCTATGGGACTCCCAATCACGGACGGATGTGATAAAGCCTGGATTCAAGCCAGGGACTGTAGTGACGCCTCTTGCACTGAGATGCAGTGCCTTAGAGCGCTGCGCCACTTGGGAGCCTTGGCTCTGCTCTGCCAAATTTTGGCTGGGTCACAAGGTGCGTTTTCACCAGTGCCTATATCTGCTGGGGATAATAACTTCTGTGATGGATTCCAATCCTGTGGGGCTATTGTTGATGCGGTCCTTTCCGCGCTGAGTGCTAGCCACTCACCTGGACGCATCTCACAGCAATAACCCGGGCGCATTAGCGTTTCTGTTTTTGTCAGGCCGGTTTGTGCTGGTCAGAACCGACAATACCTCAGTGGTGGCGTGCATCAACAGATAGGGAGAGACTCTCTCTCTTTTCCTCCTTACCTTGGCTTGCTTCCTATTGCTGGGGAGCAGTGTGCACATGCTTTTGTTTTGGGTGACGCATGTCCCTGGTTGCCTCAACTTGGGTTCAGATCTTTTATCCAGGAGTGGAGTCTCTCCCAGGTATGTTTTTTTTTTTGGCAGGGCCTACATGGATCTTTACGCATTGTGATAAAAGAAAATGTGTAGTGTCGTACATTTTTCTCGATGAGAGACCCGAGTGTCCCTTTGGAAATGGACGATCTGGCACACCAGTGGCCTCTGATCCTCCTTTACACTATTCCGCCAGTTGATCTGTTTCAGCCCAGGTTGGAGAGGGTGCAGCCTTGGTTAGCACATTCGCCTTTAAGGCGTGGACCCGTGGCAATTCCCATTGCGCAGGGACCTGTTGTCCCAGGTGCATGGGCAGGTTTGCAAGCGAGGCCGGAGATTGGGTTCCTGTGGGCCTGGCCATTATGAAGCCCAATCTATTGGTTTGAGGTTTACCTCTGAATATTATTGCTACTGTTCAGTCTGCAAGGGCATCCTCCATGAGAGGGCTGTATGCGTAAAAGTGACAAGCGTTTTAGCTCTGGTGCAAGGGTAAAGGACTTGTTTGTTTTCAGTGCGGAAATGTATCCTTTTGTTCCTACATTAGTTATTCAAGCATTCTCCACATTAACAGTGCACATGGCCACTGTCTCAGCGTGTCATGTTGGAGCCTTACCATGGTGGTGCAGTCACTGAAAGTTGTACTTTGTCTCAGAATGGTCTTTAAACCTATTGCACCCACATGGGACTGGCTTTGGAGGCACTTTTTGCATCCCCCTTTGAGCCTATGGAGTCGGTGGATCTGAAGATACTCTTCTAGAAAACCTCCCTGCTCATGGCTTTAGCCTCAGCTAAATGCGTTGAGAACTTCCACGTATTACCTGTACACTCTTCCTGTACTCAGTTCGCAACGGGCAAGTGTAAGATGACATTGCAACCAAATGCGGGCTTCGCCCCAAATGTCATGGCTACATCCTACAGGTCCTTAGCTTTTGAGCTATTTCCCTTTTCGCCTCATCCGTTTGCTTCTGAAGAGCAACAGAGGCTGCATGCCCTGTGTCCGGTGCAAGATTTATGCATGAGCGTGATTCTAGTTCCCATAGTATGTTGTATAGAAGTTGACTGACTGAAAGGGAACATAAGGTTATGACTGTAACTACTGTTCCCTCAAGGAGATTATAGGTCACTCAGACCCATGCCAAGGCCTCTCACCCTGGGGGCTACCGCAACCAAGTAATCGGGCTGCTTCCTCATTGGAGGTGCCCGAAATCCCTGCCTCTCCCCCCATCCAATTCAAGGAATTGAAACTAGGAATGCAGTTTCCACAATGCAGGAGGAAACCACCTGTGTATCCGTCTGCTCTTAGTGAGCCACAAAGTCGGGCATTCATAGTGAATGCAGATACCACCCGCTAAGTAGATGTGGCATGCCCTCAAACTTCTCAGAATTACTCAAGGCACAATTTTTTTGATAACGTTGTTTTTTCATTAATGTTAGTCATCATGCCTGTATGGTGTTCTTCGCTAATTACAAATAAGTGTCGGAAATTAGATATCTTTCACCACAATAAAATAAATATGAATGGTTTCTTGTACTTCAATCCTCAAAATGTGTCTGCCTTTATTGATTCACAGAAGATATTTATAAAAGCTGTACATGGATCCATAGCATCAAACAGATAGACATTCAGATACAGACAAATAATGTCTAAAATACTTGGGAGTGTACACTAATTAATGCTAACTCAAAAATATAACTTGGTATTCAACAAGAATGTTATATGATAAAAGTAACATACAAAATAATACAGTATGAACAGTGTAGTACAGTTCAGTGTTTCTGAGTGTGCAGAGAACTGTAGCTATAGATTGTTACACCTGTCATGACACTCCTGTGAGGATCCAAAGATCAGGTTACAATGGATCAGCATCTACAGAGCCTTCTCACCCACAGAGGGGAGGAGGGATTGGCGTGGGGTTTTATGACACCTCAGCCCAATCGTAAATCGTATGCAGCAGACGAGTCCTTTTGGTCTCTAGTATTGGGATTGAAATGTCCCTTTGTTACAGAGACGCCCAGAAATTCTAACAGTGAACACTGGGACAATATTTCTCAACATCCGAATGTGGGAATGATGAGAAATGGAATATGGGAAATTCATTTCTATTTTGGGATGTCATTAAAATTGTATAAAAATGTTATAACAAAAATATTGTAACTTGAAGAGCTTTACATACTTTAGTAGGAAATATCAATGATGAAGAGAATATTTGTGTTAAGATAGGAATGGGATTTTAGTTTTCTAAAGAGATCATTGTTTTTGATGATGCTTTGCCCCGTAACTAGCCATGCCCGAGGGAGCTCGGAGAGTGTGTCAGTATGACGGAAATGCCACTTTTTACCGAAGTGTATAAAAGATTGAGTTAAGAATGAACATATCAGACCAGAAGGACCCAAGCTGCAGCTAGGTCTCCATTGGTTACGACCCTGAAAATCAACACGTGGTGAAGACGACAAAGTAGCCTCTAACAATCAATGTTACGGTTGAGTAGCTGTTCTAAGTACTCTATCTAAGGAAGTGAATTTAAGTAGGACCATCTGGTTATTCTCTTCAAATCATCGTCGACTACACTGCTCTCATCACAACTCTGGGGATAATCGACAAGGCTGATTTGCTGTCCTCAGAAGACCACTCTTCCAGAACAAGTGAAAGTAAACACAGACAATTAAGAAGAAGGACATTATGACCTCTTGTGGACAATCAGAGCCTTACACTTAAGAACTAAGGAGAGGGCCCAATCAAACCCTTTTCACAAAGGCCTGGGTCCAACAGAGATACACGACGAAGGAAGACCTTCAACACATAAATACATGCATTACTTCTTACCCAAACGGGTGGCAGTTCGGGGCAGGGTTTTAGGATTACTGTGAGTGTAGTTCCCAAATGTATCCAGGTGTTGTCTCTCTTTCTCTCTCCTCTCTTTAACTCTCCATATTTTGTAACAAGTGTCATATTGTGTTAATACGATGGAAACAGGTCCCTAGCTATCTAAGTTTCTAATCAATAACCTATACCGTGTGTGTTAGTTAGCTTGTTAGGGAGTGGCAGCTGAGGGGTCGGTTTTGGAGAGCCTGCCCAAAGTTAAATGCCTCCCATTCAGGCCCAGAAAATAGGATATGCACACACTCTGAATTTTCCAAAACTGTTAACCATTTGTCTGTGAGTAAAAACAGAACGCATATAGCAGGCGAAACCCTGAGGAATTTCTGTCCTGGAAAAAGTGATTTTGACACATTGCTCATTTGGGCACCCCTCCCTCATGAAAATGACCATATAAGGGCATATGAATGCAGTACCCATCGCTTCCTTTAGATGTCAACAGTCTCGAGACGGTGTAAGTTTTCAATTTGGATGAATTAGATTTGGATGAATTAGACTCTGGTTTGTGGTTCTGGGATTTTTGCTCACTGTTCTTGTGATCATTTTGACCCCACGGGGTGAGATCTTGGAGCCCCAGATCGAGGAAGATTATCAGTGGTCTTGTATGTCTTCCATTTCCTAATAATTGCTCCCACAGTTGATTTCTTCAAACCAAGCTGCTTACCTATTGCAGATTCAGTCTTCCCAACCTGGTGCAGGTCTACAATTTTGTTTCTGGTGTCCTTTGACAGCTCTTTGGTCTTGGCCATAGTGAAGTTTGGAGTGTGACTGTTTGAGGTTGTGGACAGGTGTCTTTTATACTGATAACAAGTTCAAACAGGTGCCATTAATACAGGTAACGAGTGGAGGACAGAGGAGCCTCTTAAAGAAGAAGTTACAGGTCTGTGAGAGACAGAAATCTTGCTTGTTTGTATGTGACCAAATACTTTTTTTCCACCATAATTTGCAAATAAATAAATTCATTAAAAATCCTACAATGTGATTTTTTCCCCCTCATTTTGTCTGTCATAGTTGAAGTGTACCTATGATGAAAATTACAGGCCTCTCTCATCTTTTTAAGTGAGAGAACTTGCACAATTGGTGGCTGACTAAATACTTTTTTGCCCCACTGTATATTGGTGGATGTTTAATAATTCAACTTTTGGATTTTGAATTTGGCGCCTTACATTTTACCTGGTAGTGTCGGGAGCAGCCCTGAGAAGTTAGTAAATAAATGATCAAATCAATTTGTGTGGTACGGAATGATCAGTACGACTCTGGTTTGTGCAGATTCAAGAGGTCTGCGACCTGAACAGAGACACTTATTAATCATGACCTGATATGAGGTCATGATTAATAAGTGACTGTCATCGATATATGACATATATTTTATGTCACGGATTCCCCCCGGTACTGCTGCATATTCTGTTCACCAGCTCCGGAGGTCTACGTCACCGGACTTCTAGGCTTCACTGATCTGGATTCATTACCACCAACCCCGGACTGTCTTGTCTCATTACACATACCTGGTTCCCATTCCACCTGATTAGTGTGTTATATTTGTGCCCTCTGTTCCCCATTGTCCTTGTCAGTTATTGTAACCATATCCGTTGGTCCTGTGAGTACCTGTGCTATTGTATCGGCTTCCATGCTACGTGTATTTGCGCAATAGTTTTACGGGTATTGTCCCGTGTATTATTTAGAGGTTTCCACCTCGCTTTTTGTTTGCGTTACATCCCTGTTTTATATACACTACCATTCAAAAGTTTGGGGTCACTTACAAATGTCCTTGTTTTTGAAAGAAAATTGTCCACTAAAATCACATCAAATTGATCAGAAATACAGTGTAGACATTGTTAATGTTGTAAATGACTATTGTAGCTGGAAACGGCAGATTTGTTTATGGAATATCTGCATAGGTGTGCATAGGCCCATTATCAGCAACCATCACTCCTGTGTTCCAATGGCACGTTAGCTAATCCAAGTTTATAATTTTAAAAGGCTAATTGATCATTAGAAAACCAAGAACCAATAAAACTGTCCTTCTTTAGACTTGTTGAGTATCTGTAGCATCAGCATTTGTGGGTTCGATTACAGGCTCAAAATGGCCAGAAACAAATAACTTTCTTCTGAAACTGTTCAGGCTATTATTGTTCTGAGAAATGAAGGCTATTCCATGCGAGAAATTTCCAAGAAACTGAAGATCTCGTACAATACTGTGTACTACTCCCTTCACAGAACAGCACAAACTGGCTCTAACCAGAATAGAAAGAGGAGTGGGAGGCCCCAATGCACAACTGAGCAAGAGGACAAGTACATTAGAGTGTCTAGTTTGAGAAACAGACACCTAACAAGTCCTCAACTGGCAGCTTCATTAAATAGTACCCGCAAACACCAGTCTCAATATCAACAGTGAAGAGGTGACTCCGGGATGCTGGACGACCATCGTAGGGACAGTCCAGCATCACGAGGACTGTCTCTCCAGACTCTGCAGTGCCATGGACAGCATGCTGGCAACCATCCTAGGCTTGGAGGGGAGTGTGCAGTCCCTCCAGTCTCCAGCACCGGTTCCTGCACCAGCCCCCACACCAGGACCTACCTCCATCCTATCTGAGCCGGCCCACGGAATACCCCTGTCCCTCCCGGAGCACTTTGATGCAACCTGTACCTCGCTCGCTATGCCGAGGCTGTCTCCAGGAGAGACAGGGTTGCCACCGTCATCTCGGCACTGACCGGACTGGCCCTGGACTGGGGGGCCGCGGTCTGGGAGAATTCGTAGTGCTGGCCTTTTTCTGCTGAGCACATTATGCAGTGTACACTCAGGTTGGAAGGGCTGCTTCTAGAAACATTTGGCCTGCAGCCAGGGCACTTGGTTGGGTATGGGTCAGAAAATAGGTTATTACATTATTATTTAAAATGTGATTTCTCCTGCAGTATTGCAGCCTTGTAAGTGGTACTTGGAAAATGTGATATTGTCACTTTTCATTGACAGCTGAATGGATTTTAATAAATTAACACTCACTGGTTTGTATTCAGAAGAGTTTGGGGCTTAAAATAGATCTGCCAATGTCTCCTCAAATTTGTGTATCTCCTCGGTGGTGAGAAGAGCAATCTTACGCACTTCTTGGTAAGACCGCTCCTTACCACAGTTAGTATCAGGACAATAGAATGTGTACTGTTTGGGAATAAATAAAAAAACATGTTTATAAACTCATGTCATACAGTGTTAACATTTATGATCACTATGTTTGATATACAGTTACAAGATGATATGGCGTCATACCCTGTGTTGTTCTGAAAATAACTAGCCTTTGTTTGTCTATTTTGATTAGATATTTTATTTATTATTATCCCCATTAGCCGACGCTAATAGCGACTGCTAGTCTTACTGGGGTCCAACGCACAACAAAATAAACATTACAGACAAAATACAAAATTACATAGATTTAAAAACATAAACATGTTGTGTGTGTGTGCATCTATCAGTTCCAAATACATGTCAGTGCATACACACAACAAGTAGGTCATATGGGGAGAGGCGTTGTGCCGTGAGAATGTTTCTTGGTTATTTTTTTTGTGATAAATTTGCCGTGGCACACACCTGAATGCACTCAATCTTTTCTCTGTTACCAAAATTAGGATCTTGTTTCCCTGAATTGCATTGTGAAAGCCTACCGTTCTAATATGGTATGTTATAGTTTAGCTAGTCATGTTGGTAATAGAACAACCTTTAAATTATGGCCACCAAACCTAGACTGCCATTTACAGTGCCTTCAGAAAGTATTCACACCCTTCACACCATTTTGTTGTGTTACAAAGTGGGATTAAAATGGATTTCATTGTCATTTTATGTCAACAATCTACACAAAATAAACTGTAATGTCAAAGTGGAAGAAAAATTTGAAATACTTTAAAACAAAAATATATTTTGTTTAGATAAGTATTCAACCCCCTGAGTTAATAGAAACAGCCTTGGCAGCGATTTCAGCTGTGAGCCTACGGGGTAAATCTCTAAAATCTTTGCACACCTGGATTGTACAATATTTGCACATTATTATTTTTTGTTCTTTAAGCTCTGTGAAGTTGGTTGTTGATCATTGCGATGGTGTTCTCCGTTTTAATCTATGACCCCCCACAAGTGTCAGGAAACTCGTCTGAAGGTAACCAGTACTGGTTAAAAAAAACAATTGGAAGTTTGATGGTAGTTTTGTGCCTACCCCAAAAAAGTGGTTAAATATGTGCAAAATAAAACCCAAATATTTCCAGTTTTTTAAATAACTCCTAGATTTAGGAAAGACACTTCAAAACCTTGTTTGTTATGACACATTTTTTCACAGTCCTTTTTGCCATTTATGAATGTGTTATTGCATGTGTTATGCAATGCGTTTCTATGGGCTTTAGTTGTAAAGGCCCAAATCAATATTTGATCAAATAATTTTTGTATTTATTTTTTTTATACCTAAAGGGGTCCTAAAATTCAATATCAAATAGTTAAATGATCCATAGTATGGCCATCTTAAAACAATTCCTTATGTCAGCTTAGTACCCCACGTTTTAGACTCAAAAGAATTAAGCAATTTTCTAGGCATGCCATAAGAAAGGGGTTAAATACTAATTGACTGAAGACATTTCAGATTTTCATTTTTTATAAATTTGTAAAAATGTCTAGAAACATAATTTCACTTTGACATTATGGAGTATTGTGTGTAGGCCAGTGACACAAAATCTCAATTTGATCTACTTTAAATTCAGGCTGTAACTCAACAACATTCAAGGGGTGTGAATACTTTCGGGAAGGCATTGTATCTGAATGTGTTAGCCCATAATTACATTGTATGGGGGGGGGCATTTGGGGACAATGCCTACATAAATTGAATATTCAAGCAACAGTTGAATCAAGTTACAGTGAGGGAAAAAAGTATTTGATCCCCTGCTGATTTTGTACGTTTGCCCAGAAAAACGCATGTGAAAAATGTTATAAATGGAATTGCATTTTAATGAGGGAAATAAGTATTTGACCCCCTCTGCAAAACATGACTTAGTACTTGGTGGCAAAACCCTTGTTGGCAATCACAGAGGTCAGACGTTTCTTGTAGTTGGCCACCAGGTTAGCACACATCTCAGGAGGGATTTTGTCCCACTCCTCTTTGCAGATCTTCTCCAAGTCATTAAGGTTTCGAGGCTGACGTTTGGCAACTCGAACCTTCAGCTCCCTCCACAGATTTTCTATGGGATTAAGGTCTGGAGACTGGCTAGGCCACTCCAGGACCTTAATGTGCTTCTTCTTGAGCCACTCCTTTGTTGCCTTGACCATGTGTTTTGGGTCATTGTCATGCTGGAATACCCATCCATGACCCATTTTCAATGCCCTGGCTGAGGGAAGGAGGTTCTCACCCAAGATTTGACGGTACATGGCCCCGTCCATCGTTCCTTTGATGCGGTGAAGTTGTCCTGTCCCCTTAGCAGAAAAACACCCCCAAAGCATAATGTTTCCACCTCCATGTTTGACAATGGGGATGGTTTCCTTGGGGTCATAGGCAGCATTCCTCCTCCTCCAAACACGGCGAGTTGAGTTGATGCCAAAGAGCTAAATTTTGGTCTCATCTGACCACAACACTTTCACCCAGATGTCCTCTGAATCATGCAGATGTTCATTGGCAAACTTCAGACGGGCATGTATATGTGCTTTCTTGAGCAGGGTGACCTTGCGGGCGCTGCAGGATTTCAGTCCTTCATGGCGAGTGTGTTACCAATTGTTTTCTTGGTGACTATGGTCCCAGCTGCCTTGAGATCATTGACAAGATCCTCCTGTGTAGTTCTGGGCTGATTCCTCACCGTTCTCATGATCATTGTAACTTCACGAGGTGAGATCTTGCATGGAGCCCCAGGCCGAGGGAGATTGACAGTTCTTTTGTGTTTCTTCCATTTGTGAATAATTGCACCAACTGTTGTCACTTTCTCACCAAGCTGCTTGGCGATGGTCTTGTAGCCCATTCCAGCCTTGTGTAGGTCTACAATCTTGTCCCTGACATCCTTGGAGAGCTCTTTGGTCTTGGCCATGGTGGAGAGTTTGGAATCTGATTGATTGACTGCTTCTGTGGACAGGTGTCTTTTATACAGGTAACAACCTGAGATTAGGAGCACTCCCTTTAAGAGTGTGCTCCTAATCTCAGCTCGTTGCCTGTATAAAATACACCTGGGAGCCAGAAATCTTTCTGATTGAGAGGGGGTCAAATACTTATTTCCCTCATTAAAATGCAATTCCATTTATAACATTTTTCACATGCGTTTTTCAGGATTTTTTTGTTGCTATTCTGTCTCTCACTGTTCAAATAAACCTACCATTAAAATTATAGACTGATCATTTCTTTGTCAGTGGGCAAACGTACAAAATCAGCAAGGGATCAAATACTTTTTTCCCTCACTGTATGTATTACTCATAATTAATTATATTATCATCAATATTGATCTAACCTCCTTATGACAATTTGAATGATAGCGCAATTCAAATTACATGGCACTGGAATGGATATCCTCATTCACACTTGCTGCTAAGGCATGGTTTATGGACTAGAGTTTTGAAAACAGAGTAAGTAATTTTCGGGTTAATGACCTTAGACTAGGCCTAGATTTGACCTCCATTTAATAAAATCCTCAATTACCTAAAATGTGTCATTGGTGTTGGGCTACTACTCCTAACGGTGGTGCAATGCTATCATACTGCTGAAACTACACAAAAAATATATTTTATTGATCATAGTTTTTCAGGAGTATCATTAAAACAGGTTAACATGCCCCACCAACATTAGACAACTATACAGAAAGCCCTTAAATTGCTTAAATAAGTCAAATCAATGATGGTGGAGTAGTGCTTACCGTGAACCAAGAGGTTGTGAGTTCAGTTCAAATCCCAGGTAAGGACAAAAACATGCATAATGTAGTCATCTACGTCAAATTTACAAATTGAATACACTGTATGTTAAAAGCAGTGTTTGTGAGTATCCATAACCTTGACAACAGACGAAGACCTATGAATGGATCAGTGGCATTGATTGGCTTGCCTTTGTTTTGATTGGCATTGATTGGCTTGGCTTGGTTTGTTTTACACCCCAAGATGGCGGAGCAGTAGGAAGTGTGTGTTTGTCTTTGTCTTATTCCGTGTCTAATCCCGTGGAAATAGTATTTTTCGTATGTCTTAATCTCACTTTCTATCTACGAACGAAATATACTTTCCTGCCACCCACCTCACCCAATGTGGTACGGATCTGCTATTTTTATTCCTTATAACTGGAACTTCAATCAGGAACTGGCAGTATGCACAGCGCGATATCAACCCAGAGCATATCGGACTGCTTCTCTATACCACATCACCGGATTCCTGCCGCTCTGGATCATTACACCGGATCATCACAGCTAGCTAGCTACTGTTTTACTAACGCCTCTGTCCCGAAGAAAGCACCAGCTAGCCTTGAGCTAGCCTCGAGCTAGGCCCATATACAAGCTAATTCTAGGGCTACAATACCTGCTTTGCCAATTGGCCTGGATCATTTATTGTCAACATGGAGCCCCGCCGATCTATCACGACTGGACTGCCGACGTGATCACCCGATTGTGGTCTCAACAGGCTATACAGTTACGATTCCGCCGAAGAACCATCTACTAGCCCCGGCCCGCTAGCTTTTCTGGACGCTGTGTCCCCTGCTCGCCTAGCATATTAGTGACTAACGAACGTCACCCTGACTCACCTATTGCTGCTCTTTTGACCCTATGATCACTCGGCTACACAGCTGATGCCCCCTGGACGGTTTCAATAACACAGTACCTCATTTTGTTTACCTATCGGCCCCAGCCTTGAACTCAGGTCCTGTATGTACCTAACTGACCCGCTCTGCCCATTCATCGCCATTTACCCGCTGTTGTCTTAGCTCTCCTGATCAACACCTGTGATTGCTTTATGCCTCTCTCTAATGTCAATATGCCTTGTCTACTGCTGTCTTGGCTAGTTCTTGTTTTATTTCACTGTAGAACCCTCAGTCCCGCTCAACATGTTTTAGATAGCTCTTTTGTCCCACCCCACACACACGCGGAGACCTCACCTGTCTTAACTGGTGCCCTTATAGACGAAACCTCTCTCATCATCACTCAACGCCTAGGTTTACCTCGACTGTACTCACATCCTACGGTACCATTGTCTGTACATTATGCCCTGAATCTATTCTACCACAACCAGAAATCTGCTTCTTTTATTCTCTGTCCTCAACGCACTAGACAACCAGTTTTTATAGCCTTTAGCCATACCCTTATCCTACTCCTCCTCTGGCCCTGTAGCCCCCAGTTCCACTCCTAATCCCCAGGCGCTATCATTTGTTGACTTCTGTAACCGTAAAAGCCTTGGTTTCATGTATGTTAACATCAGAAGCCTCCTCACTAACTTTGTTTTATTCACTGCTTTAGCACACTCCGCCAACCCTGAAGTCCTAGCCGTGTATGAATACTGGCTTAGGAAGGCCACCAATTTTTTTGAAATTTCCATCCCCAACTACAACATTTAACGTAAAGATAGAACTGCCAAATGGGGTGGAGTTGCAATCTACTGCAGAGATAATCTGCAGAGTTCTGTCATGTTATCCAGGTCTGTGCCCAAACAGTTCGAGCTTCTAATTAAAAAAATTCACCTTTCCAGAAATAAGTCTCTCACTGTTGCCGCTTGTTATAGACCCCCCTCAGCCCCCAGCTGTGCCCTGGACACAATATGTGAATTATTTGCTCCCCATTTATTTTCAGAGTTTGTACTATTAGGTGACCTAAACTGGTATATGCTTAACACCGTCCTACAATCTAAGCTAGATGCCCTCAATCTCACAAAAATGATCAAGGTGTAATAAGTGCGTACTGGCGGATGAGAAGTCAGGCGCAGGAGAGCAAAACTGTGTTACGCAATGGTGCGGTTTATTAATGAAAACCCACCAGACAGAACAAACAATCAATTTGGGTAAAAACCCCGTTACAAACCAAATGAACGTGCACTAGCATTTACAAATAACAATTCCGGACAAGGACATGGGGGAAAAAGAGGGTTAAATACACAACATGTAATGATGTAATTGAAACCAGGTGTGTGGGAAGAAAAAAAAAATGAAAAAAATTGATCGATGATGGCTAGACTGGCGACGCCGACTGCCATCTCGGCCCAGGGCACGAACGCCGCCCACTCCCCCGGCCGGTCCCGGCAATAAGACTGCAGAAACCTGCCCACATCCTGGTTTACTCTCTCCACCTACCCATTACTCTCGGGTTGAAACCCCGAAGTAAGGCTGATCGAGACCCCCAGACGTTCCATGAATGCCTTCCAAACCCTAGACGTGAACTGGGGACCTCGATCAGACACTATATCCTCAGGCACCCCGTAGTGCCGGAAGACGTGCGTAAACATGGCCTCCGCAGGGAGACCGGGCAGAGGGAGGAGACAACAGGACTTAAAGAAGCGATCCACAACGACCAGAATAGCGGTGTTACCCTGTGAGGGGGGAGATCGGTAAGAAAATCCAGCGAGGCAGGGGCTTAGGAGCCTTACACTGGGCGCACACCGAGCAGGAGGAAACATAAACCCTCACGTCCTTAGCCAAGGTAGGCCACCAGTACCTCCCACTCAAACAGCGCACTGTCTGACCGAACCCAGGATGACCAGAGGAAGGTTACGTGTGGGCCCAATAGATCAACCGGTCACGGACAGCAGACGGGACGTACAGACGGCCAGCGGGATACTGGACGGGAGCGGGCTCTGCACGTAACACCTGCTCAATGTCCCAGTCCAGCTCCCACACTACCGGCGCCACCAGGCAGGAGGCTGGGAGTATGGCAGTGGGATCCATGGGCCGCTCCTCTGTGTCATAGAGCCGGGACAATGTGTCTGCCTTCACGTTCTGGGAGCCTGGTCTGTAGGAATGGGTGAACACAAAACGGGTGAAAAACATGGCCCACCTTGCCTGGCGAGGGTTCAGTCTCCTCGCTGCCCAGATGTACTCCAAATTGCAGTGGTCAGTCCAGATGAGAAAAGGGTGTTGAGCCCCCTCAAGCCAATATCTCCACGCCTACCCCACGTCATAGTTTCGCTCCGCCGGGCCCAGCCTCGGACGCATCCACCTCCACTATGAACGCCAAAGAGGAATCCGGATGAGCCAGCACGGGAGCCGAGGTAAACAGAGCCCGCAGGTGACCAAAAGCCCTGTCCACCTCAGCCGACCACTGCAAACTCACTGGACCCCCCTTCAGCAGTGACGTAATGGGAGCCGCTACCTGACCAAAACCCCAGATAAACCTCCGGGTAGAAATTGGCAAACCCAAGAAACCGCTGCACCTCCTTTACCGTGGTGGGAGTCGGCCAATTACGCACAGGCTACAATGCAGTCACTCTCCATCTCCACCCTCGAGGTGGAAATGCGGTACCCTAGGAAGGAGACGAACTGCTGGAAGAACAGACACTTCTCAGCCTTGACGTACAGGTCATGCTCCAACAATCGTCCAAGCACCCTGCGCACCAGGGACACATGCTTGGAGCGTGTAGCGGAGTATATCAGAAAGTCATCAATATACACCACTACACCTTGCCCGTGCAGGTCCCTGAAAATCTCGTCTACAAAGGCTTGGTAGACTGATGGAGCATTCATCAACCCGTACGGCATGACAAGGTACTCATAATGCCCTGAGGTGGTACTGAATGCCGTCTTCCACTTGTCTCCCTACTGAATACGCACCAGTTTGTTGGCGCTCCTGAGATCTAGTTTGGTGAAGAAGCGCGCCCCGTGCATTGACTCAATCACTGTGGCGATGAGAGGTAGCGGGTAACTGTACCTCATCGTGATCTGATTTAGACCCCTATAGTCAATACACGGGCGCAGACCTCCATCCTTCTTCTTCACAAAAAAAGAAACTTGAGGACGCGGGTGATGTGGAGGACCGAATGTACCCCGGACGCAGGGATTCGGAGACATATGTTTCCATAGCCACCGTCTCCGCTTGTGACAGAGGATACACTTGACTCCTGGGAAGTGCGGCGTCTACCAGGAGATTTATCGCACAATCCCACCGTCGATGGGATGGTAATTGAGTCGCCTTCTTCTTACAGAAGGCGAGAGCCAAATCGGCATATTCAGGGGGAATGCGCACAGTGGAGACCTGGTCTGGACTTTCCACCGTGATAGCACCAACGGAAACCCCTAAACACCTCCCCGAGCACTCTCGAGACCACCCTGTGAGAGCCCTCCGTTGCCAAGAAACAGTGGGGTCATGACAAGCTAACCAGGGTAGGCCTAGCACCACGGGAAACGCAGGAGAGTCAATGACGAAGAGACTAATTCTCTTCTTGTGACCCCCCTGCGTCACCATACCCATAGGAGCGGTGACCTCCCTAATCAATCCTGACCCTAATGGTCGACTATCTAAGGCGTGAACGGGAAAAGGCACATCCACGGGAACATTGGGGATCCCTAAACTATGGGCGTACGATCTATCTATAAAATTCCCAGCTGCGCCTAAATCGACGAGCGCCTTATGCTGGGAATGTGGGGAAAATTCAGGAAAAATTACATACAAAAACATATGTGCAAGAGAGGACTCTGGGTGAGAATGGTGCCGGCTCACCTGAGGTGACGCCAGAGCGCCCTACCTGCTGCCTCGATACCCAGAGGAACCAACCCGGCACCGACCGGCAATGTGAGGGTAGTGTCTCTGCATGCCAACTCCCGACGGACGTCCTCGCGCAGACTGCAGCAATAATGGTCGATCAGGGCCCTGTCGTTCCATCCCGTGCTGGCAGCCAGGGTCCGAAACTCCAGGGCGAACTCCTGGGTGCTCCTCGTTCCCTGCCATAGATGGAAGAGGCGTTCACTCGCCGCGGGTGAACTCCTTAAACTGGTCCAACGCCGCATCTCCCTCTCTCCACACGGCATTGGCCCGTTGCCAGGTATAAGTCTAGCTGCAATAGGAACCCCTGGCAGTTCGCAGCCCTCCCATCGTATTCTTGGGGAAGGGAGAGACGAATCCTGCTGGAACCAGGAGAAGGAGGTTGAGTAGTGGAGACCCCGGTTGTGCTGGTGGAGGCGTTGGTAGAACTCCCTGTCTCTCCCAGCGGTCCATTGTCTGGACAACGCGGTCCATGGTGGTGCCTAGATGGTGGAGCATTGCTGCGGCTCCCGAACGCGCTAATCCACCCCTATTCACGGGGTACCAGCTCCTGCTGACTCCATATAGTAGGTCTGGAATTCTGTAATGTGTGCGTACTGGTGGATGAGAAGTCAGGCGCAGGAGAGCAAAACTGTGTTACGCAATGGTGCGGTTTATTATTGAAAACCCACCGGACACAGAACAAACAATTTGGGTAAAAACCCCGTTACACACCAAATGAACGTGCACTAGCATTTACAAATAACAATTCCGGACAAGGACATAGGGGAAACAGAGGGTTAAATACACAACATATAATAATGGAATTGAAACCAGGTGTGTGAGAAGACAAGACAAAACAAATGGAAAAATGAAAAATAGATTGATGATGGCTAGAAGACCGGCGACGCCGACCGCCACTCAAACAAGGAGAGGAACCAACTTCGGCGGAGGTCGTGACACAAGGAACCTACCAGGTACAACCTTAAATCCTCAAACACGGGCACCCTCATGCTGTCTTCAACCAGGATCTCAGTGATCACTGCCTCATTGCCTGCATCCGTAATTGGTCCGTGGTCAAACGACCACCCCTCATCACTGTCAAACGCTCCCTATAACACAGCGAGCAGACCTTTCTAATCGAACTGGCCCGGATATCCTGGAAGGATATTTACCTCATTCCGTCAGTAGAGGATGCCTAGTTATTCTTTAAAAGTGCTTTCCTCACCATCTTAAATAAGCATGCCCCATTAAAAAAATGTAGAACTAAGAACAGATATAGCCCTTGGTTCACTCCAGACTTGACTGCCCTTGACCAGCACAAAAACATCCTGTGGCGTACTGCCCCCGCGATATGCAACTTTTCAGGGAATTTAGGAACCAATATACACAGGCAGTTAGGAAAGCAAAGGCTAGCTTTTTTGCATCCTGTAGCACAAACTCCAAAATGTTCTGGGACACTGTAAAGTCCATGGAGAATAACTTCTCAAGGACCAGTGGGTCGCTAGCGGGCTCCTCCCGACACTACCAGGGAAAATGTAAAGCGCCAAATTCAAAATCCCATAGTTGAATTATTAAACATCCACCAATATACAAGTGTTCCATACTCATCAAAAGCTCTGTTTCTTGGCAATATCACAGCTTTGTCAGATTTCAAAAGGCTTTACGGCGAAAGCAGCACATTTGATTGTTTGAGAGTAGCACCTCACATATTTTTCCCATAGCCATGTATCGATTAGCCATCATGGCACACACATAACACATTTCACAGCGAAAACAAATCAATTACCTGTTGAAGAACTTCTGCTGAGGTCATCCTAAGTGTCCAACGAAGACAATCCATGGTTCTTTTGTTAGAAAAAGTAACGTATTTTATCCATAAATCCTCCATTTGGTTCGCGTTATAATCAGAAACGACAGCCTCCACTAGTCCATTGAAACGTGCGCGAACTCGTTCATCTTATACCTATAAACTTGTCCAAGAACAATCAAACATAGTTTTAAATGTATCCTTAGGAACACTTTACGTATATTTACTATTATAAATCAACCGAATATAAACTGATCGATAACGACGGTAAAGACACTGCGCGCTTTCACGGAAGCGCGCCCAGCCTACTGTTGTCATCAAGGGGGGACTTCATTGTTTGGTCTTTTTCTCTGGTCTTATTCATCCAAAATGGAAGAAATACACTGTCTCGAGACTGTTGACATCATAAGGAAGCGACGTGTACTGCATTCATTTGCCCAAATGAGCAATGTGTCAAAATCACTTTTTCCAGGACAGAAATTCCTCGGGGTTTTGCCTGCCATATGCGTTCTGTTTCACTCACAGACAAATGGTTAACAGTTTTGGAAAATTCAGAGTGTTTCCTATCCAATGGTACTAAATATATGCATATCCTATTTTCTGGGCCTGAATGGGAGGCATTTTACTTTGGGCACGCCAGGCTCTCCAAAACGGTCACCTCACGCACTGCTCCCTAACAAGATAAGAGCACCTCCTCCCAGCTGCCCACTGCACTGAGGCTAGGAAACACTGTCACTCCCAATAAACCTAGGATAATTGAGAATTTCAATAAGCATTTTTCAACGGCTGCCGTTGCTTTCCACCTGGCTACCCCTACCCTGGTTCACAGCTATGCACCCTCCACAGCAACTTGCCCAAGCCTCTGCCATCTCTTCCCCCCAAATCCAGATAGCTGATGTTCTGAAAGAGCTGCAAAATCTGGACCCGTACAAATCTGCTGGACTAAACTATCTGGACCCTCTCTTTCTAAAATTATACGCTGCATTTGTTGCAACCCCTATTACTAGCCTGTTCAACCTCTCGTATCGTCTGAGATCCCCAAAGATCAGAAAGCTGCCTCGGTCATCCCCCCTCTTCAAAGGGGGAAACACTTTAGAACCAAACTGTTACAGACCTATATCTATCCTACCCTGCCTTTCTAAAGTCTTTGAAAGCCAAGTTAACAAACAGATCACCGACCATTTCGAATCCCACCGTACCTTCTCCGCTATGCAATCTGGTTTCCGAGCTGGTCATGGGTGCACCTCAGCCACGCTCAAGGTCCTAAACGATATCGATAAAAGACCATACTGTGCAGCCGTCTTCATCAACCTGGCCAAGGCTTTTGACTCTGTCAATCACCGGATTCTTATCGGCAGACTCAACAGCCTTGGTTTCTCAAATGACTGCCTCGTCTGGTTCACCAACTACTTCTCAGATAAAGTTCAGTATCAAATTGGATGGCCTGTTGTCCGGACCTCTGGCAGTCTCTATGGTGGTGCCACAGGGTTCAATTCTCGGACCGATTCTTTTCTCTGTATATATCAATGATGTTGCTCTTGCTGCTTGTGATTCTCTGATCCACCTCTACGCAGACGACACCATTCTGTATACTTCTGGCCCTTCTTTGGACAAACCTCCAGAAGAGCTTCAATGCCATACAACACTCCTTCCGTGGCCTTCGACTGCTCTAAAATGCAAGTAAAACTAAATGCATGCTCTTCAACCGATCGCTGCCCGCACTCCGCCTGCCTAGCATCACTACTCTGGACGGTTCTGAGTTCAATATGTGGACAACTACAAATACCTAGGTGTCTGGTTAGACTGTAAACTCTCCTTCCAGACTCACATTAAGCATCTCCAATTCAAAATGAAATCTAGAATTGGCTACCTATTTCGCAACAAAGCATCTTTCACTCATGCTGCCAAACATAGCCTCGTAAAACTGACTATCCTACCGATCCTTGACTACGGCGATGTCATTTACAAAAAAGCCTCCAACACTCTACTCAGCAAATTGGATGCAGTCTATCACACTGCCATCCCTTTTGTCACCAAAGCCCCATATACTACCCACCACTGCGACCTGTATGCTCTTGTTGGCTGGCCCTCGCTTCATATTCGTCGCCAAACCCACTGGCTCCAGGTCATCTATAAGTCTTTGCTAGGTAAAGCCCCACCTTATCTCAGCTCACTGGTCACCATAGCAGTACCCACCCGTAGCATGCGCTCCAGCAGGTATATTTCACTGGTCATCCCCAAAGCCAACACTTACTTTGTCCACCTTTCTATCCAGTTCTCTGCTGCCAATGACTGGAACGAATTGCAAAAATCACTGAAGCTGGAGTCTTATATCTCCCTCACTAACTTTAAGCATCAGCTGTCAGAGCAGCTTACTGATCATTGCACCTGCACACAGCCCATCTGTAAATAGTCCACCCAACTACCTCACCCCCATATTGTTATTTATTTTTTGCTCCTTTGCACCCCAGTATCTCTACTTGCACGTTCATCTTCTGCACATCTATCACTCCAGTGTTAATTGCTAAATTGTAACTATGGCCTATTTATTGCCTTACCTCCCTAATCTTACTACATTTGCACTCACTGTATATAGATTTTTCTATTGTGTTATTGATCAGCGCTTTGTTTATCCCATGTGTAACTCTGTGTTGTTTGTGTCGTGACTGCTTTGCTTTTTATCTTGGCCAGGTCGTATTGTAAATGAGAACGTGTTCTCAACTGGCCTATCTGGTTAAATAAAGGTGAAATAAGTAACAAATGATTTGTCATGTGTAATTAAATACACAGTGTATGTGTACGTTTGGTGGGACATTGATGGAATACTCTCCTAAACCACAAAAAACTGTACACACACTCTCTATGCACAATCACAGGGCCATAAACACTCACACACACTCACTCCATCATAATACGCTCACTCACACATAGTATGCAAAAACATTTATACTGACTCTACACACACACACTCCCACTGACATACAAGCTGCTGCTACTCTGTGTATCTTATATCCTGTTGCATAGTGACCTTACCCCTGTACATATCTACCTCCATCACTCCAGTATCCCTTCACATTGTGAATATTGTATTGGAACTGACCCTGTATATAGTATGCGTACTTACTTATTGTGTACATTGCTTATTATTTCTTGTGTGATTTTTTTCTAATATTACATTGTTATTGGTTATTGCATTGTTGGGTTTGAGTTTGCAAGAAAAGCATTTCTCTGTACCTGTGCATGTGACCTTAAAATTTGAACTGAACATCAATGTTCTTGCAACGTTCCCATGAAACCTGTCTAGAAGATTCATATCTTTAATTCTGAGAACATGGCAACCACGTTCTGGTTAAGTTCTATTTGACATTAAGGGAATGGTCTCTTGGAAACATTCCTTGAACGTCACAGGAACATTCCAATAAAAACATTAGTTAATGACCTAATGAGACTTTTAAGGGAAAATTCTCTAAAGTTGTGGCAACGTTTTGTGTTAATTGGGTAGTAGCTACCATTGCTAGGGCACGCTGTAGCTAGCACTGTTTTGGGTGAACGGAACCGCGTGTGGGCAGTTCGACTTCTGGTATGTAGTCTCCCATGACCGTAGAGCCGTGAGCCTAACAGTCGGTTTAACACAAACAAGTAAACGTAGGTTGGAACCGAACAAGAGAAGAGAGCTAGCAATGGAACGGAGTTGTAGGTAGTAATTCTGGTGTGGCTAGCTTCTTGTAGCTAGCTAACCAGGTTAGCTTTTTAGCTTAAGCCTTGTTGCGGGAGCTACCCCTTATTGATGTGATTAACCAGCTTAGCAGCTAGCTAGCCAAGTTAGCTAAAACCTTGCGGTGTGTGCTAACCTAGTCAGCCAAAGCCTTGCGGCAAGGGCTAATCGTTCCTCGATAGCTAGCCATGTGGCGCTAGTTTAACAGAGACAGACCTGAAGCAAAAGCTTTTCTATCGGAATGCAACACTATCGACAGGAAAACAGTTTTTAGGGGGTAGTTGTAATGCTTGTGCTCACTTTTGAAATAGCACCGCAAACTCCACTTGACAACACAAAACCAAGCATTTGCTTGGACAGACAGACAATAGCCTAATGGATGACTGGTGGAACGCATTGGGCTGAATTATAACTAAGCACATTCTTCCTCAGCTAAGTGCTTGCTATCAGGGAGCGGCTGCTCTCGAAAGAAGACATGGCAACCACAGAGTCTGGGCGTTCAGCCAAAGTTCCACTTCTGATGAGCCTCTACCCTGTGAGCAAACCTTAAACATCCTGTCTGTCAACAACAGGAAACTCTAAGTATACAACAAGTCAAACATACATGCTGAATGTGAAAAGAGAGAGACAGTAAAATTCCACTACAACAGATAACACACTTATCATTCAGGTTTGCTATAAAACACATTTCTGAGTCATTCATAACTTGATTCCTGCTTGTAGCAGGGAGCGTTTACAGGAATCCTTTTCTCTAACTATAAGTCACATGATTTCATGAGAAAATGTTTCTGCAGTGAGGGTGTGTAAATGCAAATAAAGGTGCCCTTGGATAAATGTCAACAAGATGAATAACCAGCATTTTTAAAAGAACTATCCCAATTGGAACAACCTGTTGAATCAATGTTGTTTCAATTTGTTGTGACATGGAATCTATGTTTAAAATCAATTGGATTTGCAAAAAGTCATCAAAGTAAACTGTTGTTTTGATGGTGAACTTGTATATATATATTAAAACATGATCAGATTGAAACAAACCTAAAGTTGCCAGGACTCTATCAAGTGATAGATTGTGAAACGAAAAATGGTGAGGCAGTGTGAAAAGGTCATTCCATTAAGGGGGATTTCTGTTGAGTCATAATGCCTTTATCATTCAGGTACCTAGTGTTTCCAAGAAGTCACATGATTTATTAGAAGGAAATCATTTGACACTGTTCTATTTCACCAAATACACTGTGTCTAGGGATTAGGGTAATTGTTTTTCAATAGGCAAATTTGTTCCTTGAAGCAAGAAAAAAGATTGAGAATGAATCAGAGACAACCAAAAAATGAAGTCAGATCTGTTTCTCTATGAAAAGTCCAGCAGATAGCATCAATCTACATCCTGAGTTCATTTTGATCATAGCTCAAGTTATGCTACTCTGAGCGGATGAGTTACTGTTGAGTTCTGAGAGGAATACAATTATTTACTTCTTCATAAGCGTGAACAAATTTTAAAACATGAAAACATGTCTGACTGCCATTGTGGTTACTGTACGCTATTGCGGTTCTGAAAGTCAGTCGCCTGTATCAGTCAAGCTCTCTGTTGATGAATGGAAATGTAACGTTATGACCAAAACTTCTGTTCCCTGAAGGAGAAAAAGGAGGTACAACATTCTATGGGTGTCACACTCCTCTGACTTGTTTCCTGTTTGTAGCAATTCGTGTTTACAGGAATAGTTTTCTCTAACTATAAGTCACATGATTTCATAGGGAAATGTTTCTGCAGTGAGGGTGTGTAATGCAAATCATGTTGTCCTTGGATAAATGTCAACAACATGAATAACCAGCATTGTGAAAATAACTATCCCACTGGGCACAAACTTGGTGAATCAATGTTATTTCAACTTAATATGTAAACATATTGTGACATGGAATCTCTGTTTAAAATCAATTGGATTTGCAAAAAGTAATCTGTTCTCTTGAGGGTGAAATGTCTACCACATGATGTCATCATGGTAACCAATTTTCAACATAGACAAACCTTGTATGAAAATCCTGACTCCCTGCGTCTACGTTACAGTTACAGCCTTATTATAAAATTGATTGAATAGTTTTTTCCCCCTCATCAATCTACACACAATAGCACATAATTACAAAACCAAAACAGGTTTTTATACATTTTTGCAAATAAAAAAAAAATCTGAAAAATAACTTTTACATAAGTATTCAGACCCTTTACTCAGTACTTGGCAGCAATTTTGGCAGCGATTACAGCCTCAAGTCTTCTTGGGTATGACGCTACAAGTTTGGAACACCTATATTTGTGGAGTTTCTCCCATTCTTCTCTGCAGATTCTCTCAAGCTCTGTCAGGTTTGATGGGGAGCGTCGCTGCACAGCTATTTTCAGGTCTCTCCAGAGCTGCAAAATCTGGACCCCTACAAATCTGCTGGACTAAACTATCTGGACCCTCTCATTCTAAAAATATCCGCTGCAATTGTTGCAACCCCTATTACTAGCTTGTTCAACCTCTCTTTCGTATCGTCTGAGATCCCCAAAGATCGGAAAGCTGCCTCGGTCATCCCCCTCTTCAAAGGGGGAAACACTCTAGACCCAAACTGTTACAGACCTATATCTATCCTACCCTGCCTTTCTAAAGTCTTCGAAAGCCAAGTTAACAAACAGATCACCGACCATTTCAATCCCACCGCACCTTCTCCGCTATGCAATCTGGTTTCCGGAAGCTGGTCATGGGTGCACCTCAGCCACGCCAAGGTCCTAAACGAGCATCGGTAAAAGACCATACTGTGCAGCCGTCTTCATCAACCTGGCCAAGGCTTTTGACTCTGTCAATCACCGCATTCTTATCGGCAGACTCAACAGTCTTGGTTTCTCAAATGACTGCTTCGTCTGGTTCACCAACTACTTCTCAGATAAAGTTCAGTGTCAAATCGGATGGCCTGTTGTCCGGACCTCTGGCAGTCTCTATGGTGGTGCCACAGGGTTCAATCTTCGGACCGACTCTTTTCTCTGTATATATCAATGATGTCGCTCTTGCTGCTTGTGATTCTCTGATCCACCTCTACGCAGACGACACCATTCTGTATACTTCTGGCCCTTCTTTGGACACTGTGTTAACAAACCTCCAGAAGAGCTTCAATGCTATACAACACTCCTTCCGTGGCCTTCGACTGCTCTAAAATGCAAGTAAAACTAAATGCATGCTCTTCAACCGATCGCTGCCCGCACCCGCCTGCCCGTCTAGCATCACTACTCTGGACGGTTCTGAGTTCGAATATGTGGACAACTACAAATACCTAGGTGTCTGGTTAGACTGTAAACTCTCCTTCCAGACTCACATTAAGCATCTCCAATTCAAAATGAAATCTAGAATTGGCTACCTATTTCGCAACAAAGCATCTTTCACTCATGCTGCCAAACATAGCCTCGTAAAACTGACTATCCTACCGATCCTTGACTAGGGCGATGTCATTTACAAAAAAGCCTCCAACACTCTACTCAGCAAATTGGATGCAGTCTATCACAATGCCATCCCTTTTGTCACCAAAGCCCCATATACTACCCACCACTGCGACCTGTATGCTCTTGTTGGCTGGCCCTCGCTTCATATTCGTCGCCAAACCCACTGGCTCCAGGTCATCTATAAGTCTTTGCTAGGTAAAGCCCCACCTTATCTCAGCTCACTGGTCACCATAGCAGTACCCCACCCGCAGTACGCGCTCCAGCAGGTATATTTCACTGGTCATCCCCAAAGCCAACACTTACTTTGTCCACCTTTCTATCCAGTTCTCTGCTGCCAATGACTGGAACGAATTGCAAAAATCACTGAAGCTGGAGTCTTATACCTCCCTCACTAACTTTAAGCATCAGCTGTCAGAGCAGCTTACCGATCATTGCACCTGCACACAGCCCATCTGTAAATAGTCCACCCAACTACCTCACCCCCATATTGTTATTTATTTTTTGCTCCTTTGCACCCCAGTATCTCTACTTGCACGTTCATCTTCTGCACATCTATCACTCCAGTGTTAATTGCTAAATTGTAACTATGACCTATTTATTGCCTTACCGCCCTAATCTTACTACATTTGCACACACTGTATATAGATTTTTCTATTGTGTTATTGACTGTGCGTTTGTTTATCCCATGTGTAACTCTGTGTTGTTTGTGTCGCACTGCTTTGCTTTATCTTAGCCAGGTCGCAGTTGTAAATGAGAACGTGTTCTCAACTGACCTACCTGGTTAAATAAAGTAAAAAATAAGTAAAAAATAATTTGTCATGTGTAATTTAACACACAGTGTATGTGTACGTTTGGTGGGACATTGATGGAATACTCTCCTAAACCACAAAAAACTGTACACACACTCTCTATGCACAATCACAGGGCCATAAACACTCACACACACTCACTCCATCATAATACGCTCACTCACACATAGTATGCAAAAACATTTATACTGACTCTACACACACACACTCCCACTGACATACAAGCTGCTGCTACTCTGTGTATCTTATATCCTGTTGCATAGTGACCTTACCCCTGTACATATCTACCTCCATCACTCCAGCATCCCTTAAATATGGTATTGGAACTGACTCTGTATATAGTATGCATACTTACTTACTTATTGTGTTCTTCATACGTTACTTCTTATTTATGTTGTGTGTTTTTCCAAATATTATATTGTTATTGATTATTGCATTGTTGAGTTTTAGTCAGCAAGAAAGCCATTTCACTGTACTTGTGCATGTGACATTAAAACGTGAACTGAAGTGATTGTGCCGGAGGGGATGGCTGCCGTCTTATCGGCTCTTAACTTCTTAGGGAGCGGCAGGTGTGGTGACGGTTTTGGAGAGTCTGACGTGCCCAAAGCAAAATGCCTGCCACTCAGGCTCAGACAATAGGATGTGCACATAATTAGTACTATTGGATAGGAAACACTCTGAGGTTTCTAAAAGTGTTAACATAATGTCTGTGAGTATAACAGAACTCATTTAGCAGGTGAAAACCCGAGAAAAATCCATCCGGAAATCAGTTTCTGGTGACCTTTTGCTCTGTTTGACACACTCCCCATTGAATCCAATTGTAACCAGGACTGAGACTGCAGTACCTATGGCTTCCACTAGATGTCAACAGTCTATATACAAAGACTCAGAGAGATTGGAGTTAACAGAACGAATAGGTACAGGAAATTGCCAAGGTAGCTCAGATGTCAACAAGTTTTCTCGGGCGCGAGTCTGGCTGCGCGCCCCACTTTATTTTACTTATATAACGTTTAGGTGACCATCCGAGTGAAATATTATCACTAATATTCATAAAAGGATAGCTAAGGATGCATTTTAACTGGTATTTGATTTGTTTAGGAAAAGTTTATAGGTATATTTGAACGCGTTCTCTTCACGTTTCAATGGGCGATTCGACGTTGGATTTTCTGAACATAACGCGCCAACCAAACAGAGATTTATGGATATAATAAATGACTTTTTCTAACAGAAGAACCATTGGATGTCTTCGTTGGACACTTGGGAAGCCCTCAGCAGAAGTTCTTCAAAAGGTAAGGGATTTGTTTTCGCTGTGAAATGTGTTTTGTGTGAACCGCAATGGTTTATGAATTTATGCTAATGGTTAAAATATTGGAGGTGCTACCCTCAAACAATCAAATGTTGTGCTTTCGCCGTAAAGCCTTTTTGGAATCTGAAAACGCTGTGATAGCGCCCCACTGCTCCCTAAGTAGTTAACCAGCCATGCTATTTTGTTAGTTTTTTCACGCTGTTCGTAACTTGTTTTGTACATAATTTTGCTGCTACCGTCTCTTATGACCAAAAAGAACTTCTGAACATCAGAACAGCCATTACTCACCTCAAATTGGATGAAGCGTTTTTCTTCAATGAGTCGGACGGGAGGGATATAATAAGGACACCCGACCAGGTCCAGAGATTTCGAGGAAAAAGTTCAGTGTGCCTTGGGAGGATCAGGCGATGAGTGGCTAATCTGCCTTTGCCTTCCGTCCTGCTAGTTAGCGTTCAATCGCTGGAAAATAAATGGGACGAACTGAAAGCACGTATATCCTACCAACGGGACATTAAAAACTGTAATATCTTATGTTTCACCGAGTCGTGGCTGGATGACGACATTAAGAACATACAGCTGGCAGGTTATACACTCTACCGGCAGGAAAGAACAGCTGCCTCAGGTAAGAAACGGGCCGGGGGCCTATGCATATATGTAAACAACAGCTGGTGCAAGATATCTAAGGAGGTCTTGAGGTTTTGTTCGCCTGAGGTAGAGTATCTCATGATAAGCTGTAGACCACACTATTTACCTAGAGGGTTTTCATCTGTATTTTTCGTAGCTGTCTACATACCACCACAGACTGATGCTGGCACTAAAACCGCACTCAATGAGCTGTATACCGCCATAAGCAAACAGGTCCCCGGCCACTCCTAGTGGCCAGGGACTTTAATGCAGGGAAATTTAATGTTAAATGTGCAACCAGAGGGAAAGCAATTCTAGACCATTTGTAAAATCTGACCATAATTCTATCCTCCCGATTCCTGCTTACAAGAAAAAATAAAAGCAGGAAGCACCAGTGACTCTATAAAAAAAAGTGGTCAGATGAAGCAGATGTTAAACTACAAGACTGTTTTGCTAGCACAGACTGGAGTATGTTCCGGGATTCTTCCGATGGCATTTAGGAGTACACCACATCAATCACTGGCTTTATCAATAAGTGCATCAAGGACTACGTCCCCACAGTGACTGTACGTACATACCCCAACCAGAAGACATGGATTACAGGCAACATTCGCACTGAGCTAAAGGGTAGAGCTGCCGCTTTCAAGGTGAGGGACTCTAACCCGGAAGCATATAAGAAATCCCGCTATACCCTTCGATGATCCATCAAACAGGCAAAGCGTCAATACAGGACTAAGATCGAATCGTACTATACCAGCTCCGACATTCGTCGGATGTGGCAGGGCTTGCAAACTATTACAGACTACAAAGGGAAGCACAGCCGAGAGCTGCCCAGTGACACAAGCCTACCAAATGAGCTAAATAACCTATATGCTCGCTTTGAGGAAAGTAACACTGAAACACGCATGAGAGCATTAGATGTTCCGGATGACTGTGTGATCACGCTCGCCGCAGCTGATGTGAGTAAGACCTTTAAACAGGTCACAATTCACAAAGCCGCAGGGCCAGACGGATTACCAGGACGTGTACTCCGAGCATGCGCTGACCAACTGACAACTGTCTTCACTGACATTTTCAACCTCTACCTGTCTGAATCTGTAATACCAACATGTTTCAAGCAGACCACCATAGTCCCTGTGCCCAAGAACACTAAGGTAACCTGCCTAAATAACTACCGACCCGTAGCACTCACGTCTGTAGCCATAAAATGCTTTGAAAGTCTGGTCATGGCTCACATGAACACCATTATCCCAGAAATCATAGACCCACTCCAATTTGCATACCACACCAACATATCCACAGATGATGCAATCTCTGTTGCACCCCGCACTGCCCTTTCACACCTGGACAAAAGGAACACCTACGTGAGAATGCTATTCATTGACTACAGCTTAGCGTTCAACACCATAGTGCCCTCAAAGCTCATCACTAAGCTAAGGACCCTGGGACTAAACACCTCCCTCTCAAACTGGATCCTGGACTTCCTGACGGGGCGGCGCCCCCAGGTGGTAAGGGTAGGTAACAACACATCCGCCATGCTGATCCTCAACATGGGGGCCCCTTGGTGCATGCTCTGTCCACTCCTGTACTCCCTGTTCACTCATGACTGCACGGCCAGGCACGACTCCAACACCATCATTAAGTTTGCTGATGACACAACAGTGGTAGGCCTGATCACCGACAACGATGAGACAGCCTATAGGGAGGTCAGAGACCTGACCGTGTGGTGCAAGGACAACAACCTCTCCCTCAACATGATCAAGACAAAGGAGACGATTGTGGACTACAGGAAAAGGAGGGCCGAGCACGCCCACATTCTCATCGAAGGGGCTGTAGTGGAGCAGGTTGAGAGCTTCAAGTCCCTTGGTGTCCACATCACCAAAAAACTAACATGGTACAATCACACCAAGACAGCTGTGAAGAGGGCACAACAAAACCTATTCCCCCTCAGGAGACTGAATAGATTTGGCATGGGTCCTCAGATCCTCAAAAGCTTTTACAGCTGCACCATCGAGAGCATCCTGACGGGTTGCATCACTACCTGGTATGGTAACTATTCGGCCTCCGACCGCAAGGCACTACAGAGGGTAGTGCGTACGGCCCAGGTCATCACAGGGGCCAAGCTTCCTGCCATCCAGGACCTCTATACCAGGTGGTGTCAGAGGAAGGCCCTAAAAATTGTCAAAGACTCCAGCCACCCTAGTTATACTGTTCGCTCTGCTATCGCACAGCAAGCAGTACCGGAGTGCCAAGTCTATGTCCAAGAGGCTTCTAAACAGCTTCTACCCCCAAGCCATAAGACTCCTGAACAGCTAATCAAATGGCTACCCAGATTTGCATTGCCCCTCCACCCTCTCCTACGCTGCTGCTGCTCTCTGTTACTATCTATGCATAGTCACTTTACATATTACCTCAATCATCTCGACACCGGGTGCCCCCGCACATTGACTCTGTACCGGCTCCCCCTGTATATGGCACCGCTATTGTTATTTACTGCTGCTCTTTAATTATTTGTTTTTCTTATCTCATTCTTTTTTTTATCTTTCTTAAAACTACATTGTTTGTTTAGGGCTTGTAAGTAAGCACCTGTACACCTGTTGTATTCGGCGCATGTGACAAATAACATTTGATTTGAACTGAACACCAATGTTCTTGCAACATTCCCATGAAATTCTGAGAACAAGGTAACCACGTTCTGTATAAGTTCTATTTGACATTAAGGGAATGGTCTCTTGGAAACATTCCTTGAACATCACAGGAACATTCCTATAAAACCTTAGTTAATGACCTAATGAGTCTCTTAAGGGGACATTCTCTAAAGTTTGTTATTAGGGCATGCTGTAGCTAGCACTTTGTTGGGCGAACGGAACCGTGTGTGGTCAGTTCCACTTCGGGTAGGTATTCTCTGTCACCGTAGAACCGTGAGGCTAACAGTCAGTTGAACACGAATGTTCCATCAACACATTAACTGTAGTACTCGCTCTGGTAAAACACTTGACCACTGCTACTCCACCTTTCGAAATGCCTACAAGGCCCTCCGCTCCACTGCCCTCCCTTTGGCAAATCAGATCACGACTCCATTTTGCTCCTCCCTTCCTATAAGCAAAAACTCAAACAGGAAGTACCCGTGCTAAGGTCTATTCAAATTTGGTCTGACCAATCGGAATCCATGCTTCAAGATTGTTTTGATGACACAGACTGGGATATGTTCCGGGTAGCCTCTGAGAATAACATTGATGTATGCACGAACACGGTGACTGAGTTCATCAGGAAGTGTATAGAGGATGTTGTCCCCAATGTGACTATTAAAACCTACCCAAACCAGAAACCGTGGATAGATGGCAGCATTCTCGCAAAGCTGAAAGCGCGAACCACCGCATTTAACCATGGCAAGGTGACTGGGAATATGGTTGACTACAAACAGTGTACTTATTCCCTCCATAAGGCAATCAAACAGGAAAAACGTCAGTACAGAGACAAAGTGGAGTCGCATTTCAACGGCTCAGACACGAAACGTATGTGGCAGGGGCTACAGACAACCACGGATTACAAAGTGAAAACCAGCCACATCGCGGATACCGACGTCTTGTTCCCAGACAAACTAAACACCTTATTCGCCTGCTTTGAGGATAACACAGTGCCACCGACGTGGCCCGCTCCCAAGGACTGTGGGCTCTCGTTCTCTGTGGCTGACATGAGCAAGACATTTAAGCGTGTTAACTCCGCAAGGCTGCCGGCTCAGACAGCATCGCTAGCCGCGTCCTCAGAGCATGCGCAGACCAGCTGGCTGGAGTGTTTAGACATATTCAATATTTCCCTATCCCAGTCTGCTGTCCCCACTTGCTTTAAGATGTCCACCATTGTTCCTGTACCCAAGAAATCAAAGGTAAATTAACTAAATAACTATCACCCCATAGCACTCACTTCTGTAATCATGAAGTGCTTTGAGAGGCTAGTTAAGTATCATATCACCTCTACCTTACCTGACACCCTAGACCCACTTCAATTTGCTTACCGCAATCGCCATCGCACTGTATACTGCCCTATCCCATCTGGACAAGAGTATAGCTGGTGGTGAAGGTAGAAAACACATCTCCGCTTTGCTGATCATCCATGACTCCGTAGCCACGCACGCCTCCAACTCAATCATCAAGTTTGCAGATGACACAGAGGGTGGTGCAGTCTGCCCAACGCATCACCGGGGGCACAATGCCTGCTCTCCAGGACACCTACAGCACCCGATGTCACAGGAAGGCCAAAAAGATCATCAAGGACATCAACCACCCCAGCCATGGCCTGTTCATCCAGAGGGTGAGGTCAGTACAGGTGCATCAAAGCTGGGACCGAGAGACTGAAAAACAGCTTCTATCTTAAAGTAATCAGACTGTTAAATAGCTATCACTAGCCGGCTACCACCCGGTTACTCAACCTTGCACCTTAGAGGCTGCTGCCCTATATTTGTAGACATGGAATCACTGGTCACTTTAACAATGTAACAATAGTTACTTTAATAATGTTTACATACTGCTTTACTCATCTCACATGTATATTCTGTATTATATTCTACTGTATTTTAGTCAATGCCACTCTGACATTGCTTGTCCTAATATTTATATATTTCTTTATTCCGTTATTTTACATTTAGATTTGTGTATTGTTAGATACTACTGCACTTTTGGAGCTAGGAACACATGCATTTCACTACACCCGCAATAACATCTACTAAAAATGTGACCAATAAAATTTGATTTTGATTTGAATGAGTAAACATAGGTTTGATCCAGATGAGAGAAGAGAGCTAGCAATAGTACATGGTTGCAGGTAGTAATTATGGTGTGGCTAGCTTGCTTGGAGTTAGCGAGACAGGTTAGCGGTGGGAACTAGCCCTTTGTTAACTACTTATGGAGCAGTGGGGCGCTAGCAGTTGTTGTTGAAGCAACAACTTTGAAGCAACATTTCTGAGCACTGTGTACCATTGGGATTTCACACTTTAGTTGTTCACATTACAGTAGTAAATCAACATTACAACCAAATGTGTAATGTGTGATGTGTAATTAAAAGTACAATATTATTCAGTTTGAAAATGAACATCAACACATTTGATTAAGCTAAATATAAAAAAACTATATCAAATTATATAGTGAAACTTTAACTGCAGAAAAGGATGCTGGGGAATATGCAGATTTTGAAAGTATACTTAGAAAATATTTGGTGGGGCGGCAGGTAGCCTAGTGGTTAGAGAGTTGGGCCAGTAAACGAAAGGTTGCTAAATCAAATCCCATGAGCTGACAAAGTAAAAATCTGTAATTCTGCCCCTGAACAAGGCAGTTCCACTGTTCCTAGGCTGTCATTGTAAATAAGAATTTGTTCTTAATGTGGTTAAATATCTTTGCAGCTAGCTAGCCAAGTTAGCTAAAACCTTGCGGTGTGTGCTAACCTAGTCAACCGAAGGCTAGCGGCGAGGGCTGATCGTTCCTCGATAGCTAGCCATGTGGCGCTAGCTTAACAGAGGCAGACAAGTAGAAAATTGATTCTATTCGAAGCAAAAACCTTTCTATCGGTAGGCAAGACTATCGACAGGAAAACTGCATCGTCCGGGTTACTGGAGTGTTTCCTTGTCCCATCGCGCTCTAGCGACTCCTTGTGGCTGGCCGGGCGCATGTACGCTAACATTGGTCACCAGCTCTACTGTGTTTCTTCTGACACATTTGTGGGGCTGGCTTCTGGGTTAAGCAAGCAGTGTGTCAAGAAGCAGTGTGGCTTGACGGGGTCGTGTTTCAGAGGATGCATGGGAGTTGCAGCGTCGAGTTCGTACGGGAGTTGCAGCGTTGGGACAAGACTGTAACTACCAATTGGATTCCACGAAATTGGGGAGAAAAAGGGGTAAAAAGTACAAAAAAAACATCTGTATATGCTAGCTGAACTTACCATTAAAGCTTGAATCCTTAATTGAAACAATAACAAATTGTTCACTCCACCTGTATTTAGGAATAAACTGAGGGATGTAACCACTCTCAAATTCATAGAAAAAGCCACGGATGCAAGGACTGACTATCCATGATGTTAGAATGACAGTTTTAACCATGTTTTGAGGATATACAGTGTTAGTTTACATATACATTATTTATAAACAATCAATGGGTGTATATCATTAATTTACAAGTCCATAACTTGATGTAGCAACTAGGTATTCCAGCTTTAAGGGAGTAATTACTGAAGTACAGAAAACAAGAATATACATTTGTTTTGTATTGTGAAATGGTTTGTAGAAAAACATCAATACTAAACAAAAATCAGTGTTAATTTTATATAAATCAAATGTATTTATAGAGCCCTTACATCAGCTGATGTCACAAAATGCTGTACAGAAACCCAGTCTAAAACCCCAAATAGCAAGCAATGCAGGTGTAGAAACACGGTGGATAGGAAAAACTCCCTAGAAAGGCTGGAACCTAGGAAGAAACCTAGAGAGGAACCAGGCTATGAGGGGTGGCCAGTCCTCTTCTGGCTGTGCCAGGTGGAGATTATAACAGAACATGGCCAAGATATTCAAATGTTCATAGATGACCAGCAGGGTCAAATAACGATAATCACAGTGGTTGTAGAGGGTGCAACAGGTCAGCACCACAGGAGTAAATGTCAGTTGGCTTTTCATAGCCGATCATTCAGAGTATCTCTACCGCTCTTGCTGTCTCTAGATAGTTGAAAACAGCAGGTCTGGGACAAGGTAGCACATCCGGTGAACAGGTCAGGGAACCAGGGCTTAGGTCCTCTGAGAGAAATAAAGAAAAAGAAAGAGAGAGAGAAAAAGAGAGAGAGAATTAGAGAAAGTATACTTAAATTCACACAGGACACCGGATAAGACAGGAGAAATACTCCAGATATAACAGACTGACCCTAGCCCACCGACACAAACTATTGCAGCATATATACTGGAGGCTGAGACAGGAGGGGTCGGGAGACACTGTGGCCCCGTCTGACGATACCCCCGGACAGGGCCAAACAGGCAGGATATAACCACACCCACTTTGCCAAAGCACAGCCCACTCCACTAGAGGGATATCTTGGTCATGGACCGGCAGAAGGTCAAAACCAGTTCAGGTACAGATGTACAGAATGGCAAGAAGGCTCGAGGTTAGGGCAGGAAGAATGGTAAGGCAGGCGGGAATGGAGTCCAGAAAAACAGCAAAGGTCAAAACCGGGAGGACTAGTAAAAGAGAATAGAAAAGAAGGAGCACAGGAAAAACACGCTGGTTGACTTGAACATACAAAACGAACTGGCACAGAGACAGACAGCACAGGGATAAAAACACCAGGGAAAATAAGCGACACCTGGAGGGGGTGGGACAGGTGAAACAGATCAGGGCGTGACAGTAGCCCCACCTCTAGGGACGCCACCTGGCATCCTACCTGGGCGCATACCTGGCTGATAGGGTGTCGGCAGTGAAAATCGCCAATGAGGGCCGGGTCCAGGATGTCTTTAGCCGGATCCCAGCATCTCTCCTCCGGGCCATAACCCTCCCAGTCAACCAGATACTGGAAACCCTTGCCCCGTGGTCGAACCCTCAGGAGGCGTCTCACCGTATACGCTGACTGGCCATCGATGACACGGGGAAGGATGGGCCTAGAAGCAGAAGACAGGACAGTGAGACAAGGATTTAATCCTGGAAACTGTTCCTAGGCTGTCACTGAAAATAACAATTTGTTCTTAACTGACTTGCCTAGTTAAATAAAGGTAAAAAAAAAACATGTTCATGAAATACAATCGATTGCCATAATCTCCGCCAGACACACCTGGGTCATGTAATAATCTGTCCGAAGGGGAGTCTTTTGTTTAGACATGTAGCTAGCTAGATAGCAGCTAGGTAAACAATGAACCGGCATAACCCCAACTCATACTACTACCAATGCAATTTGACGATTTCATCTTGAATCCCATTCAAAACCGTATGGGAAAGATTACGGAAGTAAAGCGGAAGGAGTCATCTCTTTCACAGCAAATTGTTATTCAGGCTGAATTCCTATAGTATTTCTAGAGTATGCTACTTAGTATTTCTAACCACTGAACTAAAACAGCTTGATTTTGTATTCCCAGAAAAAGTTCAAGTTCACTTGTCCTGCTACGGACAAAAATGGGGAAGAGTGTGGTGTGGAGTGGCTTTACCAAGAGGTGCGTAAGAAGGCTCTTCTGACCAGCGAGGAGATACACGAATTTGAGGAGACATTGGCATATTTATTTTCAGTCCAAAACTCTTCTGAATACAAACCAGTGAGTGTTAATTTATTATAACACAACTTGAGGTAAAGTCTAAAAGTATTTCGTCTTAAATATACTTAAGTATCAAAAGTAAATGTAATTGGTCAAATGTACTTAAGTATCAAAAGTAAAAGTAAAAACAAATTCCTTACATTAAGCAAACCAGACGGTACAATTATAATTTTTTATTTACAGTTGAAGTCGGAAGTTTACATTTGTATATTGACAGATTGCCAGGGGCACACTCCAACACTCAGACATAATTGTTACCCGAGTCAGGAAACTAGGCGTATATCGCAAGTCACAACTTCACACAACGTAAAAACATTTTTTTTAGCTAAATACATTTTGGGGCAGAAATGCCTTCTCGAACATGTGAATTTTCGTGTGCCTTACTAACAAACTTTTATGCCATCTGTAAATATGAATACAGTTGTTAAATTACGAGCCTAGCTGGTTTAGCCAAAGAAAAAGTCAGGAACCTTGCCGCTAGCCATGATTGGCTGAGATAATGAGTGGGCTGGACATGCCGAGAGATGAGTTTCAGATTGTTCTGCGGTGTAGCATCTTCTCTATAAATTTAGCTGCTCGGTATGCGTAGATAATCCTTTCTACTGCAGTGTTTTCTGAAGATATAACATTAGCCATGGAGAAATGCTCTTAACTTCTTAGGGAGCGGCAGCTGAGGTGTCGGTTTTGGAGTCTGGCGTGCCCAAAGTAAAAGGCCTGCCACTCAGGCCTAGAAACTAGGATATGCACATAATTAGTACTATTGGATAGGAAACACTCTGAAGTTTCTAAGTGTTCAAATGTTGTCTGTGAGTATAACAGAACTGATATAACAGGCGAAAACCAGAGGAATTTCTGTCCTGGAAAAAAAGTGTTTTTGACACAATGCCTCATTTTGAACCCCTCTGTATTGAAAACAGACATATATGGGAGTAAGATTGCAGTACCTATTGCTTCCACTGGATGTCAACAGTCTTTAGACAGTGTTTGGTGATGTTAGGTTGCTCTGGATGGTAATAGAAGAAGAATTTCTAACTAGTCATCGGATGTAAACAGAAGAGGAAGCACGTTCACGGGCTCCCGCGCGCTGTGGTTTTTTTCCTTTCCTATTGTCCAGTTTATAATCCGGTTGAAATATTATAGTAAATATACATAAGTGTTCCTAAGGATACATTATCGATGATGTTTGATTGTTCTTGGACAAGTGTATAGGTATAGGTTGAACGTGTTCTCTTCACGGTTCAATGGGCGAGTGGACGCTGTATTTTATGAACATAACGCGCCAACCAAACAGAGTTTTATGGATATAATAAATGACTTTTTCTAACAAAACAACCATTGGATGTCTTCGTTGGACACTTGGGAAGCCTTCAGCAGACGTTCTTCGAAAGGTAAGGGATTTTATATTAGCGATTTTATGCGCTTTATGAGATCTGCGTTGGTTATGGATTTATGCTAATGCATAAAATATGAGAGGTGCTACCCTCAAACGATCAAATGTTGTGCTTTCGCCGTAAAGCCTTTTTGAAATCTGACAACGCTGTGATATTGCCAAGAATCAGAGCTTTTGATGACTATGCAACACTTGTATATTGATGAATGTTTAATAATTACATTTTTGGATTTTCGAATTTGGCGCCTTACATTTCACCGAGTAGTGTCGGGGGAGCTAGCGCCCCACCACTCCCTAAGTAGTTAATAACATTGCTGCCCTGAATTTATCAGGCGCTATCAACAAAGGTTAGTGGGAAAAAGTTGTGATGGACTACTTTCTGGAGGACGATCGTGCCATGCTGACTCTCTGACTCTGAAAATGAATCAGACGATGAGGAAATCCCTGATTTAGGTCAAAACATTTTAGTTGAAGAAGACATTGTAGAGTCTTCTGATGACGGTGATGGGGAAGTTTTTAAATCAGTGGAACACACCAGGCCAACCAAGCTGTGCACACTAAACGGAAACGACACAGGACGTCTTATTTAATGAAAGGGTTTGCAGTCTGCCGTGAAGCTTTCATCCATGTACTGTACATCCCCTTCCCGAAACACACACATGCTGGTCCCCCCGTTGTGACCATTTTCCCAAGCATCTCTGTGCAGTCAGACCTTTGATTATTTTGTGCCACCAGGGCCACAATAATATGCCCCCTATCTGATTGTCAGTGTGACCCCCTCCCCATGGGTTACTGCAGCTAGTGTTGCCAACACTGCCACTACCTGGGTGGGGGCACCCTACCGGAATCCCCACCGGCTAGGTACAAGGTCATCAAGGTTCTCATTAGCAGCTTTGCGAATTTCCTTGGTAAATTATGCTCTCCCATCAGCGGGCTTGGCTTTGTAGGACCAACCCTGCCAGGCAGGCTCAGAATCTTGAGTGGGTGGTGTTGCTTTAGTAGGTCTCTGGCCGCATTCATATTTCTGATTTGGCTGCTTATAGGCTACTTACAGTAGGCCCATGAAACAGATAAGGTTTTCTCCTTAGTGTATGGGTCGCTCAGGTGCGTGTCTAGGGTATAGGGTTGGGGACCGTTCCATCATGATAAGACAATAAATAAGTAAACTATATTTATAATATATTTTAAAATGTATATCCAATATCTGCACAAAATTGAAAGCTCTCTCACAACCCCTTCTCACAAACACACATGGGCTCTGGGATTTGCAACCGTTTCCCTTTTTCACTCACTTAACTCCACACTTTTCCAAACACAAAAACACACATCCCACCTTCCATCACAATACATCCGCACATACCCACATACTGTGCCTTCATTGTTGTGTTTTGTCTCTACCATGTTGATAGTTTTTTCAATTTTTTTCCTTTCTTCTAATGTTGTCTTCTCAATTCATAAAATACTATAAATGGAAAGTCTAATACTAATAATTTTCCAACATTCCCTAGAATGGTATAGTGTAGTTGTATTTCTTTAACAATTGTTGTATTTTATTTATTTTTCGATATATTTTCTTTTTTATTACAATCCCTATCATGGCTAGTATTGGATGATATATCTAATATTCGACTCCTCTATGGGAACTTTAATATTTAGAATAGCCATGGAGTAGTCTTTGTGTCTTGGAATAAATGGTTATCGAGATACAGTTTATTGACTACAAGAGCTACACGTTTCCCTGGGTACAGTTTGCGCCATTCTGCAATTTCCTTCGGAAACTGATCATTCATGCCTATTTTGTGTGCCAGCGAGTATGTTACCCAGGCTTTTAACCATTATTTTACCTTTAAAGAAAGCAAATTTGGCAACGATTGGGCATTCATATCTCTGTCCTCTCTGTCCTAAACGGTGTACACATTTGAGTTGGATTTTGTCGACAGCTTCGCGTGGGATCTGAAGCACTGTAAGAAAGAATTCCTTCACTACACTTTCAGGAACTTCACCTTCTTTCTCTTGGATACCAATAAGTACCAGATTTTCTCTCATAGATCTAGTCTGTATGTCATGTAAGGCTTCTCTCAGAAATATTTTCTGTTTTTTAAGTTCATTAAGGTCCGTTAGAATCTCATTGACTGTCCTTTTTAGCCTGTTTGTTTCTTTCTCCATTGTCACATCTTTTTTGTCACTCATCTCAAGGCTCGCCTTCAACTCCTTTATATCTTTATTGACTAATTCAAGTTTGCCCAGTTTGTCATTAAATTTGATACATTTTAACAGATCGGTTTCCACCCTTACCATTCCCGGTGGTGAAAAGCATAAATCTCTGGCGGGTCGCCACGACCGGCACCTAGAAGCTGACTTAAAACTGGTGCGGACCAGGGGAATCCGACTGTTCATGATTTGACCTCGTATTTAGTATTTTCTTTTCTTTCACGGGAAGGGTGGTATGGGGAGGGATTTCTCTGGTCGCCGGGCAGGGGAGCCTCGAGCAACCTGGAGGGGTAGGAAGGGGTGGGGGAGGGTTGGAAAGTATTTTATTTTCTTGTTTATACTGAATTTATTATTTATTATTAAAATATGTATGTATTTCTTACTGCTTTTTGTTGTTGTTGAGTGCCATCCTACAGGTACAGGTTTTTATAAATGTATAATTTAAAATGGATGATGTAGGGAGCCGCAAGACAAAGGAGCTGATCGTGGACTACAGGAAAAGGCGGGCCGAACAGGTCCCCATTAATATTGACGGGGCTGTAGTGGAGCGGGTCGAGAGTTTCAAGTTTCTTGGTGTCCACATAACCAACAAACTATCATTATCCAACAAACTATCATGGTCCAAACACACCAAGACAGTCGTGAAGAGGGCACGACAAAACCTTTTCCCCCTCAGGAGACTGAAAAGATTTGGAATGGGTCCCCAAATCCTCAAAAGGTTCTACAGCTGCACCATCGAGAGCATCCTGACCGGTTGCATCACCGCCTGGTATGGCAACTGCTCGGCATCTGAGCATAAGGCGCTACAGAGGGTAGTGCGAACGGCCCAGTACATCACTGGGGCCAAACTTCCTGCCATCCAGGACCTATATAATAGGCGGTGTCAGAGGAAACCCCATAAAATTGTCAGGGACTCCAGTCACCCAAGTTATAGGCTGTTTTCTCTGCTACCACACGACAAGCGGTACAGGAGCGCCAAGTCTAGGACCAAAGGCTCCTCAACAGCTTCTACCCCCAAGCCATAAGACTGCTGAACAATTCATAAAATCACCACCGGACAATTTACATTGACCATTGGGTAAAATTAAACAAATAATAATAAATAACCTGTATGAATAACCATGTGACAATGATTTTAAGAAACAAAAACGTTTTTATTGAAATTAAACTGAAAATGCACATACAGTATAAAAATAATCATGACTGGCACGCAGATAAGTAGAAATTGTAGGATAAATTGTAAGCTTCCTGAAACTTGCAATTACCCTAAAAATGTGCCAGCCTATAGAACTCAAATGCCTGTCCAACTGAATCATTCTGGCGCCTGCTATTATCACTGCTACAAGGCCTACTTCTACCACAGCCAATGCTATATCTACTACTACTACAACAACTGCGCTAGTCACTATTTCCACTATTACTGCAGTCATTACTTCTACAATTACTATCACACTAAAGGCTACTATCCCACTGCTTATTATACAGTTAGTACTACACTAGCCTACATTCTTCAACACAACCCTCTAACAACTTAACCTTTTCATGCGTGAGTTCCAAATATCTCTAACGGTCGCCCCAGCGTGAGTTTTTTTATGCACGTGATGTTAGAACATTCTCTCCATTCCAGAATGTGATTGTTACGCAACAGTACATTTAATCCGCGCTGCCCTCAAACCAAGGCACGCAGCCTGTTTTTATTTATAGGCTGTTTTCAATTTGTCTTTTTCAAATGATTTTATAATAAGTTTTTTATTTTCTAAGAACAGTTTGAATTGAGGTGTGTTCTGCTTCATTCACTCACATAAAAGTAGTCATTTTTACTTTTGCGGACCAATACATTCTTTTGACATTTCTGACCTGGACAAAATTCCCCAAGCACTTCCCAATTGTTTGTGCAGTTCAAGTCTGCAGACATTTGCTCATCTCCCATCCTGTACACACGTGTTCACATTTTCCGTCTGTTGCCTGCATTGGAGTCATAGTTGTTTTCGTTACCAATAATAACTTTGGAAATGTGTGCGTTTCTATCAAAGTAAGTGCCTTATTATGTTATAATAGTTTATGCATGTCATGTTATGTCGTTTCTACTGTAGCATAATATTTTTGTGTATATTCCCTATAACCGCGGACACGCAAGGTAATGTTACTAATTTCATAACCTTTATGGTGTTATATCAATCGTGCTCATGTAGCTAGCTACATTCTTCTATTAGCTCTGTAAAACAATGCTAATTGCGTCAGAGAAGTATTAGCTTGTGCTGTATTTTGAAGCTACCCCGGCCTTATGACTCCCAAGTGGCGCAGCAGTCTAAGGCACAGCATCTCAGTGCTAGAGGTGTCACTACAGACACCCTGGTTCAAATCCAGGCTGCGTTTCTATCAAAGTAACTGCCTTATTATGTTAATAGTTTATGTATGTGATTTGCTTGTGAACTGTACGTGCAATTACAAAAAATACCTTGTTCAGTAATCATCTCACCTGTTAGTTGGCTGCGTTGATCAGATGGAAAAATATCTTCTTATACCACTTGGTCGTTTTCTGAGTGCATTCCACAAAGCTGTTTATCATGTCCGCCTTATCCACTGCCCCCATTCTGAGGTTATAGTCAAGCACGCAGTCTGGTTTGATTTTTCTCTCTCCCGTCAGGTGGTCCACCTTCCCTGTGGCCGACATGGTTGCTGTATGGACAGTGGAGAGGACATAGACGTTTCGTTTGTCATGCCACTTTACTGACAGCTGTTGACCATTCTCCTTGAACTCCACCTCCGCTCTCTGCATCTTCCTGCATCTGAATGCTGGCATCCCCTTCCTGTTTGACCTGACTATGCCACAGGCCCCTGTGCTGTTGGAGAGCAGATGCTGGAAGAGTGTGGGACAGCTGTAACAATTGTCCAGATACAAAGTGTGTCCCTTCCTGAGATGAGGAGCCAGCATGGTCATTGCCACGGACCCGGACACCCAAAGTCCCTCATACTCATCAATGCATATGTCCGTGTATGGCACAAAGACTCAACCAAATGCAATTGTCAGGCTGGTAAGAGCATTTCTTATTTTGTATAACGAGTCAATTAGGATGGCAGTAGCATTGTTGATGAAATGCAGTCATCGCAGCAGTCTTGGGAAAAGAGGGTGGCAAAGAAGGGAGTTGCAAACATAAGATCTGTGCTCCAGTATTCTCTTATGGAGTTCTAATTACTATCCCCATGAGAAGGACTGTCACCAGGAATTATAAAGTGGACAACTAGTTTGGGTAAAAACAAATAGGCCATTTCTGGCCTGTGAATTCGTTGTGTGTTTTCAATACGGCCCGTGCGCTGATTGAGTTTTACACCCCTCGGCTAGAGTATCTATTTTTGCAGCAAGCTAAAAACCCGGAGCATAACGTTAGCTAAACTTTCCAAAGCTGCTGGGAGGATGTCATGTCCAACTTTGTGACCAACTTTCCCCCCCCCCTCATATTGTTTTTCAGTGGCTACAGCTAGAGATGCAGGTGTTATTTGGTTAGCTAGTAAGACATGTGAATTGCTTTACTCGCTAGCTAGCTAAGCTGAACTTGAATGACTGTTGTCCACAGATCACATCTCTCTAGTTGTCAATCAAATGCATTTGGCAGGCAGGCAAGTCCTCATTCAGTTGTCAAAACGTTTCGGAAGACGTGCTGCACCCGGAGCTGGGCCATCTCCTTGGCTGAAGGTTACTTGGGAAGAGGGCGGCTTAGGAAAAACCTATCCACCAACGTCAGAATGGTGGTGTTACCATCTGACGATGGAAGCTCAGTGACAAAATCCAGGGAAATATGGGACCAGGGGCGATGAGGGACAGGGAGTGGCTGAAGGAGGCCAGATGGAGCTTGCCGTGGAGTCTAAGCTTTGAGCACACACCATGCATGCGGCGACGAACGCCGAGGCATCAGGAGCCCTGATGGGCCACCAGAAGTGCTGTCGGAGGAAAGCCAGGGTACGACGAGGACCAGGATGAAAGGTAAGCCTGGAGGAGTGAGCTCATTCCAGGACCTGAGGCCGGGCCGAATCAGTAACGAACATCCGGTTAGCCGGCTGGGAACATTGTGCCTTGCGAACCAGAGCCTCAATACCCCAGACAACAGAAGCCACCAAACATGAGGCAGGGAGGATGGTCTCAGATTCAGAGGGAGTGGCAGTGGGAGAGAGCGTCCGGCTTCACGTTTTTGGACCGTGGGCGGTAGGAGATGGTGAAATTGAACCTGGTAAATAACAGGGTCCAACGAGCTTGCCTTTAGTTGAGGCGCTTGGCAGTACGGAGGTATTCTCAATTCTTATGGTCCGTCCATACCAAAAATGGATGTTCCACTCCTTCCAGCCAGTGCCTCCACTCCTCCAGAGCCATCTTAACCGCTAGGAGTTCCCGGTTTCCAACATCATAGTTCCTTTCTGCAGAGTTGAGGCGATGGAACATAAAGGCACAGGGATGAAGCTTTTGGTCCTGGACGGATCGCTGGGAAAGGACGGCCCCTACTCCCACATTGGAAGCGCCAACCTCAACCAGAAACTGACGACTCGGGTCCAGATGGATGAGGATGGGGGCAGTAGTAAATCGCTGCTTTAGATCCCAAAACGCCTGTCCGCTGCTGGAGACCATCTGAACGGTACCTTGGGAGAGGTGAGTACAGAGAGGGGAGCCGCCAGGTTGCTGTAGCCCCGAATTAAACGGCAGTACAAATTAGCACCCTGGACGTGGGCTGGGGTCAATCCACCACCGCTCTCACCTTATCCTGATCCATCTGAACATTCCCTTCAGCGATGATAAATACCCAGAAAGAAGATAGTGGAGCGGTGGACTTCTTAGCTTTTACAAACAACTGATTTTCCAGGAGGCGCTGAAGGACCTGTCGAACATGGAGAATGTGTTCCTGGGCAGAACAAGAAAAAAACAGGATGTCGTCGAGGTAGACAAAAACAAAATTATTCAACATGTCCCGGAGCACATCGTTGACCAGGGCCTGGAATACAGCGTTGGTGAGTCCAAACGGCATGACCATGTACTGTGTCCACTGGCAGTGTTGAAAGCTGTCTTCCACTCGTCTCCTTCACGTATCAGCACAAGGTGGTAGGCATTCCGAAGGTCCAGTTTGGAAAAGATGGTAGCCCCCTGGAGAGGTCTGAAAGCCGAGGATAGGAGTGGTAATCAATACATGGACGCAGCGTCTTGTCCTTCTTCCCCACAAAGAAGAATCCTGCGCCGGCAGGAGAGGCAGAATGGCGAATGCTCCCAAAAGCCAGAGAGTCCTCAATGTACTCCTCCATGGCCTTGGTCTCAGGACCAGACAGGGAATATATAGCCGGCCTCGAGGCGGTGTGGTTCCCAGGAAGAGGTCAATAGCACAATCGTAAGAACGATGTGGAGGAAGGGAGGTAGCACGAACCTTGCTGAAAACCTCTAGGAGGTCATGGTACTCTGCGGGAACGGCAGAGAGATCCGTGGCCGTACTCAATCCTGGAAACAGATGTTCCGGGGAAGGCTGCGACGCCTTCAGGCAATGTGAATGGCAGAACGGGCTCCAACCCATGACTGAACCCATGGTCCAGTCAATATCGGGGTTGTGCTTCTGTAGCCAAGAAAATCCCTGAACTATAGCGATGTGGGGAAACTCAATGAGGATATTAATGGGAACTGTGCTGTGCGTGACCCTTCCAATGGAGCGGCCGTCCAGTGCCCTAGCATCCATGGGAACAGAGAGGAATTGAGTAGGGATACTTAGTTCCGATACCAGGGTAGCATCCATGAAACTCTCATCTGCCCCAGAGTCAATGAGCACACGGAGAGACTTAGACTGGTCCCCCCAGGGCAAGATCACATAAAAAGTTTGCGTAATTGGGAATTAGAGGGTTCCCAGTCAGGCTCACCAGTGTACTTGTACCTACAAAGGATTCAGGTCTCTTCACTGGGCAGGTGGCTATGTAATGCCCTACAGCACCACAACACAGACAACTATTGGAGCTTAGCCTGCAGGAATGTTCCCTAGGAGATAATCTATCTCTTCCCAGTTGCATAGATTCTGGTGTATCCAACTCACCCGTTGTCGATGATTCTCGAGGGAGCACAGGTGGCTTTGGATCCTCTTGTAAAAACAGCCTTCGGGGACTTCCGGATTCCTTCGGAGGTGAGCGAGCCGCAGCGGATGATCGAGTGTGACCTAGGCCTCCACTCACTCCTGCGTTCCCGTAGACGTCCATCAATCCTAATGGTGAGGGCGATGAGGGAATCAAGGTCCACCGGTAACTCCCGAGCAGCTAGCTCATCTTTTATCACCTCTGATAATCCATGAACGAAGGTGTCACATAGGGACTCCGGATTCCAGGCACTCTCGCCGGCCAACATGCAAAAGTCTACTGCGTAGTCTGCCACACTACGGGATTCTTGACGCAATTCCAGTCGTTTTTGGTCCGCCTCTCTCCCGGATATCGGAGAATCTAACACCTTCCTCACCTCTGCCATGAAATCCTCCAGATCACAACAAATAGCAGATTGTTGCTCCAAAACTGCTGTAGCCCAGGAGAGCGCCCTTCCCGACATTAGCGCAAAAATATACGTTATCTTCGACTGATCCGAAGGGAACCAAGATGGCTGCAGCTCAAACATGAGGGAGCACTGAGAGAGAAAACCCCTGGCAAGATTCAGGATCCCCAGAATATCGCTCCAGAGGAGGTAAGCGGGGTTCTCGGGGAGCCGGGGAAGGCTGTACAAACCCACCAATAATAGTAAAAAGGTTACTGGGTGGTTGAGAGGTCTCAGGCGTGGCGGGCTGCCAATGAGCTAATTCACTGATTTGCTCCATAATAGCCTTGAACCCTTGGTCGTTGCGTTCCGTCAGGGAACGAAGCCCTTCCAAAAGGTCCAGCAGTAGCTTCTCATGCCTCCCAATGATGGCTCCCTGCAGGGGAGACAGCGTGGCGGAGCTGGTCCAAGTCTGCTGAGTCTGTCATGGCCAGTTCGTACTATAAGGGAACAGGGCGAGAACCAGATGCAGACACGGGAGGCAGATGGTAAGAGTCTCTGATATTTATTATAATCCAAGGGCAAGGCAAGAGAATGGTCGTGGACAGGCAAAATATCAGGTCAGAGTCCAGGAGGTACAGCGTGGCAGGCAGGCTCGAGGTCAGGGCAGGCAGTATGGTCAGGCAGGTGGGTTCAGAGTCAAGGCAGGCAAGGGTCAAAACCGGGAGGACTAAAAGACCAAAAGTGGCCACTGGAACAATATTCCTAACATCTGAATGTGGGGAATGATGAGAGATGGTCTATGGAAAACTAATGTTGATTTTGTGATGTCATAAAAAATGGTCTAAAAAATGTATAACAAAAATATTGTAACTTGAACAGTATACACACTGTATACGTCAGGTTTTCATCCTTTTGTTAAGATAGGAATTCGATTTTAGTTTTCTAATGAGATCATAGTTTTGATGATACTTTGCCCCAGTAAGTAGCCACGCCCGAGGGAGCTCAGAGAGCGTGTCAGCATGACAGAAACCCCCCCTTTTTACCAGTGTATAAAGGATGAGTTGAGAATTAACATATCAGACCAGAAGGACCCAAGCTGCAGCTTAGGTCTCCATTGGTTACTACCCTGAAAATCAACACAAGGTGAAGACAACAAAGTAGCCTCTCTAGCAATCAATGTTAAGGATGAGTAGCTGTTTTTTTTGTAGATATATATATTTTTTAATTTAACTTCTTTGGGAGCAGCGCACGAGGTGACGGTTTTGGAGCGCCTGGCGTGCCCAAAGTAAAATGCCTCCCATGCAGGCCCAGAAAATAGGATATGCACATATTTAGTACCATTGGATAGGAAACACTCTGAATTTTCTAAAAGGGTTAACATTTCGTCTGTGAGTATAACAGAACGGATATGGCAGGCGAAAACCCGAGGAATTTCTGTCCTGGAAAAAGTGGTTTTGACACATTGCCTCATTTAGAACCACTCCCTTATGAAAATGCCCATATAAGGGCATATGAATGCAGTACCTATTGATTCCTCTGGATGTCAAAAGTCTCGAGAAAGTGTTCTGATTATTTTTAGATGCTTTTAGAGCACAGAAGAAAATGAATAAGGAAGTGGCCACACAGATGTCAATAGAATAAAACGCGCGTTCACGGCTGGCGCGCTCTTTGGTTTTTTCCTTTCTTATCGCCCAGTTTATATTCCGGTTTGAAATATTATACTATTTATACATAAAAGTGTTCCTAAGGATACATTTAAAATTATGTTTGATTGTTCTTGGACAAGTTTATAGGTATAAGTTCAACGAGTTCTCTTCACGTTTCAATGGAGGAGTCGACGCTATATTTGCTCATTATAACGCGCCAACCAAACGGAGATTTAACTATTCATTTAGTTAGGTAGTAAATAAATAGTTAAATACATTTGTGTGGTACGGCATGATAAGTAAAGCTGGGCTTTGTGCAGATGCAAGGAGTATGCGACGTTCAGAATTATGAGACCGATATGAGGTAATGATTAATAAATGACTTATCGATATATATATTATAAATCTTCTAGAGTTTAATTCGGGAGATGATAACTCGTTAAACAACTTATTCCGTGGTGCCCCAAATCCTAATAAGATAATTGCTACATGATTAATTTAATTGAGTAACAATTAAACCTAGTTAGTTGATTGGATACATAACAGTTCTCAGATTAATGTTTAGTCACGACACATACATTATTAAATGACACTGATGATTAAGATACTGTAGTTTGGTTTTATTTGATATTCACCCTATGCATTGATAACAAATATTGATAGGCGATATGATGTAATACAACTAAATTAGAAGGCCTAGACTACTTAATCCTTATGTAAGCTAAATGCATTCGATACAAAACAAACACTGTGTCAGAAGGCTTGGTGTAGTAGTGCAAAGGAGTCAGGCGCAGGACAGCAGAGATGAGCAACACAACGTAGTTTACTCAAAATATACAACGTCGAAACAAATACCAAGCCCACCAAATGGACTGACATATATATGAACAATTACTCACACAAACATGGGGAAACAGAGGGTTAAATAATGAACATGTAATTGGGGAATTGAAACCAGGTGTGTATAAAACAAAGACAAAACAAATGGAACATGAAAAATGGATCGGCAATGGCTAGTAAGCCGTTGACGTCGTCCGCCGAACGCCGCCCGAACAAGGAGAGGGACCGACTTCGGCGTAAATCGTGACACACTGGCATATTATAAAAGAGAACATGTCTAATTTAATTATATGCGTGCCTATAAAAACAAATATAGATTTTTTTCTAATAATGCACAATTTCTTCAAGAAAACTGTTGAAATTCAAAAATATTTTGCTATCCACATATGTATGTCATTCGTTTGCAGTTGAACAAAACAAAAAAATCGGAATTATTTACTTAACATTAGCTCATTCCACAAAGAAATCTTAAAATGGCCCAGACAATATTATTGGCACCTTCTTGAAGTAGTTAGAAGTCATTAGATTTTAAGCAAGGATTCTCCTTTACTTTGGAGTTGAACTCACCTGAGGTGAGTTGCAGATGCCTGCAATATAAAAATCACAAATTCAAGCAGTTTGATTAGAAAAAATGACTCATTCTCCTGTTTGTGTCACTGTGTGTACCACAGTGAGCATAGAGAAAAGAAAGAAAACCAGAGAATTATCTGAGGAGGTCAGATACAAGATTGTAGCCAAGTATGGACATTCTCAAGGCTACAAGTCCATCTCCAGAGACCTTGATGTTCCTCTTTCCACCGTACGTAATGTTATCAAGAAGTTTAAGGCCCATGTCACCATAGCTAACCTCCCTGGACGTGGCTGCAAGAGAGAACTTGATGGAAGATTGCAGCAAAGGATTGTTTGAATGGTGGAGAAAGCACCTCGATCAACTGCCACACAGATTCAAGCTGACCTTCAGACACAAGGTATGCACCATCCGTCGCCAACTCAATGAAAGGGCGTTAAATGATAGGAGACCAAGAAGGACCCCACTGCTGAGAGAGAGACATAAGAAAGCCCAACAATGTTTTTCCAAAACACACCTCAACATGCCAAAATCCTTCTGGGAGAATGTCTTTGTGGACAGTTGATAGCAAATTAGAGCTTTTTGGTAAAGCACACCTTCTCTATGTTTACAGAAAACAAAATGAAGCCTTCAACAAAAAGAACACCTTCCCTATAGTCAAACATGGAGGAGGTTCAGTGATGTTTTGGGGTTGCTTTGCTGCCTCTGGCACAGGGTACCTTGAACGTGTGCATGGCATCATGAAATCAGGAGAATACCAAGGCATTTTGGAGCGCAATGTTGGACCCAGTGTCAGAAACCTGGGTCTCCGTCGAAGATCATGGGTCTACCAGCAGGACAATGAACCCTCCTAAAACCAAGAAGCTGCGGGGGGAGCCGTAAAGAAATGCTTATTGAAATTCTCGATTATCGTGGATTTATCGGTGGTGACAGTGTTTGCTAGCCTCAGTGCAGTGGGAAGCTGGGAGGAGGTGCTCTTATTCTCCATGGACTTTACAGTCCCAAAACCTTTGGGAGTTACAGCTACAGGATGCAAATTTCTGTTTGAAAAAGCTAGCCTTTGCTTTCCTAACTGACTGCGCGTATTGGTTCCTGACTTTCCTGAAAAGTTGCATATCACGGGGACTATTCGATGCTAGTGCAGCACGCCACAGGATGTTTTTGTGCTGCTCGAGGGCAGTCAGGTCTGTTCTCCATTTTTTGAAAGGGGCATGCTTATTTAAGATGGTGAGGAAATTATTTTTAAAGAATGACCCGGCATCCTCTACTGATGGAATGAGGTCAATATCCTTCCAGGATACCCGGGCCAGGTCCATTAGAAAGGCCTGCTCGCAGAAGTGTTTTAGGGAGCGTTTGACAGTGATGAGGGGTGGTTGTTTGACCGTGGACCCATTGCAGATGCAGGCAATGAGGCAGTGATTGCTGAGATCCTGATTGAAAACAGCAGAGGTGTATTTGGAGGGGAAGTTGGTCAGGATAATATCTATGAGGGTGCCCATGTTTACGGATTTAGGGTTGTACCTGGTGGGTTCCTTGATCATTTGTGTGAGATTGAGGATATGTGGTTTCCAGTTTACATAGAGTCCAATGAAGTTCTTTCAGGGCTGTCGATTAGTCAGCTTGGGAGGGGATATACGCGACTATGATTATAATCGAAGAGAATTCTCTTGGTAGATAATGCAGTCGGCATTTGATTGTAAGGAATTCTAGGTCAGGTGAACAAAAGGACTTGAGTTCCTGTATGTTGTTATGATCACACCACGACTCGTTAATCATAAGGCATACACCCCCGCCCTTCTTCTTACCAGAGAGATGTTTGTTCCTGTCGTCGCGATGCGTGAAGAAACCGGGTGGCTGTACCGACTTTGAAAACGTATCCCGAGTGAGCCATGTTTCCATGAAACATAGAATGTTACAATCTTAGATGTCTCTCTGGGAGGCAACCCTTGCTCGAATTTCGTCTACCTTGTTGTCAAGAGACTGGACATTGGCGAGTAGTATACTCGGGAGCGGTGGGCGGTGTGCCCGTCTATGGAGCCTGACCAGAAGACCGCTCCGTCTGCCCCGCCGTTGTTTTGGGTCGCCTACTGGGATCTGATCCATTGTCCTGGGTGGTGGTCCAAACAGAGGATCCGCTTCGGGAACATCGTATTCCTGGTCGTAATGTTGGTGAGTTGACGTTGCTCTTATATCCAATAGTTTCTCCCGGCTGTTTGTAATAAGACTTAAGTTTTCCTGGGGTAACAGTGTAAGAAATAATACATAAAAAAACTAAATACAGCATAGTTTCCTAAGAACGCGAAGCAAGAGACTGGACATTGGCAAGTAGTATACTCGGGAGCGGTGGGCGTTGTGCCCGTCTATGGAGCATGACCCATCTCTGTCGGCGCCAGCTTACCAATCTGAAGATAGATGTGGGGCGATCAATTCACATATGGTGTCCAGGGCACAGCTGGAAGCTGAGGGGGGTCTATATCAGGCGGCAACATTGAGAGACTTATTTCTGGAGAGATTCATTAAAATTAGAAGCTCAAACTGTTTGGGCATGAACCTGGAAAGTATGACAGAACTTTGCAGGCTATCTCTGCAGTAGATTGTAACTCCTCCCCCTTTGGCAGATATATCTTGATGGAAAATGTTGTAGTTGGCGATAGAAATCTCCGAATTTTTGGTGGCCTTCCTAAGCCAGGATTCAGACACGGCAAGGACATCAGGGTTGGCAGAGTGTGTTAAAGCAGTGAGCAAAACAAACTTAGGGAGGAGGCTTCTGATGTTAACATGCATGAAATCAAGGCTTTTACAGTTACAGAAGTCAACAAATGAGAGCGCCTGGGGACACACAGGGCCTGGGTTAACCTCTACTTCACCAGAGGAACAGAGGAGGAGTAGGATAAGGGTACGGCTAAAGGCTATCAGAACAGGTCGTCTAGTGCGTTGGGGACAGAGAATAAAAGGAGCAGATTTCTGGGTGTGGTAGGATAGATTCAGGGCATAATGTACAGACAGGGGTATAGTGGGGTGCGGGTACAGTGGAGGTAAACCTAGGCATTGAGTGACGATAAGTGAGGCTGCATCTCTGGACGCACTAGTTATGCTGGGTGAGGTCACTGCATGTGTGGGAGGTGGGACAAAAGAGGTATCTGAGGCATGTTGAGTGGGACTAGGGGCTCCGCAGTAAACTAAAACAATGATAACTATTCTAAACAAAAGTATACAAGGCATATTGACCTTAGAGAGAGACAACGCGAGGCATAAAGCAATCACAGGTGTTGATTGGGAGAGCTAGCTAAGACAACAACGGGTAAGACAACAACAGCTAATCAGCTAAGACAACAACAACAACAGGTAAAATGGCGATGAAAGGGAAGAGAGGGTCAGTTAACTACACACAGGGCCTGAGTTCAAGTCTGGGGCCGACAGATAAACTAAATAAACTAAATGGAGTACAGTGATTAATGAACAGTCCAGCAGGCATCAGCTATGTAGCCAAGTGATCATAGGTTCCAGTCAACAGCAATACATGAAACAGGGAAGCAGCTAGGTAGTCGTTACTACGCTAGCAAGCGGGAGAGACAGCGTTCAAAAAAGGTTAGCAGGCCGGGGCTAGTAGAAGCGTTTTCTCCGACCTCCGGCAAAGGCCGGTTGAGGACACAATGAATGAAAGGGTTTTAATGAAAGTCACGACACAACTAAGGATGAATTTTTCACTTCTCTCATTGACTTCCCAAACCCAAGCCTGGTCTGTCAAGTCTGCTTCGTGAGGCGTTCCATGAAGTATCGTCCTGTTGGGCCTCTGGGTTTGAAAACTATGTGCTAATATGGCTAGGGTTAGCTTGCAAGCTTACCAACAATTGTAACAATGTATTTGAAAGACAAACGTGTTTACTGGGCACACGTTTTCAATTAACATTTGCAGACAAAATATAGCTTACATGTTGTCAATAATCCTTTGATTGTAAGCCAACCCTGTCTGTTTTTACTTTGTGATTGCACGCAAACCGGCTTTGTTGGTTAACACCCCACCCGTCTATGTCTTAGTGGATTTGTTCTGTGAGTTTTCTGAATGTTTTTAGCCACTTTTAGATTTTGAGAATGTTTGTAATATGAAATGTCTGAAAACATTTTGAGTTGCCTACCTGGTTGAGTAGCATGCGACACCACTCTGTCAGTGACTCAGGTGTGACTGCGTGACCACAGGACATCTCTGCTTTCAGAATTTCAGGGTAATCATGAGACACCAAAAGACATTTGATCAGAAAATGATTTTACATTAACAATATTGTAATTCAATTGTCTGTAATAACTGTTAGGCCAAAGCTTCTTCATTTTTTGTCACATTCTCCTTCAACCTGACACCTTTCAACTATTAGAAAAAATAGTTGTCATTGTGCAATGACAGTTAAATAAAAGCATCCAAGCACATACTATGCAAGATATAATTGGGTCGTTCTTGAATTATGGTGCCATTTGGGCATGACATTTTGAAAAAAAAAATCTAGATGTTTTATTTATTTAAATGTATTTGGGTACGTCTTCCCATTCTCAATCAGATAATATGGTTGCCTAATGGCTTTACATCATTTTACGCGAAATGATAACATGATAACATCATGCCACCAGTAGGAGAGTAGTAACACCAATGATGGCAACATCAATGAGACACTTTAGGTAATTGAGCATTTTCTGAAATGGATGCCACAAAAGGTAATCAATTCCTTAAAACTAATTTACGAAAGTGATATGATTAATAATTTTGCTCACAATGTTGTTTCCCTTGATTTAAATGGTTTAACACCAAGTGACATTTTGGATTTAGACACACCAAATTATCAATGGAATCCTCAAATTGATGACCTACTAAAAGGGCGTGATTAGCTAATCATTTTCATACAGATATACTGTACCTCTAACCCGATAACAGTTTTCCATCTGGAGAGAATGCTCAAGGTCCTTGTAGGCCATTATCTTTGTAATTAGTGATTTTTAAGGTAGTAACAACAATTACATAAAACTGAGGGACACACATTATACTAGTAAAGAAATATATATTTTCGGTAACACTTTATTTTAAGGTACATATTAGCCACTAAATTGTAGTTTAAGTATGTAGGCCTATATAAGCTTATAAGGCCTTGATTATGTCTTATTAACCATACAGTGCCTTCAGAAAGCGTTCACACCACTTGATACAAGTCCTTAATACAAAGTGTTATTTTTGGGGCAAATCCAATGCAACACATTACTGAGTACCACTCTCCATATTTTCAAGAATAGTGGTGGCTGCATCATGTTATGGGTATGTTTGTAATCGTTACGGACTGGGGAATTTTTCAGGATAAAAACTAAACAGAAAGGAGCTAAGCACAGGCAAAATCCTAGAGGAAAACCCTGTTTAGTCTGCTTTTCACTAGACACTGGGAAATTAATTAAAGTTTCAGCAGGACAATACCCTAAAACACAATACCAAATTTACACTGGAGTTTCTTACCAAGAAGACATTGAATGTTCCTGAGTGGCCGAGTTACAGTTTTGCTTAAATCTACTTGAAAATCTATGAAAAGTCCTGAAAATGGTTGTCTAGCAATGATCAACAACCAGAATTGTTTAAAGAATAATGGGCAAATGTTGCAACAATGTGTGGAATAAGTCAAGGGGTATGAATACTTTCTGAAGGCACTGTATTAGGCCTTAATTAAGTTATTTGTTATTCAAACATTATAAGTCATGTAGTACTGGCCAATCCTTCATGTCATTATTTATATAAACAGAGGATATTTATAATTAGTTTTGCCATGGGTCATTTTATTTGACACATTTTACTATGAGGCTGAGAGAAATTGTGGCTGTTTTAAAGCAAATTTTTGGCAATTCTACACATTTTCCCATGTGACAGAGAGGAAACTGTGCAGTTCTTATGCTTTTCTACACATTTTGCCATGAGGCTGAGAGACATTATTAAAAGCTAATTTAAACGACAAAATAGGTCTGTTGACTGTGATGAAGGCACTGGATTATGAGCTGTCTTGTTTGCTAAATGAAATAATGAAATAGGCAGAGACATGGTGCATAGAATCACAGTGACATATTCCTCAATGCAGTCCTATTTGTGGCTTATTGGGGGTCTGGCTTTCAGTTTGTTATTTCTGGCAACCCATCCTGTGAGAATGTCATTACAGGTCATCTGTTCTGTTATATTTAATCAAATATGACTACCCCAGTGCAATGATTGCTATAAATTCTATCTGATGGTGTTTGCATTTTTTGGACTAATCGATTTACTTCAAATGACTGATTTCCTTATATGAACTGTAATTCAGTAAAATCTTTGAAATGGTTGCATGTTGCGTTTATATTTTTGTTCAGCATTTTATGTCATCAAGCTACAAGAATCCTCCAAACATATCCTTTTGCTCACGTTTGTGGGGAGGATTGCAACTTTGCGATTAATAATATAATCGTATACATCTGATATTCACACAGTTGAATTCGGAAGTTTACATACACCTTAGACAAATACATTTAAACTCAGTTTTTCACAATTCCTAACATTTAATCCTAGTAAAAATTCCCTGTCTTAGGTCAGTTAGGATCACCACTTTAATTTAAGAATGTGAAATGTCAGAATAATAGTAGAGAGAATGATTTATTTAAGCTTTTATTTCTTTCATCACATTCCCAGTGGTCAGAAGTTTACTTGCACTCAATTAGTATTTGGTAGCATTGCCTTTAAATTGTTTAACTTGGGTCAATTGTTTCGGGTAGCCTTACACAAGCTTCCCACAATAAGTTGGGTGAATTTTGGCCCATTCCTCCTGACAGAGCTGGTGTAACTGAATCAGGTTTGTAGGCCTCCTTGCTCACACACGCTTTTTCAGTTCTGCCCACAAATGTTCTATAGAATTGAGGTCAGGGCTTTGTGATGGCCACTCCAATACCTTGACTTTGTTGTCCTTAAGCCATTTTTCCACAACTTTGGAAGTATGCTTGGGGTCATTGTCCATTTGGAAGACCCATTTGCGACCAAGCTTTAACTTTCTGACTGATGTCTTGAGATGTTGCTTCAATATATCCACATCATTTTCCTTCCTCATCTATTTTGTGAAGTGCACCAGTCCCTCCTGCAGCAAAGCACCCCCACAACATGATGCTGCCACCCCCGTTCTTCACGGTAGGAATGGTGTTCTTCAGCTTGCAAGCCTCCCCCTTTTCCCTCCAAACGTAACGATCTTCATTATGGCCAAACAGTTCTATTTTTGTGTCATCAGACCAGAGGACATTTCTCCAAAAAGTACGATTTTTGTCCCCATGTGCTGTTGCAGACCGTAGTCTGGCTTTTTTATGGTGGTTTTGGAGCACTGGCTTCTTCCTTGCTGTGCAGCCTTTCAGGTTATGTCGATATTGGACACGTTTTACTGTGGATATAGATACTTTTGTAACTGTTTCCTCCAGCATCTTCACAAGTTCCTTAGCTGTTGTTCTGGGATTGATTTGCACTTTTCACACCAAGGTACATTCATCTCTAGGAGACAGAACGAGTCTCCTTCCTGAGCAGTATGACGGCTGCCTGGTCCCATGGTGTTTATACTTGCGTACTATTGTTTGTACAGATGAACGTGGTACCTTCAGGCGTTTGAAAATTGCTCCCAAGGACAAACCAGACTTGTGGAGGTCTACCATCTTTTTCTGAGGTCTTGGCTGATTTCTTTTGATTTTCCCATAATGTCAAGCAAAGAGGCACTGAGTTTGAAGGTAGGCTTTGAAATACATCCACAGGTACACCTCCAATTGACTCAAATGATGTCAATTAGCCGATCAGAATATTCTAAAGCCATGACATAATTTTCTGGAATTTTCCAAGCTCTTTAAAGGCACAGTCAACTTAGTGTATGTAAACTTCTGACCCCACTGGAATTGTGATACAGTGAATTATAAGTGAAATATACGGTCTGTAAACAATTGTTGGAAAAATTACTTGAGTCATGAACAAAGTAGATGTCCTAACCGACTTGCCAAAACTATAGTTTGTTAACAAGAAATGTGTGGAGTGGTTGAAAAACAAGTTTTAATGACTCCAGCCTAAGTGTATGTAAACTTCCAACTTCAACTGTATATATATATATATATATATATATTACACACACAGTACCAGTCAAAAGTTTGGACACACCTACTCATTCAAGGGTTTTTCTTTCTTTTTACTATTTTCTACAGTGTAGAATAATGTTGTAGATATCAAAACCATTAAATAACACAAATGGAATCATGTAGTAACCCAAAAAGAGTTAAACAAATCAAAATATATTTTATATTTGAGATTATTTAACGTAGCCACCCTTTGCCTTGATGATAGCTTTGCACACTCTTGGCATTCTCTCCAACTTCATGAGGTAGTCTCCTGGAATGCATTTCAATTAACAGTTGTGCCTAAAAATCAGTTTGTGGAATTTCTTTTTTTTGAGCCAATCAGTTGTGTTGTGACAAGGTAGGGGTGGTATAAAGAAGATAGCCCTATTTGGTAATAGACCACATCCATATTATGGCAAGAACAACTCAAATAAGCAAAGAGAAACCACAGTCCATCATTACTTTAAGACATGAAGGTCAGTCAATCCGGAAAACTTCAAGAACTTTGAAAGTTTCTTCAAGTGCAGTCGCAAAAACAATCAAGCGCGCTATGATGAAACTGGCTCTCATGAGGACTGCAACAGAAAAGGACGACCCATAGTCACCTCTGCTGCAGAGGATGAGTTCATTACAGTTATCAGTTCAGAAATTGCAGTCCAAATAAATGCTTCACAGAGTTCAAGTAACAGACACATCTCAACATCAACTGTTCAGAGGAGACTGCGTGAATCAGGCCTTCATGTTCGAATTGCTGCAAAGAAACCACTACTAAATGACATCAATAAGAAGAAGAGACTTGCTTGAGCCCAGAAACACCAGCAATGGACATTAGACCGGTGGAAATCTGTAATTTGGTTTGATGAGTCCAATTTTGAGATTTTTGGTTCTAACGTGAACGTATGATCTCTGCATTTGTGGTTCCCACCATGAAGTGTGAAGAAGGAGGTGTGATGGTGTGGGGGTGTTTTGCTGGTGACACTGTCTGTGATTTATTTAGAATTCAAGACACACTTAACCATCATCTCTACCACAGCATTCTGCAGTGATACGCCATCCCATCTGGTTTGGGCTTAGCGGACTATCATTTGTTTTTAAACAAGACAATGACCAAACACACCTCCAGGCAGTGTAAGGGCTATTTGACCAAGAAGGAGAGTGATGGAGTGCTGCATCAGATGACCTGCCCTCCAAAATCACCCGACCTCAACCCAACTGTGATGGTTTGGGATGAGTTGGACCGCAGAGTGAAGGAAAAGCAGCCAACAAGTGCTCAGCATATGTGGGAACTCCTTCAAGACTGATGGAAAAGCATTCCTCATGAAGCTGGTTGAGAGAATGCCAAGAGTGTGTAAAGCTGTCATCGAGCCAAAGGATGGCTACTTTGAAGAATCTCAAATATAAAATATATTTTGATTTGTTTAACACTTTTTGGTTACTACATGATTCCATACGTGTTATTTCATAGTTTTGAAGTCTTCACTATTATTCTACAATGTAGAAAATAGCACAAATAAAGAAAAACCCTTGAATGAGTAGGTGTGTCCAAACTTCTGACTGGTACTGTAAGTGGTAGACATTACAATGCTAAATTGAGTCCTATGAGGATCAGAAGTTGGCACTAAAGTTACACCGGTAAGAGAGATTTATTTGTCATTGATTGAATATCATCATTATACCTTGTCATAAATTGATTGTGCTGTTTTACTTGAACTAGACAAGTGGTATGTCTCATTAAATGAGAATGGAATTGGCAAACTACCACCATTATCCTCAATACGTCTTCCAAGGTCAGAGTATGCACAGCATATTACAATGAATTGTAACTCCATCATAAAGTGTTTCTCACAACCCTCCCATACAGATCCAACCACCAACAGCCACATTCCGCAGTGCTTATCATTATATACAACATGTGTAAGTCGTCAAATGTTTTGTTTTGTTTACTCCTCTTTCAAGGAACTTAACATAAATGGTTATCTGATGTCTTCAACCTTGCCTTAATAGTTCCTGTTTGATCCATGTAGATCTGTGCCCCTATAGAGTACTTACAGTGCCTTCGGAAAGTATCCAGAAGCCTTGATGAATGGATTAAAAATAATAAGAATCCTCAGCAATCTACAGACAATACCCTATAATGACAAAGTGAAAACAGGTTTTTATAATTTTTTTTGCAAATGTATTAAAAATAAAAACAGAAATAACTTATTTACATACTGTATTCAGACCCTTTGCTATGAGTCTCAAAATTGAGCTCAGGTGCATCCTGTTTCCATTGAGCATCCTTGAGATGTTTCTTCAACTTGATTGGAGTGCACTTGTGGTAATTTCAATTGATTGGACATGATTTGGAAAGACAAAATTTGTGTCTATATAAGGTCCCACAGTTGACAGTGCATGTCAGAGCAAAAACCAAGCCATGAGGTCGAAGGAATTGTCCGCAGAGCTCCATTACAGAATTTTGTCAAGGCACAGATCTGGGGAAGGGTACCAAAACATTTATGCAGTATTGAAGGTCCACAAAAACACAGTGGCCTCCATCATTCTTAAATGGAAGAAGTTTGGAACCACCAAGACTTCGTATAGCTAGCCGTCCGGCCAAACTGAGCAATTGGGGGAGAAGGGCCATTGTCAGGGAGGTGACCAAGAACCCGATGGTCACTCTGGGAGAGTTGTTGAGATGGGACCATCTCTGTGGCACTCCACCAATCAGGCCTTTGTGGTAGAGTGGCCAGACGGAAGCCACTCCTCTGTAAAAGGCACATGACAGCCTGCTTGTAGTGTGCTAAAGTCTCTCAGACCATGAAAAACATGATTCTCTGGTCTGATGAAACCAACATTGAACTCTTTGGCTTGAATGCCAAGCGTCACATCTGGAGGAAACCTGGCCCCATCCCTACGGTGAAGCATCAAATCAAATCAAATGGTGGTGGCAGCATCATCCTGTGGGGAAGTAGGGACTGGGAGACTAATCAAGATTGAGGAAATGAATGAAACAAAGCACAGAGATCCTTGATGGAAACCTGCTCTAGAGCGCTCAGGACCTCAGACTGGGGCAAAGGTTCACCTTCCAACAGGCCAACGACCCTTTTATTTTTTTTTATTTTACCTTTATTTAACTAGGAAAGTCAGTTAAGAACAAATTCTTATTTACAATGACAGCCTAGGAACAGCGGGTTAACCTCTTAGCGCGCCGATCCCTTTAGCGGGATCGTTTTCAGAGCAAACATAACGCGCCAAATTCAAAATACATATTCGTAATACATATTCGTAATATTTAACTTCGATATACAAGTGTTGCATAGTGTTGCATAGCCATCAAAAGCTCTGCTTCTTGGCAATATCACTGCGTTGTCAGATTTTAAAAAGGCTTTACGGCGAAAGCACTACATTTGATTGTTTGAGGCTAGTACCTCACATATTTTCCACATTAGCATAAATTCATATCCAGCTCGGTTCTCAAAATATCCATATCACAGCTAATATAAATCGCTTACCTTTCAAATAACTTCTTCTGAGGTCTTCCCAAGTGTCCAAACAAGATAATCCATGGTTCTTTTGTTAGAAAAAGTAAATAATTATATCCATAAATATCCGTTGTTTTTGGCACGTTACGTTCAGCTACTCCACCAAGCATTGTCAGTCTACTCGCCCGTTTTACAGTGAAGGGATCGCGTTCAAATTATACCTCTCATCTTTTCACAAACAAATCAAATATCATTAATAATGCATCCTTATGTATTCTTTTATGAATAATAGCGATCATATTTTACAAGAACGGTAAGTGAAACGTTAAAAGACGAAAAGAAAGTTGGTCGCGCTGGGCGCGTTCACGTTCTCGTGAACGAGCACGTCTGTTTACCTTTTCTCCCTACCCGTAGTAATTCTCTCTCTCTAAGGATCTGGTCAGAGCTTTTTCCTCCATACCCTTTCCAGAGACTGTTGACATCTAGTGGAAGCCATAAGTACTGCAACCTCGGTCCTATTCCCCATAGAAAAATATTACATGGGCTTCAAAATGAGAGGAGAGCAACAGAAAAATAAATTCCGGACAGAAATCTCTCTGGTTTTTGCCTGCTAAATCTGTTCTGGAATAGCCACAGACTATATCTTAATGGTTTTATAAACTTCAGAGTGTTTCCTATCCAATAGTACTAAATATGTAAATATCCTAGTTTCTGGCCATGAGTGGTAGGCATTTAACTTTGGGCACGTCAGACAGGCGAAAATTTGGAAAATGGGACCCTAGCTGGAAGAGGTTAACTGCCTTGTTCAGGGGCAGAACGACAGATTTTTACCTTGTCAGCTCAGGGATTTGATCTTGTCTCATCTTAGGCTACCTGCCGCCCCATAGCACACAGCCAAGACAACGCAGGAGTGGCTTCCGGGACAAGTCTCTGAATGTCCTTGTGGGGCCCAGCCAGAGCCAGGACTTCAACCTGACAGAACTTGAGAGTGCAGAGAAGAGTGGGAGAATCTCCCCAAATACAGGTGTGCCAAGCTTGTAGCGTCATACCCAAGAAGACTTTATGCTGTAATGCTGCCAAAGGTGCTTCAACAAAGTACTAAGTAAAGGGTCTGAATACTTTAAAAAATAAATAAATTAGCAAATATTTATAACAACATGTCTTTGCTTTGTCATTGTGGTGTATTGTATGTAGATTGATGACAAAAAAAACCAATTTAATACATTTTTGAACACGGCTGTAACGTAACAAAATGTGGAAAAAGTCAAGGGGTCTGAAAACTTCCCGAAGACACTGTGTGTGGCTATAACTTAAATAAAGTTAATTAACCAATAACTCTCTGTAATATATTTTTTTCTCTGTTGATTCAGTACAGGGAGTTTCATGTTGTGAGGGTGCTGATAGAAAAAACAGACAGAATGATGGTGTGACAAAGGAAGATGAAGAGAAGAAAAGAAGAGAAGATGACCATATGCTGAGAGAACAGGAAATAGCAACAAGAGAAGAGGAAAATATGCGGAGGGAAAAGGAACTCAAGAGAAGAGAAGAGGATCATATGTGTAGAGAAAAGGAAATGAGGAGACGAGAAGAGGAACGGATGAGAAGAGAAGAAGAAATAAAGATGGAACAGATTGGAAGAGAACAGAAAATTATGTTGAAAGAAAATGAAATGATAGGAAGAGAAAAGGAACTAAAGATGAGAGAAGATAAAATGATGAGAAGAGGAACTGAAGAAACGAGGTACGAGCGAAAATGAAATGAGGAGACGAGAAGTGGAAGTTAAGAACAAACAAAAAATGGGCCAGACAATAGCTGTATGGAGCCCAGAGGTCAGAGAGGTGGACCAGTAGCTGTGAGGCTAAACAGGCTATTGGAACATTACTATACTAACATTTGCTACCTATGTGCCTTGAATTAACCCTTAAACTGCTCCAGACTCTTGTGTGTGTAAATCAGTAGTATGCATACGCATGTTATCTCCAGGGGCACAAAGAAACAAAGAAATGTAACTGTTTGATTTAAGGTCAACCATGAAGTTAATTTCACACAAATTTGTATATCCTAGACATAGCCTTGCAGGCTCATAGGACACCGAGAAGGACATGCTTAATTCATGTGTGAGTTCCAAATATCTCTGTAACTTTAGTCGCCCCAGCGTGAGTTTTTTTCATGCATGTGATGTTAGAACATTCTCTCCGTTCCAGAATGTGATTATTACGCAGCAGTACATTTAATCCGCGCGCTGCCCTCAAACCAAGGCACGCAGCCTGTTTTTATTTATAGGCTGTTTCAATTTCAAATGATTTTCTAAGAACAGTTGGAATTGAGGTGTGTTCCGCCTTCTCATTCATTCACATAAAAATAGTCATTTTTACTTTTGCGGACAATACATTTTTGGGACATTTCTGACCCGGACAAAATTCCACAAGCACTTCAATTGTTATCATGCATTCTGAATCTTGCATAGATTGTAATGGGCACATATTATGTGTGTAAAATACTTTTTTGAAGTTTGTACTGATTATGATGAGCTAAGCTAATTCCACCTGTGTGTAGCCATGTTTGTTGACATACAATGCATTCTGGGTTTCACGTAATCGTCTGTGGGACCAAAGATGTTATAACAAAATGAGGTGAGTAAGGGTTCACTCATTTTTTTGAGGACTTCCAGAAATAAATGGTGGGATGGTGGATGACACCCCCTTGAACATGCATACTATAAACAGACCAAACTCATCTTGTCTCCTCTTATTATCTTTGGTTTCTGTGAGGGGAAAAAAGCATGGCAGCGGGAAGAAACTAACCATCGTCGGATTACTTTCGATTTCTATAGAGTTTTACCCAATTATTTAGATCAGTGGTGAGCTCACCCGTGATGTGATTAATTATAAATAGTAATTTCTATTAGCTAATTCATATTGTAGTTTGTCAAATGTAGCCTACATTTTTCTGGTTTGGATGATTGTGTTATGCTGTAGATACTTCTGTGAATGTCTGAACATTGCATCCAAAAAATAAACTGCTCACATTCTGGACATAACTTTGTAAGGAGTTTGTGCAAAATGTTTCTGAAAAAAGTGTGGCCATCTCAAATGCAGATTGTTGCGTCATTCGAAACTAGTGTTCTAAATAAGCGTTCTAATCACACTGGTTTGATCGTACACTACAGGGACCACTGTAGAATGATCACACCTGTGTGTTGGTACATGTGAAAAGGTTAAGTGATATTGTAGAGTCTAGTCTGGACTATCATTAAATGTGAAGACTTATTTATATCAAATCAGTTCTATAGGTTTAATTATTATGTTATTAAACTAATGTAAACATTAATTAACTAGGAAGTTGGGGCACCACGGGAAAATGTTGTTTACAGAGTTATGAGTTACCGAATATAGCTCTTCAGATATTTTCATATCTTATCGATTACAGTCTTCTATTAATGATTATTTATTGTTACCTTCGTCAGTCTCATTCTGAACGTTATAAAATTCTTGGTTATCTGCACGAACCCTAGCCTAAATTATGAATCAGTGATATAAAAATTGGCTTAATTATTTATTTACTATCTAACTAAATAATCACACAGAAATACATAACACACACACATAGGTTGAATGAATTACTAACATAATGCAATGAAAAGTCCTCAGCGGACGAAACCGATATGACGGCTTGGCAGACAATGGAAAGGGGTGGGAACAAATAAAGAGCGGGAAAAAAAGTACCCACTAACACACAGTTAATAATTATACTCATTGAAATGCTAATACTTTGCACATGAATGGCCGCTCATTCGAAAATAATTGCAATGTATATATTTACGCACATACAGTTGAAGTCGGAAGTTTACATACATCTTAGCCAAATATGTTTCAACTCAGTTTTTCACAATTCCTGACATTTAATCCTAGTAAAAATTCCCTGTCTTAGGTCAGTTAGGATCACCACTTTTTTTAAGAATGTGAAATGTCAGAATAATAGTAGAGAGAATTATTTATTTCAGCTTTAATTTCTGTCATCACATTCCAGGGGGGCAGAAGTTTACATACACTCAATTAGTATTTGGTAGCATTGCCTTTAAATTGTTTATCTTGGGTCAAACAGTTTCGGATAGCCTTCCACAAGCTTCCCACAATAAGTTGGGTGAATTCTGGCCCATTCTTCCTGACAGAGCTGGTGTAACTGAGTCAGGTTTGTAGGCCTCCTTGCTCACACACGCTTTTTCAGTTCTGTCCACAACTTATTAAATTTAGGTCAGGTCTTTGTGATGGCCACTCCAATACCTTGACTTTGTTGTCCTTAAGCCATTTTGCCACAACTTTGGAAGTATGCTTGGGGTCATTGTCAATTTGTAAGACCCATTTGCGACCAAGCTTTAACTTCCTGACTGATGTCTTGAGATGTTGCTTCAATATATCCACATAATTTTCCTTCCTCATGAAGCCATCTATTTTGTGAATTGCACCAGTCCCTCCTGCAGCAAAACACCCCCACAACATGATGGTGCCTCCCCCGTGCTTCACGGTTGGGATGGTGTTCTTCGGCTTGCAAGCCTCTCCATTTTTCCTCCAAACATAATGATGGTCGTTATGGCCAAACAGTTCTATTTTTGTTTCATCAGACCAGAGGACATTTCTCCAAAAAGTACGATCTTTGTACAGTTGCAGACCGTAGTCTGGCTTTTTTATGGCGGTTTTGGAGCAGTGGCTTCTTCCTTGCTGAGCGGCCTTTCAGATTATGTCGATATAGAACTCGTTTTACTGTGGATATAGATACTTTTGTACCTGTTTCCTCCAGCATCTTCACAAGGTCCTTAGCTGTTGTTCTGGTATTGATTTGCACTTTTTGCACCAAAGTACGTTCATCTCTAGGAGACAGAACGCGTCTCCTTCCTAAGCGGTATGATGGCTGAGTGGTCCCATGGTGTTTATACTTGCGTACTATTGTTTGTACAGATGAACATGGTACCTTCAGGTGTTTGGAAATTGCTCCCAAGGATGAACCAGACTTGTTGAGGTCTACCATTTTTTTCTGAGGTCTTGGCTGATTTCTTTTGATTTTGTCTGTCACGGTGCGGAGGTTTCTCTTGGTAATGAGCAATACCTTTCTTGTCCCTGGCCTCAATCTAAGGTACCAGAGCTTCGTGCGTCACTGTTATAGTTCAGTGGAACACTAGGTCTGCCGTGTGACCTATGTTAGGTATATTTGTTATAGTGAAACTTCCCCGTTTATTTACTTCCCACTGAAGTTGATCAGGCTTCAGTATGAGTTAGTATAATATTCAGGTTCTGTTTTCGATTACCTAACTACAATATTTGCAGTATCCTTTAGTACGTTTATTCCATAAAACGATTTACCTACGCACAGTATTTATAGTACCCTGTAGCACGTTTATTCCTTAAAACGATTTACCTAAGTACCCGTCGGTTAGGGCTGCTTGAACCCTAATACTGTCTACTGTGTTTACTAAAATAAGTTATGGTCCAATACGATAACTTTAGTTTTAGTTCAGTGTGCCTGACTTCCTTCCGATTATACGAGGAGTGTCAGAGTTGTTATCTCCTCTAATCAGTCAGTTGCCAAATACACTGTCTTTTTATTCAAAAGTAGTAATAGCGTACAGGGTTACTTTATCCATTGCAGTTTTACAATTTCTAAAACATAAATCATCAAATCCTTAAACACTTCACACAAAGTAAATGCAAATTATAAGCAAGATCTCATTACCTTAATCCCTTCTTCAATTGATTCTCTGAGTGGTCAAGTGGATACTGGTCCTTTGACTCGTTCAAATTATCAATCCCTTTTTAGGTAGGGCTTACTTTGCCTACCACGAGAGGTATCTGAGGTTTTGTTTACCGATACAACAAAGCCTATCAGCCCGACAAAGGCTCCTGTGCACCTTCCAGATCACCTAGCTTTGGTTCAAAGCAGTGGATCCTGGCACAATACTCGGCACTGTGTCGCTTGGTTGATGCCTCGTTCTATCAGTAACTCATTGTACCTCGCACCCTCGTGGAGTATAAAGCAAGTATATTTACCAATTTAGGGGGGGATCACCCACTGGGTTGTCCAGACCTCTACGGATTGATTCACACCGATCTCTCTTTTTCCTCCCCGTATATACCTTTCTCAGAGAATCATTTTGTGAAGCTTACAATATAATCACGCAGTGTCTTAGTCGCACTGCGCAAGGTGGCTGCTTCCGCTGTGCCCTAGTTCAGTTGAAGCTTGTCTTCAGGTCTTGCCAAATAAGGTCCTCCTCATTCTCTTCCTGTTGTGTCGTCACAGGGGGGGAAGGGCTGTCTTCTGGATCGTTGCACAGCTGTACTTCCCAGTACCCCTCTGGCACCTCCCACCCTGGTACTAGTCCTTCGGCTTCCCCTTCTCTCAGAGGGGCCTCTGGTTTAACCAGTAGTGGTTGTTCTCTTAGTCCCAGGGGACCCTTCATCCAATCACTTTTTACTCTTTTTGCTACATGTCAAGCAAAGAGGCACTGAGTTTGAAGGTAGGCCTTGAAATGCATCCACAGGTACACCTCCAATTGACTCAAATGATATCAATTAGCCTATCAGAAGTCTGACCCACTGGAATTGTGATACAGTGAATTATAAGTGAAATAATCGGTCTGTAAACAATTGTTGGAAAATTGACTTGTGTCATGCACAAAGTGGATGTCCTAACCGACTTGACAAAACTATTGTTTGTTAGCGGGATCGTTTTCAAAGCAAACATAACGCGGCAAATTCAAAATAAAAATTCATAATATTTAACATTCTTCGATATACAAGTGTTGCATAGCCATCAAAAGCTCTGCTTCTTGGCAATATCACTGCATTGTCAGATTTCAAAAAGGCTTTACGGCGAAAGCACTACATTTGATTGTTTGAGGCTAGCACCTCACATATTTTCCATATTAGCATAAATTCATATCCAGCTCGGTTCTCACAATGTCCATATCACAGCTAATATAAATCGCTTACCTTTCAAAGAACTTCTGGTGAGGGCTTCCCAAGTGTCCAAACAAGAGAATCCATGGTTCTTTTGTTAGAAAAAGTAATTCATTATATCCATAAATCTCCGTTTGGTTGGCACGTTATGTTCAGCTACTCCACCAAGCATTGTCAGTCTACTCGCCCGTTGTACAGTGAAGAGAACGCGTTCACGTTATACCTCTCATCTTTTCACAAACAAATCAAATATCATTAATAATGCATCCTTATGTATCCTTTTATGAATAATAGCGATCATATTTTACACGGATGGTAACTGAAACGTTATAAAAGGGAAAGAAAGCTGGGCGCGTTCACGTTCTCGTGACCGGGCACTGTTGTTTACCTTTTTCCCTTCCTGTAGTCTGTCTTCTTCTATAAGGATCTCCTCAGGGCTATTTCCTCCAGACACTTTCCAGAGACTGTTGACATCTAGTGGAAGCCATAGGTACTGCAACCTGTGTCCTATTCCCCATTGACTTCTATTACCAGGCCTTCAAAGTGAGTGGAGGGCAAAAGAAAAAGGATTTCTGGACAGAAATGTCTCAGGTTTTTGCCTGCTATATCTGTTCTGTTATACCCACAGACTATATCTTGATGGTTTTAGAAACTTCAGAGTGATTCCTATCCAATAGTATCCACTAGTTTCTGGCCCTGAGTGGCAGGCATTTAACTTTGGGCACGTCAGACAGGCGAAAATTCGGAAAATGGGACCCTACCCCTAAGAGGTTAACCTCTTAAGGAGCAGCAAGGTGCGCTGGAGCGCTAGCGCCCCACTCTCGACACTACCAGGTAAAATGCAAGGCGCCAAATTCAAAATCCAAAAGTTGAATTATTAAACAAGTGTTTCATAGTCATCAAAAGCTCTGCTTCTTGGCAATATCACGGCGTTGTCAGATTTCAAAAAGGCTTTACGGCAAAAGCACCACATTTGATTGTTTGAGGGTAGCACCTGACATATTTTTGCCATTACCATGAATTCAATAGCCGGTTCACACAAAACACATTTCACAGCGAAAACAAATCAATTACCTGTTGAAGAACTTCTGCTGATGGCTTCCCAAGTGTCCAACGAAGACAATCCATGGTTCTTTTGTTAGAAAAAGTAATGTATTATATCCATAAATCTCTGTTTGGTTCGCGCGTTATAATCAGAAACTACAGCCTCCACTCCTCCATTGAAACGTGAATAGAACTCGTTCAACCAAGAACAATCAAACATCATTTTAAATGTATCCTTAGGAACACTTTTACGTATATTTACTATAATAATTCAACCGGAATATAAACTGGGCTATAAGAACAGAAAAAAACACAGAGCGCTTGGCGAGAGCACGCGTCCTCTTCTATTGACATCCAAGGGGACACTTCCTGTTTTCTCTTCTTCTCTGCTCTAAAAGCATCTGAATAATATCTGAACACTCGAGACTGTTGACATCCAGAGGAAGCGATAGGTACTGCATTCATATGCCCATATATGGGCATTTTCATAAGGGAGGGGTTCCAAATGAGGCACTCTGTCAAAACCACTTTTTCCAGGACAGAAATTCCTCTGCGTTTCGCCTGCCATATCCGTTCTGTTTTACTCACAGACAAATGGTTAACACTTTTAGAAAATTCAGAGTGTTTCCTATCCAATGGTACTAAATATGTGCATATCCTATTTTCCGGGCCTGAATGTGAGGCATTTTACTTTGGGCACGCCAGGTTCTCCAAAATGTCACCTCATGCGCTGCTCCCTAAGAAGTTAACTAACCTCCAGACAAGCTTCAATGCCATACAACTCTCCTTCCGTGGCCTCCAACTGCTCTTAAATGCAAGTAAAACTAAATGCATGCTTTTCAACCGATCACTGCCCGCACCTGCCCGCCCGTCCAGCATCACTACTCTGGACGGTTCTGTCTTAGAATATGTGGACAACTACAAATACCTAGGTGTCTGGCTAGACTGTAAACTCTCCTTCCAGACACATTAAATATATCCAATCCAAAATAAAATTTAGAATTGGCTTCCTATTTCGCAACAAAGCATCCTTCACTAATGCTGCCAAACATACCCTCGTAAAACTGACCATCCTACCGATCCTCGACTTCGGCGATGTTATTTATAAAATAGCCTCCAACACTCTACTCAACAAATTGGATGCAGTCTATCACAGTGCCATCCGTTTTGTCACCAAATCCCCATATACTACCCACCACTGCAACCTGTACGCTCTCATTGGCTGGCCCTCGCTTCATACACGTCGCCAATCCCACTGACTCCAGGTCATCTACAAGTCTTTGGTAGGTAAAGCCACGCCTTATCTCAGCTCACTGGTCACCATAGCAGCACCCACCCGTAGCACGCGCTCCAGCCGGTAAATTTCACTGGTCATCCCCAAAGCCAATTCCCCCTTTGGCCGCCTTTCCTTCCAGTTGTCTGCTGCCAATGACTGGAACGAACTACAAAAATCACTGAAGCAGAAGACTTATATCTCCCTCACTAACTTTAAGCACCAGCTGTCAGTGCAGCTCACAGATCATTGCACCTGCACATAGCCCATCTGTAAAAAGTCCATCCTACTACCTCATCCCCATACTGTGTTTATTTATTTAACTTGCTCCTTTGCACCCCAGTAACTTGCACATTTATCTTCTGGACATCTAACACTCGTGTTTAATTGCTATATTGTAATTACTTCGCCACCATGGTCTATTTGTTGCCCTACCTCCCTTATCTTACCTCATTTGCACTCACTGTATATAGACTTATTTATAACATTTTTGGTTGTTTTTATTTACATTTTTCTACTGTATTATTGGCTGTATGTCACGATCTTCATTAGTGACGGACCAAGGCGCAGCGAGGTATCCAGTATACATGCTTTATTTACGTAACGTAACTGGGAAAAAACAATAAACGAACGAAGATCGAAACAACAGAACATAACATAGACTAAACACTTAAGCTATGAACCAAACAATAACCCACAAAACCCTAGTGAAAACCACAAACATATATATGGTTCCCAATTAGAGGTAACGACACTCAGCTGCCTCTAATTGGGAACCATTAACCCAACATAGAAAATCACACCTAGAACCAAAAAACCCTACACCAAAAACTAAACTAAAGACGCCAGCCTGTAAAACTCAGGCCTGGACGTGACACTGTATGTCTGTGTATTCCATGTGTAACTCTTTGTTGTTGTATGTATCAAACTGCTGTGCTTTATCTTGGCCAGGTCGCAGTTGTAAATGAGAACTTGTTAAATAAAGGTAAAATAAAGAAATATAAAAAATTGCTTTGATGTTCTCATCAGATTTGTCTGTTTTCCATAAATGTGAAGATTCCATCTCTGACCATACCGGTCATTCTCGTTTACCTTTGACTCCATTTTAGGAATGCCTCTTTTCTCCTTGGAAGTTTCAACATCCATTATCTCAGCAACAGTTTGGTCATGTCCTGATTCCATGCTGCTAGCTATGAAGAAGTTAGCTAGCTAACTTAAGAAATCACGCTGACACTTTTCGATAGCTAGCTTGTTCATTGGATATTGTCAAATAAATTTCAATGGTATGAATAATTTACGAAATTATTTAAAATAGCTACATTGTATGGTAAGATATAATTTTTGTGAGAAAAAAAAAAAAAATTGCAACTGCAGCCTAAAACTATAAACTTTGCGAGAAAACCCTAAAATTGTTCCTCAGCTAGAAATGTTACACCCTCTCATGACGCCATCTTGAGCCCCCCCCGCGCAATTTTTTTATGTCCACCCTTACTAAAGGCAGGTGACCATAAGTGACAGAACACTGAGCCAATCACGGTGCAATGCTCCTATTTTCTGCTGGCCTGCCCCACCACCACAGAAAGCACTGAGCTAGGCTAAAACACCTGCATTTTGGAGCTGCCTGTTTGTATGCGGCTTATTAACTCAATTATATACACTGCTCAAAAAAAATAAAGGGAACACTAAAATAACACATCCTAGATCTGAATGAATGAAATAATCTTATTCAATACTTCTTTCTTTACATAGTTGAATGTGCTGACAACAAAATTACACAGAAATTATCAATGGAAATCAAATGTATCAACCCATGGAGGTCTGGATTTGGAGTCACACTCAAAATTAAAGTGGAAAACCACACAACAGGCTGATCCAACTTTGATGTAATGTCCTTAAAACAAGTCAAAATGAGGCTCAGTAGTGTGTGTGGCCTCCACGTGCCTGTATGACCTCCCTACAACGCCTGGGCATGCTCCTGATGAGGTGGCGGATGGTCTCCTGAGGGATCTCCTCCCAGACCTGGACTAAAGCATCCACCAACTCCTGGACAGTCTGTGGTGCAACGTATGCGTTGGTGGATGGAGCGAGACATGATGTCCCAGATGTGCTCAATTGGATTCAGGTCTGGGGAACGGGCGGGCCAGTCCATAGCATCAATGCCTTCCTCTTGCAGGAACTGCTGACACACTCCAGCCACAAGAGGTCTAGCATTGTCTTGCATTAGGAGGAACCCAGGGCCAACCGCACCAGCATATGGTCTCACAAGGGGTCTGAGGATCTCATCTCGGTACCTAATGGCAGTCAGGCTACCTCTGGCGAGCACATGGAGGGCTGTGCGGCCCACCAAAGAAATGCCACCCCACACCATGACTTACCCACCGCCAAACCGGTCATGCTGGAGGATGTTGCAGGCAGCAGAACGTTCTCCACGGCGTCTCCAGACTCTGTCACGTCTGTCACATGTGCTCAGTGTGAACCTGCTTTCATCTGTGAAGAGCACAGGGCGCCAATGGCGAATTTGCCAATCTTGGTGTTCTCTGGCAAATGCCAAACGTCCTGCACGGTGTTGGGCTGTAAGCACAATCCCCACCTGTGGACGTCGGGCCCTCATACCACCCTCATGGAGTCTGTTTCTGACCGTTTGAGCAGACACATGCACATTTGTGGCCTGCTGGAGGTCATTTTGCAGGGCTCTGGCAGTGCTCCTCCTGCTCCTCCTTGCACAAAGGCGGAGGTAGCGGTCCTGCTGCTGGGTTGTTGCCCTCCTACGGCCTCCTCCACGTCTCCTGATGTACTGGCTTGTCTCCTGGTAGCGCCTCCATGCTCTGGACACTACGCTGACAGACACAGCAAACCTTCTTGCCACAGCTCGCATTGATGTGCCATCCTGGATGAGCTGCACTACCTGAGCCACTTGTGTGGGTTGTAGACTCCGTCTCATGCTACCACTAGAGTGAAAGCACCGCCAGCATTCAAAAGTGACCAAAACATCAGCCAGGAAGCATAGGAACTGAGAAGTGGTCTGTGGTCACCACCTGCAGAACCACTCCTTTATTGGGGGTGTCTTGCTAATTGCCTATAATTTACACCTGTTGTCTATTCTATTTGCACAACATCATGTGAAATTTATTGTCAATCAGTGTTGCTTCCTAAGTGGACAGTTTGATTTCACAGAAGTGTGATTGACTTGGAGTTACATTGTGTTGTTTAAGTGTTCCCTTTATTTTTTTGAGAAGTGTATATATTTTTACATTGTTTGCAAACTGATATGTGACATGTATTCATGCCAAAATAACATGCAAAACAGGCACGCCTCCCCGCCCAAAAAATAAGTATTTAAAAATAAATAATAATCATTTTATTTTTGCTAAAAATTTGGGGCTCTAAACAGGTGACGGGTCGCCACTAACAACAACACACAGACATTCTGACCCATTTTTGTGACTCTCAGCTAACCCGTATATAGGCAGTTCTTTTTCACAATGTAAAAACCTAATATTACACAAATAACTTTTATTTTTTCATTTATTTGTATCAACATTTTATAATAAACAAATGTCTTTACAGTGTTAAATATTAGTTATTGTGGGCAGTGTCCGCAATAAGGTAACACAGGGAGCCGCTTGTAGATTTGAAAGTGTAACAGTATTGCTTCCGTCCCTCTCCTTGCCCCCACCTGGCCTCAAACCAGGGACCCTCTGCACTCATGAACAACTGACACCCACGAAGCATCGTTACCCATCACTCCAAAAAAGCCACAGCCCTTGCAGAGCAAGGGGAACAACTACTTCAAGGTCTCAGAGCGAGTGACGTCACCGATTGAAACACTATTAGCGCGCACCCCGCTAACTCTCTAGCCATTTCACACCGGTTACACTCACCCCCCTTTTGACGACCTCCTTTTCCGCAGCAACCAGTGACCCGATCAACAGCATCAATGTAACAGTATTGCTTCCGTCCCTTTCCTCGCCACTACCTGGGCTCGAACCAGGGACACTCTGCACACATCCACAACTGACACCTACGAAGCATCGTTACCCATCGCTCCAAAAAAGCTGCGGCCCTTGCAGAGCAAGGGGAACAACTACTTCAAGGTCTCAGAGTGAGTGATGTTAGGTTTTGCGTAGGTTCAACTGAGATAGGAACAATAGTACACCTGAACTAATTCAAAAGTTAATGAATGGCAAATGCAATTTCCGTATATACGGGTTCAATGTAGCATCACGCAGGACGAAACAGAGAACTGCCTTTCTGCTGAAAGCATTGGTATATGTTCTGACAGTTTAGTTCCCACCTCGGGATGGGCCTATCAGAACAGCGGCTGGGCGTGGTTTAGACTTGCCTGGCCAATCGTTGTCGCACAGGCTGGTCCCAGCCTCTTGGCGCTCTTCTTGAGTTATCTTCCTGTTTTTAGTAGCTCAGTACTTTTCCACCAGCCAGGGTCTTGTGATAAAGATCCCACACCCCCCACTTAACCACAAGTCAGCAATTGTCTCAAGATGTCCGCACAGGGGTTACACATACACAAGTCCTTACAGAATAACCCCCAATATGATTAATAGCAATTAGCAATTGTTAATACTATTATGGTATAAAAATACTATTATGGTATAAAAATGTCAGATCCCCACAGTGACGTCACCAGTTGAAACGCTATTAGCTTAGCGCGCACCAAGAAAACTTACAAGCAATTTCACACCGGTTAGAAAAGCTCTAATGCTCCACCTCCAATACAGTGAAAACAACCACAATGCGGTGTCGGCTAGTGCGGTTGTGGATTGAATCTAGACCCTCATTTTTTGTAAACTGAGGGGGCAAGGAAGTGTTGAGATTCATATTGAAGTGTTATGGGGAAACTGCTACAGTCACTTAGATTGTTTTTAGTCATTCTTTGACAGAGATCAGGGAACAATGCAAGCATCTCTTACACAAATAAAACTAACATTATGTGGTTTATACTCATCCTCACAGGCAACGTTCCCTCTAAGCTGCAATGTTCCATCTAAACTGAGTGCGTACGAGGGCCGCGCAGTAGTCTGCCGTAGAGCACAGAAGAAATATCAGCCCATGGAGAGAAGCACAAGATTGAACTTCACTCAACTTTCTAGAGTTTTCCCTGTAAGTTACTACTATCAACGTTTCCCTTTACTGGGGCAATTGTGATCGAATCAATGCAATATCAACCACTTTCAATGCAACATACTGAAACAAAACAAACTATTCAAGAGATTTTGTTGTAGGCAGAAGGCATTGGAGTAGGATTCTATTACACACACTCTACACAGACCTGTGCGGCATAACCAATCAGAGCTGCAGTAGGCCTTTATGCCAGGGGTGCTTAAACTTTTTCAGCCTGGGACCCAAATCAGAAATTCTGTGTTTTCCTGTGACCCAAGTTTAGGAAAATATGCAACTATATGTAAATATTGGTACATTTCAATGCCCTTATGCCTAAAAAAAATGCAATATAGACAAAAACAAATAGCAATGAATACCCATAAATATATTTTCAAAGACTCTTACATACTTATCTAGGTTGGAACTGTTACTGTTAAAATACAAGAAATCCTTTAATTCTGAACTATAATAAATGGAATGAACACATCACACAGACGTATAACAGAACACACACACAGGCTTTTGATCTTGCAACCCTAAGTAACAGTACAGATAAAAAATTAGCGGCCTACTGTTCATCTTACTGTAGAAATGATTGTTGATAGAAAGTTTAGGTTGGAACTGTTGCTGTTAAAATACAATACATATTTTTTATTCTGAACTGGAATAAATGGATTGATCACATCAGACCAGAAAACACACACTTACACAGTCCTAATGAGAGGTGTGTGGCTGGTTGAAGTTTTAAACAAGCATGTCTATTCTGGGCTCAGTTTTTGACAGTGCAACACTGAGGTCATGTTCAGCATTGACACTGTTTCTGTACTTGAAATCAAATCAAATCAAATGTTATTTGTCACATACACATGGTTAGCAGATGTTAATGCAAGTCTAGCGAAATGCTTGTGCTTCTAGTTCCGACCATGCAGTAGTATCTAACAAGTAGTCTAACAATTTCACAACAACTACCTTATACACACAAGTGTAAAGGAATGAATACAAGTATGTACATATAAATATATGGATGAGCGATGGCTGACCAGCATAGGCAAGATTCAGTAGATGGTATAGAGTACAGTGTATACATTTGATATGAGTAATATCGGATATGTAAACATTATATACAAAATTGTTTAAAGTGGCTAGTGATACATTTGTTACATCCAATTTTCTATTATATAAAGTGGCTAGAGATTTAAGTCAGTATGTTGGCAGCAGCCACTCAATGTTAGTGATGGCTGTTTATCAGTCTGATGGCCTTGAGATAGAAGCTGTTTTTCAGTCTCTCGGTCCCGGCTTTGATGCACCTGTACTGACCTCGCTTTCTGGATGATAGCGGGGTGAACAGGCAGTGGCTCTTTTTGGCCTTCCTGTGACTTCGGGTGGTGTAGGTGTCCTGGAGGGCAGGTAGTTTACCTCCGGTGATGCGTTGTGCAGTCCTCACTACCCTCTGGAGAGCCTTACGGTTGTGAGCGGAGCAGTTGTCGTACCAGGCGGTGATACAGCCCAACAGGATGCTCTCGATTGTGCATCTGTAGAGGTTTGTGAGTGTTTTTGGTGCCAAGCCGAATTTCTGCAGCCTCCTGAGGTTGAAGAGGCGCTGTTGCGCCTTCTTCACCACGCTGTCTGTGTGGGTGGACCATTTCAGTTTGTGCGTGATGTGTACGCCGAGGAACTTAAAACTTTACACCTTCTCAACTACTGAAGTCCACAATCATCTACTTAGTTTTGTTGACGTTGAGTGAGAGGTTATTTTCCTGACACCATACTCCGAGGGCCTCACCTCCTCCCTGTAGGCCGTCTCGTCGTTGTTGGTAATCAAGACAACCACTGTAGTGTCGTCAGCAAACTTGATGATTGAGTTGGAGGCGTGCTTGGCCACGCAGTCATGGGTGAACAGTGAGTACAAAAGAGGGCTGAGAACGCACCCTTGTGGGGCCCCAGTGTTGCCAAGAACCCTGACTCGTGTATGTGGTGCCAAACTGGATCAGAACATCTACTGCTTTCTCAGTCAGGCAGGAGACACCTTCCTGCTGCAGATGAGCAATCCAGAACTGTGTATGTGTTTGCCTCAAAAAGCATCTTGCTTCAATCAGTTAATTCCATTTCAGAATAACAATTATTACTTGTATTTTAACGGCAACAGTTCCAACCTAAACTTGTTTTCAACAATAATTTCTACAGTAAAATGTACAGTATTCCTGTAAATTTTTCATCTATCTGTACTGTTTCTCAGTAGCTAGCTAGCTTGATTTGGCTAACATTAGCTATTAGCTGTGTAACATTAAAAGGCCAAGGGATTGTTTGAAAGAGAATCTCACATGTACTACGAGAGAAAGTACTGTTAGGGTTGCGTCAATCAAATCTGGTATTAGGATAAATTGTCACAGAGACACCGAATATATTCTGTTACTTTATTGTATTCAAGCAATAAATGGTAAATGCAATCTTCGTATATACGGGTTCAATGCAACACCATGCAGGGCAAGCAAGGAACTGGCCAACACCCCAAGCCACTCTTCTTAAATACCCTGACAGTGATAGTTTCTGCTTCTGAGCTGGCCTGTCAGAGTAGAGGCTGAGCGTGGTTTAGACTTACTCAGCCTATCGTGGGCGCACAGGTTGGTCCCAACCCCTTGGCGCTTCAGCTGTCATTGTTAGGTTGTTGTTGTTGTGCAGAATAGATGTGGCCTTCTAAGTACTGTGTACACCCCTAGGCTAGGCCACCGGTTCCCAGTTAGTCATGCACATGTTGCAACACTGTTATCATAGTCTTTAATAATGTTGCGGCTTAATGATACAACGAGCACACAGTGTGAAAAAGCAAGGAAAACATATCCATTTCCCACAGTACTCTCCTATTTCAGCTTATCATCGCCTGTTCTAGAATGACAATGCTTTGCTAGTTCACTTTTCCACTTTCGAAGCACTGTTTCCTGAAGTATTCTGCCTGTTCTGAAAGAACATCATGGGTTTACCATCATGTTGTGGATGTTTGGTCAGAACGTGTTGTTTTAGTAATTTGTTTGTTTTGAGAGACTCATTACTAAGCACGTCCCCGCACAAAACACATTGTGGGTCTGAATACTCGCTAAATATAGTGACAAAGTCACTAAGTTAACAACACTGTAGCAGCTGCGCAAGCTGGAGAGGGAGATGCCTGTGTGCTTTGTGGTTTACCGGATTTTTTTGTTGTTGCCGTTTTCTTGAAGATCACTCCACAACCCACATGCTGCAGTGCTGTTGTTCAGCAGCAGACGATGCGCTTCTGACCAGTGTTACCAACTTAGCATTTTTGTCACTATATTTAGCAGGTATTCAGACCCCTCTAGCGACACATTTTTAAAAAAGTGACTAGCGACAAATCTAGCGACTTTTTGAGACCGACGTGAAAGCACGTATCGTTCTTACTCTTCTCAACGAGCAGTGGGTGCTGCTGTGGGCCCCGGCCCAAAGCACCCACAGGCGGTCCTCACGCAGCAGTCCTTCCCAGCAGCAGTCAGAGCAGGAGATGTTCACCCCTCCCCGTCCAGACTGCAAATGAATCGCGCATGCGGGAAGCCGCCACTGGCTGATCCCGCTCTGGCTTAAATTCAGGGCGGGATGTAAATGTAATATGTTCTTTGCCTAAAATAAATCACTGCACAAAAATAAATCACTGCATTTGACTCACACAACCTCAGTCACTTACTCACCTTGTCCACTGTGTGTGTGCCTCTCTGTGACATAAGCTAAACATCTAGCTGGATAGCTCATCATGTCTCAGTCTAAACTGTTCACTCAAAAATACAGAAAGGAGTGGGAATCAAATCCTGAAATCAAAGGCTGGTTGAAGCCATTTATTGGAGATGTTAGGGTTGCGCAAATCAAATCTGGTATCAGGACAAAAGGTGACACAGAGTCACTAAATAAGTTCTAAGTCTTTTATTCACTCAAGCAATAAATGGTAAATGCAATTTTCGTATATACGGGTTCACTGTAACACCACGCAGGGTTAACAGAGAACTGGCCAACACCCTAAAAGGTTCTTGTTAAATACCCTAACAGTGTTAGTTCCTGCTTCATGAGCTGGCCTGTCAGAGTAGAGACTGGGCGTGGTTTAGACTTGCCCAGCCTATCGTAGGCGCACAGGCTGGTCCCAGCCCCTTGGCGCTTCTGTCAAATGTGTGTTGTTATTTCTGGGTTTGGCCGGGGTAGGCCATCATTGTAAATAATGATTTGTTCTTAACCTCTTAGCGCGCCGATCCCTTTAGCGGGATCGTTTTCAGAGCAAACATAACGCGCCAAATTCAAAATACATATTAAGTAATACATATTCGTAATATTTAACTTCGATATACAAGTGTTGCATAGTGTTGCATAGCCATCAAAAGCTCTGCTTCTTGGCAATATCACTGCGTTGTCAGATTTTAAAAAGGCTTTACTGGCGTAAAGCACTACATTTGATTGTTTGAGGCTAGTACCTCACATATTTTCCACATTAGCATAAATTCATATCCAGCTCGGTTCTCAAAATATCCATATCACAGCTAATATAAATCGCACCTTTCAAATAACTTCTTCTGAGGTCTTCCCAAGTGTCCAAACAAGATAATCCATGGTTCTTTTGTTAGAAAAAGTAAATAATTATATCCATAAATATCCGTTGTTTTTGGCACGCACGTTCAGCTACTCCACCAAGCATTGTCAGTCTACTCGCCCGTTTTACAGTGAAGGGATCGCGTCAAATTATACCTCTCATCTTTTCACAAACAAATCAAATATCATTAATAATGCATCCTTATGTATTCTTTTATGAATAATAGCGATCATATTTTACAAGAACGGTAAGTGAAACGTTAAAAGACGAAAAGAAAGTTGGTCGCTGGCGCGTTCACGTTCTCGTGAACGCACGCCTGTTTACCTATTTTCCCTACCCGTAGTAATTCTCTCTCTCTAAGGATCTGGTCAGAGCTTTTTCCTCCATACCCTTTCCAGAGACTGTTGACATCTAGTGGAAGCCATAAGTACTGCAACCTCGGTCCTATTCCCCATAGAAAAATATTACATGGGCTTCAAAATGAGAGGAGAGCCAAAGAAAAATAAATTCCGGACAGAAATTTCTCTGGTTTTTGCCTGCTAAATCTGTTCTGGAATAGCCACAGACTATATCTTAATGGTTTTATAAACTTCAGAGTGTTTCCTATCCAATAGTACTAAATATGTAAATATCCTAGTTTCTGGCCATGAGTGGTAGGCATTTAACTTTGGGCACGTCAGACAGGCGAAAATTCGGAAAATGGGACCCTAGCTGGAAGAGGTTAACTGGCTTGCCTAGGCTTTTTTGAAGAATCTCAAATATAAATATATTTTGATTTGTTTAATACTTTTTTGTTTCCATGTGTTATTTCCTAGTTTTGATGTCTTCACTATTATTCTACAATGTAGAAAATAGTCAAAATAAAGAAAAACCCTGGAATGATTAGGTATGTCCAAACTTTTGACTGGTACGGTATAATAACCTCAACCCAGATTCAGATACTGAACAGCATACAAATTGTGATGAATAGAATTTACTATTTTTTTTTTAATATATATGATGCATTTATGGTGCATAATTACACAGTAGTGAGGTGTTTGCATTTCCACATAGTTGATTTGACAGAACAAAAATGTATAATAACGGTTAGGAGAAGGAATCATACCTAGACAACAAAATTTAGAGTGACAATATAATGTAATTCCAGTGACAATAAAAATCATATTTCACCTGGACTAAAATGTATTTACAAAGTAGGTTACATACATGCATATGAAAAAAGTTAGTTCATGTTGTAGGCATGACATTACTTTGGTGATTACTTACGGCATATAATCTGGATAACATAAAATGTACAGTATTTCTTGAAGAGAAAAACACGAAGAAGAACAGCGCTATTCTATTAATATCTATCCTATGTGTTCATGGATTTTTCCACATAATTGGTTTTGTGTTACTATATGTTTCAGTACTACTTTCCACAGACATTATTCCACCCTTTCTTCATACTAGCTTTAATGTAATCCAAAACTCCCTTGTGTTCCTCTTCAGCTCTCTTCTTCATCTCCTCCAGTTTATGAACCTTTTCTGTGTTTCTTGTCTCCTTCATCTTCTCAATCAGGAAGTCCAGATGCTGAGCAGTGGACAGTGAGATGGTCTTTAAGGCTTTCTCTTCCAGTTTGATGACACACTGGTAGCATTCCTCCACTAGTCTGGCTTTCTCAGTTGTGAACTGCTCCAACTCTGTCTGAAGTTTGATGATCAGATCCTCTTTTTTCTTCCCAGCCAATTTCTTTTTCAAATCTTCACATGACTTATGAACCCTCCTGGTCTTGGTAACAAACATTTTGTTTTCTTTGACATGATCTGTGTAGTGGCATTTCCTAGTACACACAGTACAGTGTTCATCTTTCATCACACTACACCATGAGACATCATAAACCCACCAGCAGCCTGGATAGTGGCAGTTCTCCTCACAGACATTGCATGCGGTAGCCTGTTTAGTTAAATGCCACCATGATGATTCTGTTGGGACTTTCTCTTTGTAACACTCATCAACAAGGTATGAAAAGTCCTTGTTTTCGTCCAGTTCTTTCTTGTGTTTCTCCAGGGCTTCTTGAGTTTGCTTGATTTCATTCTGCTTCAGATCAATCATTTCAATCCGTCCCTGCAAGTTGTTGACACATGCTTCTAGCTGTTTGCGCTCCCTCAGAACTCCTTCAGTCATCTTCACGTTTTGAGGTGTTATTTTACCCAGGAACTCTGTGAATTCATCCATGCCCTCCTCTGATAGCTCCCAGAACCTCTTCAAGATACGTTCTTCTTTCTTGGCCTGGGTTGCATTTTCCGAGGTGACACTCTTTCTTTGAGAGTTGTTGAATAGGAAATAAATATATTGATTGCTGTCATCTTTTTTTGCACAGGGGACTTGAGCATCTTCTAAGGCCTGTAGAGCATTAGTAGGTTTCATACCATCTGAATGTGTAAAGAGGGCCACGATATTCTTCTCCATGTCTTTGCCAAATAAAGACAAAACTGCATCAAATATGTACTTCTGTTCAACAGTAAGTCGATTTGTACTTGACTTCACCACTAAACCAACAGCATCAATTTGATGGACTCCATATTCAGATCTAAACAACTCCAACAGTTTTCCAGAGATCAGTTGGTCTTCTTGGATCCCTCTGGTGTCTCCGTACCCAGGAGTATCAATGATGGTGAGAGAGTAAGGGACTCTCAGGCCCTCATATCCAAAAACCTCATAAACAGTCATCCCTGTAGTTTGACTTTCAGTCTGACTTCTTTTTTTCTCCTCTTTTTCCACTTCAATGATCTCAAACCAGACTTTGTCCTCCCACTCTACACCCAGGACATAATTGACCATGGCATTGATCAGAGATGACTTCCCTGATCCTGTCTCTCCCACTATCAGAATGGTTTTGTTGACCTTGGTGGGATTTTTCTCCCCAAAGGTACATCTTCTAGTTTATCATCCGTGTCCAGATTTTGTTTCTTTGTTACCAGCTGGTACTGTTCAGGAGGTCCTTGGTCAAGAAGAATACTTTTTTTGTTACTTTGTGTAATGATGTCTTGAATTTTTGAAGATGTGTTCCTAATCATGGGAAATAAATGAACATACTGTATGTTATAATATAACATATATAATATAATCAAAAATATACTTTACAATTTCATTTTACTCTATAGTAAGAATCATAAATTCTCAGAGATCTGAGGGGAAAAATATTTTTTACTTAAAATATTAAAAAAATGTTATATTGCTTTCAACCAATTGCATAAATACTTGTGGACTGTGGGGACCGGTTTTCCGGATCCAGATTAAGCCTTTTCCTTGACAAAAAAACACTTTCAATGGATATTCTCCAATTCAGCATGCATTTTAGTCCATGGTTAGGCTTAATCTGGCTCTGATAAAATGGCCTATAGATTTTTATGGTTTGCATCTGTCAATAATCTATAAAACATTCAATAGCATTTGAAATAACAATGAAATCTGCTGACACTCACTTGCTTGCCATGATGGTGTTTTAGTTGTGTGATCTACCCAGGGAAGATACAGGTGATTAAGCTCTGTAAATGGAAAACATAGTTTCAACGAATTGGAAGACTTGTCCAACTCAGGAATGTTAGTATACTTTCATGCCAACTTAAAAGGACAAGGTATCTGGTTTTACTGCATTTTCAAGTTTAATGTTGAAACTCCCCAACACAATTATAATTGCTGCGAAGTTGAGTCTCAAAACTCCTTGTCCAATCCACCTAGTTATTTAAGCAAAAACATATTTTTTTCATTCAGCTCAGAGCAAGTAATGTATAGAAAGTAATTAATAAATGATTAATGAATGAACCAACTATATAAATGTTAATGTAAACATGCTACCTGAACATATAAAATACATAACCCAATAATAGCAATACACACGAATAGCAACAACTCAATTTCACCCAAGCATTCAATGGACATACGGTGTGAGGATGTCCCATAATGTTGATGATGTGGTTGTTACTGACAAGAAGCACATGGCTGAGCTCTTTAATAGGCTGTCATTGTAAACAAGAATTTGTTCTTAACTGACTTGCCTTGTTAAATAAAAAAATAAAAACATTACATTTGAGCAAGTGGATCGGATCGGCTGGCTACTTTGGGACACAACATCAGGCGTCTGCGAACGGCGGCTATATATTGGTAGGGTTATTTTCCGTCGCCACCCACCAGAAGCAATACAAAGACTCCCGATGTTGTGTCCCAAAGCTATAAGCATACTACAATTAGGCTATTATTTGCTGTGTTATTTAGCCCTATTCAGACAGGACAAGTATTATTAGAGTATTATTGGTTAGGCAATTATTATTATAAACTGAGTGGTTCGAGCCCTGAATGCTGATTGGCTGACAGCCGTGGTATATCAGACATACCATGGGTACGACAAAACATGTATTTTCACTGCTCTAATTACGTTGGTAACCAGTTTACAATAGCAATAAGGCACCTCTTGGGTTTGTGGTATATGGCCAATATAATACGGCTAATGGCTGTATCCAGGCCCTCTGCGTTGTGTCGTGCTTGAGAACATCCCTTAGCCGTGGTATATTGGCCATATACCACACTCATTCAATTTACTCTCATGACAGACGCCTGGAGTGGGTTTTTAATCTAGGCGTGAAGATATTTCAACATCATGTCAATATCCCTCCTCATAAAAATGTCCCCCATCCAGCTGATTTGAGCTGTTGAACAGTATTTGCAGTTCAGATGCGTAGTATGGATGAAAAAATGTACTTGCCGTTCCCAAAAGGTTTAGCTCAGTATATTGCACATTTAGACCTAATTAAATTGACACGTTTGGCAATGTGTTCAACTTTAACATTTAGACCTAATTAAACTAATGCATTTGGCAATGTGTTCAACTTCAATTCACTGGCACACAGTAAGCCTCCATCATGAAAAATGGGTAGAAAGGAGTGGTGTTTCAAATACAACAGTTCTGAAACATCTTTAATTGCGCTTCTCATTTCTTTAATTGTCGCCCTCAACACCTTACGGCAAGAGATTAACTGTATAGGAAGCTCTGGGGACAGGTCCTCTGGACACTGGACAGCCAATAAATTGGCTGATGCAAACAGATTATCGTCTTTAGCGGACATCATGTTGTAATATTTCTCACAGTGTGTCAAATCTTCCCAGTTCAATAACTGCCTTGATTTAGCTAACTAACTAACTGACTAACAAATACATGCACTGTCAATCAAAAAAGTAGCACCGAAATCTTTGTAATCGCAGCAACCCTCAGTACTTTGACGCGCGAGTCCGGGTATGTATATGCTGACCTCACACCTCAACAAGCTTCTGATTGGTCGGTGTCAATACTCCTGGCCAACATTGATTGAGAGATGTGTGAAACATATGTGCGTGCCCACAGAATAGTTTTTCGAGGTCGAGGGAGGGTGTGAGGGAGTCATCCGCACAAGATCAGCCATCCACATAAAGTGATGCACGTGCAATTATTAAAAACTGGGAATATTTTCACTCAGAGAAATTTTACAGCAGGACGTCACAATCAGAACACGATCAGAACACAATTAGAACGATTGGGAACTATTTAATGTTGGGAATATTTTTACATGACAAAGGGAGTCTCTCAAGTTGAATATAATTTAATTTGATTTCATTTATCTTGAATATTCCAAACCATTTGTATAAACTATTAGCCAGAAAACCTGCCGAGTTCAACAATAAATAGTGGCTGAATTTATCCTCAAGCCGACTACTTTTTTTCCCTTATTGTTGTTAGTCTATTTGATGTGTAATAAATAGCAGCTAAATATGGTATATAGTTATAGATTGTAGGCTACACTGCATAAAGAAACAATCTCTAGTATGCTAGTGTTTTGAGGATGTACTGACTGTATTATTCAACCTGGTCTCAGAGCATTTTGTAATATTATGTATGCAAATCTGAAACACTACATTCAGTATAATATGTTGTTTCGTATGGTATGTATTCATTTGTGGATGTCCATCACCCATTTTGTATGACATGTTACGAATTACAATTTGTATTATATATTACGAATTCTAGCTAGTTGGCTAATGTTAGCTAGGCTAGGGGTTAGAGTTAGGGAACAACAACGAGACGGCCTACAGGGAGGAGGTGAGGGCCCTCGGAGTGTGGTGTCAGGAAAATAACCTCTCACTCAACATCAACAAAACTAAGGAGATGATTGTGGACTTCAGGAAACAGCAGGGGGAGCACCCCCCCTATCCACATCGACGGGACAATAGTGGAGAAGGTGGAAAGTTTTAAGTTCCTCGGCGTACACATCACGCACAAACTGAAATGGTCCACCCACACAGACAGCGTGGTGAAGAAGGCGCAACAGCGCCTCTTCAACCTCAGGAGGCTGAAGAAATTTGTCTTGTCACCAAAAACACTCACAAACTTCTACAGATGCACAATCGAGAGCATCCTGTTGGGCTGTATCACCGCCTGGTACGACAACTGCTCCGCCCACAACCGTAAGGCTCTCCAGAGGGTAGTGAGGACTGCACAACGCATCACCGGGGGTAAGCTACCTGCCCTCCAGGACACCTACACCACCCGATGTCACAGGAAGGCCAAAAAGATCATCAAGGACAACAACCACCCGAGCCACTGCCTGTTCACCCTGCTATCATCCAGAAAGCGAGGTCAGTACAGGTGCATCACAGCGGGACCGAGAGACTGAAAAACAGCTTCTATCTCAAGGCCATCAGACTGTTAAACAGCCACCACTAACATTGAGTGGCTGCTGCCAACATACTGACTTAAATCTCTAGCCACTTTAAATAATAGGATTGGATGTAACAAATGTATCACTAGCCACTTTAAACAATTTTGTATATAATGTTTACATATCCGACATTACTCATATCAAATGTATACACTGTACTCTAAACCATCTACTGAATCTTGCCTACGCCGTTCGGCCATCGACTCAAATCTCTAGCCACGTTAATAATAAAAATTGGATGAAACAAATGTATCACTAGCCACTTTAAACGATGCCATTTATATAATGTTTACATATCCTACATTACTCATCTCATATGTACTGTATATACTGTACTCTATACCATCTACTGCATCTTGCCTACGCCGGTTAGCCATCGCTCATCCATATATTTATATGTACATACTCATATTCATTCCTTACTCTTGTGTGTATAAGGTAGTTGTTGTGAATTTGTTAGATTACTTGTTAGATACTACTGCATGGTCAAAACTAGAAGCACAAGTATTTCGCTACAATCGCATTAACATCTGCTAACCATGTGACAAATACAATTTGATTTGATTTAGGGTTCAGTTTAGGAGTTAGGTTAAAGGGTTAGCTAAAAGGGTTGCGGTTAGGGTTAGCTAATAGGGTTGCGGTTAGGGTTAGCTAAAAGGGTTTAGGGGAAGGGTTAGCTAAAAGGGTTAAGGTTAGGGTTAGCTAAAAGGGTTAGGGTTAGTTAAAAGTGTTATGGTTAGGGGTAGCTAACATGCTAAGTTGTTACAAAAGAGATAAAAAGTAGCAAGTAGTTGAACGCAGTGGAGGTTCTAGACCCTTTCAACTGGGGGGGCCAAGCTGGGGCCAGTTGTACTGTTAGAGGGGCCAGTTACATTAGACGTTATTTGTTTTCTTCACTTCATTGCATGCATTAGTAGGCAAAAGACCATGTCCCTCTAGTAAATGTGTGGGTTTAATTAGTGTTCCACGTTGCCACTGTCTAATAACGGATGTAAAAAAAGAACGATAGCAAAAATTTGTTATGCAAAAATTATTTCATACTCTACATTTAGGGGGGCCACAAGGGGGTCCAAAATTGTTGTCACAGGGGCACTGCCCCCCCCCTCCCCAGAACCGCCAGTGGTTGAACGGTTGCTAATTAGCAAATGTTGTCTATGATGATATGCGCAACCTTTGGATTGCTGAACTTGCTGTCCATCATAACATTCGAAATTAGCAAACGTTGGGTTGCTAGACATTCATGTTATATGCCTACAGATCCACCCAGACCAGCCACCCTACATTCATTTTTGCCTTAAGTAACCATCTGTCTTATGTTACCATACCAAACTAAACATATCATACTAAACTGAGTTTCTCTGATTAATTTACAGAAGAATACCAAACGCTCTGAGACTAGGCTGTATTATTTGGCATTAATAGACTTGTTTAATGCACAAACATTCATATCCAAACTGGGCGAGAGCACGAGGAAGGCTCCTGTTCATGTAGGTTCAGGTAGGCTAAGACAGTTGTATATTCACACAAAAATATATTGGTAGCTGATTAATATGATGTTGCATCGAAAAGTTATTTTACAATCTGCAGTTTGAATTTTCAACTTGAATTACTGAACAAGTAGGATAATTACATAATTACCGCCAGGCAGCAGACAGACACCTTGTATTTTTGCGTGAAATGTTATGTCTGATGACCAAATGGCCTATCAATACACTTTTATCCATTAGCTAAAGAAAAGAGTCGACTCTCCACCACAAGCACAGGATGCCCACTCAATAAAGATGCTTCCACTACGCCATTCGGTGACTCGACAGCTAGCGTTTAAGATTGCCTCTATTGATTCTTGAACACACATATTGAATGATCGAGTGATCAAAGTGTTCGGTTTGAGATTCAGACTAAATCAAATCTTAGCATCCCATTTAATTTACCTCTGCTCCTGGAGATGGGTTGTTTCAGTTCTGCAGTCAGAAGAATAGAGAAGAAGGAAGGGAAAGATGTGATGTGTGTTGCAGGTCTTATAGTGGAACAGCCCAGCATTCTCCTCCCACCTAACCTCACCACTTTAGTACTATACTCCTCCTCTCACCAAGTCACCTGATTTCGGAGAAGAGAGATCATTTCTTCAGCAGAGAGATTTCTTCAGTAGAGGCATTTGGAGCCAAATTCTCTATTCTTTAGTTGTGCTATTTTAATTGTTTTGACCCATTTAGATTATATCATCATGCCATAGTGCTATTTATATTGTGATTATGAATGTATTATGAAAGTGAGTAATTATGAAAATAATTTGAATGAATTGTGTTTGTGTTAAATTGGCAATATGGAGTCTCAGCTAGTTACACACACCTTTTGCTCCCAGTGACCATTCCCTTATGCCATATAGGGGTAATGGTAATATGGACAAGCTAATCTGTAGGCACAGCATCAAACAGTTTTGGACCGCACCCGTTTATGGATTTTGTTATCCGATTGCTTCGTTTTTTGGACTTCATACCCGTAAGACCGTAAGAGAACAAATAACATGTTATGTCAATCTCAGTTTCATTCTAAGAAATGTTGCTGACTATTGTTGCACAAGCAAAACTTTGGATAATTGTTTTGTTGAATGCTGAACTTGTCTATACGCCATGGGATGTAGGGCAACTTCAAATGCTGTTAACTGGAACTTAAAGACCTTACAGAAGACACATATTGACTCTTTGCATCAACTTCATGTAATTGTCAATAAAATCCTTTGACACTTATGAAATGCTTGTAATTATACTTCAGTATTCCATAGTAACATCTGAAAAAAATATCTAAAGACACTGAAGCAGCAAACTTTGTGGAAATTAATATTTGTGTCATTCTCAAAACTTTTGGCCATGACTGTATATAGATTTGTTTCTTTTTCTACTGTATTATTGACTGTATGTTTGTTTACTCCAATGTGTAACTCTGTGTTGTTGTATGTGTCGAACTGCTTTGCCTGATCCTCCTTCTCTCCAATCCCTACATCTATTATGGTTCGACAGGGAGACGAAGTAATAGGGTAATAAACCATAATTTCTCCCTTAAGAGGATCTGACCTGACCTCAACCCCTCATTTGCCTAATCCACAGATGTCCATCTGTATCGCCTATAGCAATCCTGTGACTTCCTCCCGTCCACCCAGCACATTCGAAAGCCATCTGGCTCCTACAGAGAACCATCAACTTCTGATGTAAAAACCAGTCTCTAGGATAGCAATGTTCCAAGCTTAACCTAGAATCCAACACCTTATTGTCCTGAAAAACACCAGTGGCACTGACCCAATGATAATTTGTTGAGAACTTTATACATAAGAGGAGGGAAAATGTACATTTACAGCATAGGACAAAGGCCTCAATGGGATAGGATAACCTGCTGTGTTGAATATTGGTTGTTCAAGCCCAACAATAGATTTAATCTTTATATGACACTAAAACACCTGAATGAATTAAACAGAACCAAACAATGAAGATCCCTGATGGTATAGGTGACCTGAAGAAGTGATATTCTAACATCAAGTGTGCTTATAATATGTTCATGTACTGTACGTTCACCATCTGACCTCTATCAAGACACTCAACTCCCACTATGACTGGACTCCCACTATGAGGATAAGCAATGCTGCAGTAGCATCAGTTTCTACTCCTACTACTTTGTCCTTTTCCAGATATGAAAGGAGACATCTCTCAGTTAGACAAAATGGTTGTCATATGCTGTGCCTTGGTCAATCTGAATGATTCTGTTTGGGTAGAGAGCACCTTCACCTTGTCGTCATGACAAAAGTGCCCCCTTCAACTGAATGAAGAGTGTAGCGATAACGGCTGATTAAACAGAAACACCATTTCACAGTAACGTATTAATGTACAAATGTATGAATATATCAAATGGAATAACATGTAAAATACTATTGTTTATGATATTGTAAACATACTGTACACATTCTTGTTGTAGCCCTGGACAAACATACCTGATTAATCTCACTGAGGGCATTGTCCAGGGCTACAATTGTATTTTTTTACTGTTGGGTCTACTCAAGGACTGCTGTAGGCTTATGGCTGCATTGGCGTTGCATGGCATTATCATCAGCTGCAAACATGGGTTCACATGGCTGATATCCTAAGAAAGAGTGAGAATCAAATAAAACTAATTGGAAATCTAACAACTGAATAAAAATATCATGGTCATTTGAGAATACATCACAGAAACACAGACAAATAGGTGAAAGATTCCCTTACCTCTTTTTTGCAAGACTGTGATCTGCGATTTTACTTATTTCACTTTTATTTAACCAGGTAGGCCAGTTGAGAACAAGTTCTCATTTACAACTGCGACCTGGCCAAGATAAAGCACAGCAGTGAGACAAAAACAACAACACAGAGTTACACATAAACACACATACAGTCAATAACACAAAATAAATAAAAAATAGACAAATCTATGTGCAGTGTGTGCAAATGTAGAATAGTAGGGAGGTAGGCAATAAACAGGCCCTAGAGGCGAAAATAAATACAATTTAGCATTAACACTGGAGTGATAGATGTGCACATGATGATGTGCAAGTAGAGATAACAAGATTAATCAAAATTGATACTAGTTCATCTTTAATAATAGTTTGAAGTTAACAATTAAAACACATCACTTCAAAGAATACACTATATTGCATATAATTTCAAAGTTTAGAAGTAAAGTAACATATTAGTAACAAGTAGGCCCCTCAATCTTAACACTGGACCTTAAAGCCAGTTCCACTGCTTTTTTCATTGTTCTCCAGACAGAAAGCAGAGGTCATAGTGTCACTGCCATAGAATTAGGAATACTAGAAAGGACATGACCTTTCTTATGATGAGATAAATGGCAGCCATTTTGATTAGGGAGTTGCTCAATCATTTGGGTGGTGGACCATTCTTGATACACACTAGACACTGTTGAGCATGAAAAACCCAGAAGCATTGCAGTTCTTGACACATCTGGCACCTACTACCATACCCCATTCAAAGACACTTGAATAATTTTTATTTAACCAGACAAGTCAGTTAAGAACAAATTAGTATTACAAGGACGGCATATCCCAGCCAAACCCAGACAACACTGGGCCGCCCTATGGAACTCCCAATCACAGCCGGATGTGATACAGCCTTGATTCCAACCAGGTACTGCAGTGATGCCTCTTGCTCTGAGATGCAGTGTCTTTGACCACTGTGCCACTCGGGAGCCAATTCACCTCAATCCATGTCTCAAATGTGGCAAGGCTCCAAAATCCTTCTTTAACCTGTCTCCTCCCCTTCATCTACACTGATCGAAGTGGAATTTAACAAGTGACATCAGTGAGGGATGATAGCTTTCACCTGGATTCACCTGGTCAGTCTATGTCATGGAAAAAATCAGTTACTCCGTATGTATTTTCAAAAGCATGCGCGGAGGTCAATTATTTTGTGCCTGTTTTCAGCTTCATGTGGGGCGATTATCATAAATTTCTTGACCTTATGAAAGAGGTGGAAAATCTTTTCAAACATCGTGAGCAGTTACGGCGATGGGCGCTTCTATCCCAAAGACACAGCCCGGGTCTAAAGACACACATGCTGATCTATCCGGGAAATGAAAATATACGGCACCTGGATGGCGTCAAAAGGCAACGTCTGATCCGGTCACAGTCTGAATACGATGAATTGGAAACGGACGGCCGTGTTGGTTAACGATAGAGGCCACCCCCACTGGTCTTTTTCTGCAAGAAGAGGAATAGTAAAAATGTTTAAATAACTATAACGTGTTTAAATAATTATAACGTGTTTAAAAATGCCTGTACTAAAGACTTAGAATTAAATAAAGGATTTATAAAATGTAACTTAACTTTTCCAATGATTGGAAGCGCTCTTTTCTCGTGCCCTCTTTCCATGACTGTATTATCCCCCCACCGGCCTTTTTCTGCCAGACAGGAATAGTAAAATTGTTTAAATAATAATAACGTGTTTAAAAATGTCTGTACTAAAGACTTAGAATTAAATAAAGGATTTTAAAAATGTAACTTACTTAATGAATATATTCCTATATTTCTCTTGCGCCCTCTTTCCGTGACTGTTTCAACACAAACGAATAAAGCTGAAAGATGTGCGGGTGTGTGTGTGTGTGTGTGTGTGTGTGTGTGTGTGTGTGTGTGTGTGTGTGTGTGCGTGCGTGCGTGCGTGCGTGCGTGCGTGTGCTTGCGTGTACACATAGGCGCCTGAAAAACACATGGCTTTTTCCGGAGGGGGTGTACACACATTGGGGCAATATCAGGAGGATGAAAGGGGAAACCAGAAGATTGGAACGGTGCCGTTCCCATTCACCGGCTTTCTCCGGAGGGGGTGTACAGACATCGGGGCAATATTAGGAGGATGAAAGGGGGAACCAGAAGACTGGAACGGTGCCGTTCCCAATCACCGGCTTTCTCCGGAGCGGTTTACAGACACCGGGGCATTATCAGGGGGATGAAGGGGGAACCAGAAGATTGGAACGGCGGGGAGTGTCCAGACAATTGGGTGTGTAGGGTAGTCATTTGCCCCCCTCGTGGCTATTTTCCGAGGATGGTGGGGGTGCGATCACGCCCAAAATTAACTCATCAGCCTTACCCTGTCTCCGTTACGACACAACGGTCTCTTCTGAAAAAACTATACGTGTAAGGAAAAGTATCTCAAGCGCCAAAGGCCCGTTTTTTACACATGGACAATTATGAAGGTGAGTTGCAATTACCCTCTAAAGAATGCTTTTAACTATGCATGTTACTAAAGAATCTAAATACCTGAGGGAAAAAAATATTTGATCCCCTGCTGATTTTGTACGTTTGCCCACTAACAAAGAAATTATCAGTCTATAATTTTAATGGTAGGTTTATTTGAACAGTGAGAGACATAATAACAACAAAAGAATCCAGAAAAACGCATGTGAAAAATGTTATAAATTGATGTGCATTTTAATGAGGGAAATAAGTATTTGACCCCCTCTCAATCAGAAAGATTTCTGGCTCCCAGGTGTCTTTTATACAGGTAACGAGCTGAGATTAGGAGCAAACTCTTAAAGGGAGTGCTCCTAATCTCAGTTTGTTACCTGTATAAAAGACACCTGTCCACATAAGCAATCAATCAATCAGATTCAAAACTCTCCACCATGGCCAAGACCAAAGAGTTCCCCAAGGATGTCAGGGACAAGGTTGTAGACCTACACAAGGCTGGAATGGGCTACAAGACCATCGCCAAGCAGCTTGGTGAGAAGGTGACAACAGTTGGTGCGATTATTCGCAAATGGAAGAAACACAAAAGAACTGTCAATCTCCCTCGGCCTGGGGCTCCATGCAAGATCTCACCTTGTGGAGTTGCAATGATCATGAGAACGGTGAGGAATCAGCCCAGAACTACACGGGAGGATCTTGTCAATGATCTCAAGGCAGCTGGGACCATAATCACCAAGAAAACAATTGGTAAAACACTACGCCGTGAAGGACAGAAATCCTGCAGCGTCCGCAAGGTCCCCCTGCTCAAGAAAGCACATATACATGCCCGTCTGAAGTTTGCCAATGAACATCTTAATGATTCAGAGGACAACTGGGTGAAAGTGTTGTGGTCAGATGAGACCAAATTGGAGCTCTTTGGCATCAACTCAACTCGCCGTATTTGGAGGAGGAGGAGGAATGTTGCCTATGACCCCAAGAACACCATCTCCACCGTCAAACATGGAGGTGGAAACATTATGCTTTGGGGGTGTTTTTCTGCTAAGGGGATAGGACAACTTCACCGCATCAAAGGGACAATGGACGGGGCCATGCACCGTCAAATCTTGGGTGAGAACCTCCTTCCCTCAGCCAGGGCATTGACAATGGGTCGTGGATGGGTATTCCAGCATGACAATGACCCAAAACACACGGCCAAGGCAACAAAGGAGTGGCTCAAGAAGAAGCACATTAAGGTCCTGGAGTCGCCTAGCCTCCAGACCTTAATCCCATAGAAAATCTGTGGAGGGAGCTGAAGGTTCGAGTTGCCAAACGTCAGCCTAGAAACCTTAATGACTTTGAGAAGATCTGCAAAGAGGAGTGGGAAGAAATCCCTCCTGAGATGTGTGCAAACCTGGTGGCCAACTACAAGAAACGTCTGACCTCTGTGATTGCCAACAAGGGTTTTGCCACCAAGTACTAAGTCATGTTTTGCAGAGGGGTCAAATACTTATTTCCCTCATTAAAATGCAAATCAATTTATATAATTTTTCACATGTGTTTTTCTGGATTCTTTTGTTGTTATTCTGTCTCTCACTGTTCAAATAAACCTACCATTAAAATTATAGACTGATCATTTCTTTATCAGTGGGCAAACATACAAAATCAGCAGGGGATCAAATACTTTTTTCCCACACTGTATACAAATAAAGAGGGAAAAAACCCTTCCCTCACTGACCTGAGATTGGTAGAGAGACAATCATTTTTTCCAAAAATATCGATATCAATCACAGATTGTAACATCTCCACAGTCAGTGTTTCCGTGGGGCTGGCATTAGCAGCATCCGGTGGCGGGGATGAATCAGGAGAGGGCGCGGGCTTGCTGCGGCCTGCTCTTGCAGACTCTGTTTTTGGCCGGGTCATTACAAACTTAAATTTATTAAACTTGATCTGAATTGTTTATGGGTCTCTTCAGACACCTGGCCAAACATAAATATATAACATTTTGCAAGGTTAAATATATACATTTGGTCACTAACTCAGGATCGATATGGAAACGCATTCTACATCCTTGGCTTCCAACAACGCCCCCATACTGCAAAAACTTTGATTGGTTGGAGGACGTCCTCCGGAAGTGGTCTTAATTACCATGTATGTCTATGGAAGGGGGTGAGGCCTACAAGCCTCCTAGGTTTTGCATTGAAGTCAATGTAGCCAGAGGAGGACGGAAGCTAGCTGTCTTCCGGCAACACCATGGTGCTACCCCAGACAGTGCTGTTGAAGTTACTGTAGACCTTCATTGCAAAACAGTGTATTTTACTCAACTATTTGGTGACATATGAATATATTTAGTATAGTTTCACGTTTTTTACTTTTATGATATTTCACTGAGGAGGAAGGTCCTTCCTTTCCTCCTCTGAGGAGCCTCCACTGCTATATGGCTACCGCAACACACCACATACTAGTACAAGCAAAACGCCAGCAGAGCTGTTCTTAAAGAGACAGGTTCGTACTCGACTGTCCCTGGTCAAACCACAGTTCTCGCCAAGGGAACAGACTGAGGGGTCACAAGTCATCAATGACAAACCACAGAAGGTCAGATCCTTCTCTGTTGATCAAGAGGTCTTGGTTGAATGGTGTGATAACTAAGGTTCTGGGTCCTGTCATATGCATGGTTAATGTTGAGGGTAACTGTGTGAAAAGACATGTGAATCAGATGTTGAACATCAAGCCAAGGAGACAAGGTGATGCACTTGCACAGGGAGATGGTTCTCTTTATGTAGGAGGATCTTGGGACTATGATGTTGATGACATCGATATGGACGTTGAGATGGACAATGCAATCAATGTGCCTCAGAGCATAACTGCATTAGCATAAATCCATAACCAACGCGGGTCTCACAAAACGCATAAAATCGCTAATATAAAATCCCTTACCTTTCGAAGAACTTCTGCTGAGGGCTTCCCAAGACATCCAATGGTTCTTTTGTTAGAAAAAGTCATTTTTTATATCCAGAAATCTGCGTTTGGGTCGCCCATTGAACCGTGAAGAGAACACGTTCAAATTATACCTATACATTTTCTACAAACAAATCAAACATCATTTTTAATGTATCCTTGGGTATCCTTTTAGGTATATTTGCTGTAATATTTCAACCGGACGATAACGTGAACGATAGGAAAGGAAAATAAAGTGGTGCGCTGCTCACAATCTCACAGGCCAAACCTTGTTTACAAAAGTGGTCGCCTGACAATTTCCTCTCCCTATCCGTTCTGGTCACTGCTAGAATTCCCAGTCTTTGACTGTTGACTGTTGACATCTAGTGGAAGCCATAGGTACTGCAGTCTCAGTCCTACATAAAGTTGTATGCAATAGGCACAATGGAGAAGATGCTCATTTACAAAACAAACTGCAAATCCGGATGGATTTTCCTCGGGGTTTTCGCCTGCTATATCACTTCTGTTATACTCACATACATTATTTTAACAATCTTAGAAACTTCAGAGTGTTTCCTATCCAATAGTACTAATTATGTGCATATCCTATTTTCTGGGCCTGAGTGGCATGCATTTTACTTTGGGCACGCCAGACTCTCCAAAACCGTCACCTCGGGAGCCGCTCCCTAAGAAGTTAATTAAAAGGCATTCCTCGTGGAGCTGGTTGAGAGAATGCCAAGAGTGTGCAAAGCTGTCATCATGGCAAAGGGTGGCTACTTTGAAGAATCTGATTTGTTTAACACTTTTTTGGTTACTACATGATTCCATATGTGTTATTTCATAGTTTTGATGTCTTCACTATTATTCTACAATGTAGAAAATAGTAAAATTAAGAAAAACCCTTTAATGAGTAGGTCTGTGAAAACCTTTGACTGGTACTGTATATGGCTGTATCTACGAAGGAGTGGCTGTAATTTTCACAGTGTCCACTACATAGCACAAGTTATTTTTCGTCCCCGTGCCTTTACACGGCACGCTGTAATGTGGGCAAATAAAAACCCGTATTACGCATTCCTGCGCTTATCTCCCCGATCCCTTCATACCAACGTGACACTTTCCTTTGTTGGTAATTGCTGCAAAATAGCAAGCCTATTGAAAACCTTTGAATGTTTAACAAGTTCACAAGTTTATTGTTTCATTCTGTTGAGCCATTTTCTTTGGCCAAAAGAATTTCCAACTGTAGGCCTAATGCTGTGTTAACCACAATATGATTGCTTGCTCATATTTTTCCTATAAACAATGGCTTGATATACTTGTAATATTACCCTAATGAAGTTTATAAACTTTTGTGAAGATTTGGTGTGGTGTGGCTATTATAAAGCTTTAGCTACTGCAGGCCTATGAAATTAAGGCAGTGCGCACCGGCGTTCCAACTGACTCCAACAGTCGAACTTTGAGGTGAAGAGGAATCTTTTAGGCCTACCAAAGTCACTCCTATAATCCAATAATATAATGCTTAACTTTTGGAAAATTTTTGAATTAGCCTGCTTAGGTATGTCTATATCTGTATAGCAGACATCTGACTTAAACAAATGCATGTCGGTGTTGTAGCATGCCACAAGCATATCTCTATCTCTTTAGGGCTAGGTCTAAGATTCTCTTCCTTTATTTAGGCAATATATACTATATATACTACAAGAGCTCAGTGACTCTCAACTTGGCTCCGTCATAGGATGCCACCTTTCCCAGTTTGTCAAATTTCTGCCCTGCTTGAGCTGCCCTGGTCAACTGTAAGTGCTATTATTCTGAAGAGGAAACGTCTAGGAGCAACAAGGCCACACAAGCTCACAAAACGGGACCGGTAAAAATCGCCTGTCCTAAGTTCCAACTGCCTCTGTAAGCAGCGTCAGCACAAGGACTTTAAATTAAATTAATTAAATGCGTTTCTATGGCCAAGCAGCCGCACACAAGCCTAAGATCACCATGCGCAATGCCATGCGTCGGATGGAGTGGTGTAAAATTCATCACCATTGGACTCTGGAGCAGTGGAAATGCGTTCTCTGGAGTGATGAATCACGCTTCACCATCTGGCCGTCCGACAAATCTGGGTTTGGCGGATACCAGGGGAACGCTTCCTGCCCCAATGCATAGTGCCAGATGGTGGCCACACCTGTCTGATTCAGAGGGGTTGGGTTAAATACGGAAGACACATTTCAGTTGAATGCATTCAGTTGTACAACTGACTAGGTATCCCCCTTTCCCTTACAATGACATTCTAGACAATTCTGTGCTTCCAACTTTGTGGCAACTGTTTGGGGAAGGACCTATGCTTTTTCAGCATGACAATGACCCCCATGCACAACACGAGGTCCATACAGAAATGGTTTGTCGAGATTGGTGTAGAAGAACTTGACTGGTCTGCACAGAGTCCTGACCTGAACCCCATCGAACACTTTTGGGCTCATTTGTAATGCCAACTGCGAGCCAGGCCTAATCGCCCAATATCAGTGCCCGATCTCAATAATGCTTTTGTGCCTGAATGGAAGCAAGTCCCCGCAGCAATGTTCCAACATCTAGTGGAAAGCCTTCCCAGAAGAGTGGAGGCTGTTATAGCAGCAAAGGGGAGACCAACTCCATGTTAATTCCCATGACGAGCATACATTTGGTCATGTAGTGTATATAAGTCGATAAGCCTATAAGCAATGCATTTAGTGCTCAAATCTCTGACAGCTGAACAGTGAGGTGGACAATTATTGTTTAAGGTAGCCTAAAAACCAATAGAACGATTGCCTAGAAAGTTTTGCATATGCTACAAATTAAAACCCAAGGAAGATGTTGTTTTTGTAATTTGTTATAGGCTGTTTTAAGGACATGTAAATGTGGCTCATTTGGCTAATATCCCTCCTTTATTGATGGCGTTGGCTGCGCCAGGTCGGATCTGAATGGATGTAAATTCCTCAAATCTTCATGGTCACGTTGTCTGGTACCAAAGTTTCCTAAAGGAAACTCTGAAATGCACATATTGTTTTTATGCAGATTATGAATATTTCCATGAAATCTATCATCAATTGGAAGGAAACCTAGCTAAAGACACGCTTGGCATGTGCGCTAGTCCACTGTCACTTTGATTATGACTGCACATCATGGTTTACCAGCAGCCCCAAACATCTAAAGAATATGCTACAGACATGACAAGCAAGCTTGTAAGATGTGTACTTCAACTTCCTCTTATACTCATCTGGAGGTTGAGCATTTTTCTGTCTGTATCTCTCTAATGTGTATGTATCTATGTAATTTTATATGTATTTCATGAATGGAAAGAGACATCTGTTACAAAATACCAAAAAGTTACGTGACATTGGGAGAATGTCAAGCCAAGCCTTCAATACCGGGTAAGCCTGAAAGGTATCAGCAGTAGGGCTGTCGGTCATCTATTCTTTTGACCAATCAAATTTAAAAATGTGTATTTTTCCATAGGCCTATAAAAACACCCTTGGCCTATGTGTTTTAATAAATTCAACTATATGCACTGAGCTTTAAGCACACTGTTTGATGAAATAATGAAGAGACACAAATGACTCAAGAGGGAGCACGATGGAAATAGATTTTTGCAGGGCTCTGACTTGCTGTGTCAAAACAAATGACAGCGAGTGCCTTTGTGACTTGCGCACATTCTCTTTCTTCTCCCAGCTGCCGCGACAAGGGACCATAACATAGCAACAGTGTTAATCTATAGTGCTGAAGCTGCAACATATTTACAGACATTTCAAGTTTCTTACTTTCTCTGACTGAAAGGTTCTGTTACCGAAATCCCTCATTTGTTTAGGAAAAACATTCCCTATTCCATCAACCCTTGCTCTCTTTATATGACACGAATGCATCGCATACGTGACCAATAGGAGCTAAAGCATATCATAATCAAATCAATAAATTGGTTATAACAAACTCCGATACCATAACACGTGACAACATAATGAATGCTGATGATGTGAAAAATAAGCTTGAAATAGAGGAATGTTTACTGGTTTCTCAGGAGGGAAAGGGGAAGTCTGATGTGTGGAAGACATTTGACTTAGTTGTGGAAGCTTACAATATAACAAAATAAATCTGACTGTTTGGAACAGTGTAAACCATACTAAATAAATTATAAGTGTAACAGAGAGTCTGTTCTAATTATTCATTTATTATTGATGTCTACATAGCACATTGATGTGAATCACACCACTGCTCTCTCATTTAGCTATTTGCGCCTTACAGATTGTGGTTGATGTGGATGGCTGTTCACAAATCTAAATGTAAATTTGAACCCAATAGTGGTTGAATTCAAGAAGTATAAACTGCCTATCAATCATCGTTTTTGAAACCAGTGGACAGAGTGTGAAAAATGCGCTCTTGCAACAGCTGAATAATGTGGATCCAAGCCTATGGAATAAAAGTGGGGCTTTTAATGCTCAATCTAATTCATGATGATACAGAAAATCCACAGGTCTAATAGACAAATGCTCAAACTGGTAAACTTTTGATAGACTGAAAGGGGCAATATGTAGTTGTTACATCTATTTTTGGATGTATAATTTACATAACCAGTCAAAAGTTTTAACATATCTACTCATTCAAGGGTTTTTCTTTATTTTAACTTTTTTCTACATTGTAGAATAATAGTGAACACATCACAACTATGAAATAACACATGATAAAAAAAGTGTTAAACAAATCAAAATATATTTAACATTTTAGATTCTTCAAAGTAGACACCCTTTGCCTTGATGACAGCTTTGCACACTCTTGGCAAAGCATGCCATTCAATGAGCACAGCATTTATTTTTCAACTTGAATCAATGAGCTCAATAAGTCCTCCATGACAACAACATAAACAACAGGGGCTGGCTAATAAGTCCTTTGTTTTGGGGTCATGCTCAGGTAAAACAATTTGGCTAATCTATACTTCAATATTTCCAAGGGGTATAACGTTTATTGGAATGACTGGAATTCTATACTTTGGTTTTAAATGTAAAGATATAATTTCATATTATTATATGTAGTAGAAAGCGATGGGTTAGAAGAAGCCTACATAACCAACCCATAAAGTAACATTTAACATCCATATATGGCCAGCTATGCAAACTTTAACATTGATTTATCTTGCAATAGGTGTAATTCATCTGGAAACATTCATTGTTGTCTTCTTCTAATGCCTCTTAAGGGGAAAGTAATCTAAAAGTAATGGAATGTAATCAGATTACATTACTGAGTTTGGGTAATCCAAAAGTTACATTACTGATTATAATTTTGGACAGGTAACTTGTAACTGTAACGGATTACATTTTGAAAGTAACCTACCCAACTGGGAACATAACTATAAAAGTGATTTATCCATTTCAGTAACTTCTGTCACATTCAGTTGGTTGTGTGGAGGAAATACAGAAGTATGACAGTCAAGTACAGCTAAAAGCAGAAGCATTTGGGAATAATTTCAACAAACCAGACACACAGTGTACTGCACAATAGGAGGTACATTACCCCTCTATCCCTGTCAGGGACGGCTGAATTTCAGAGACGACAATGTTGAGCTCCAGAAACATCTAACTGAATATATAATGTCCTCATTTGTCCAAATTACAATAATGTGATACTGTCCAGTATAATGAACATCCAATACAATCCGCTAAGTGTCTCATCAGTCTCAATATTCACAATATTCTATAAACTCCAACTATTGTCTGTTAGTGTTGTTGTTTTTAGTGTTGATGTAATCAATCAAAGTCATATCAGCCTGATTTGGTGAGTCACTAGAAACATGGGGTCAGATAACGGCAGTTAAAGGACTTATAGAGTGACAATATAAAAAGAGTCAGAACTTATATAATGCACTTGTGATGATTTATTTAATATATTTCTTAGTGTAAAAATCTAGACAACATACACACGTTTCAGTGTTCATCATTATGTGAGAAACACTTAAAAACAAATATATCATGAAATGTAAATGCAATGTAAAGTGACCTTGAGCTATGGAAAGGCGCTATATAAATAAAACTTCTTCTTCTTCTATATGATTGATTGTTAGGTTCCCATTCATTTTGATAAAGATAATCAATAATACATTCGGATAAAATGCAATTCCAGTGACAAAAAAAATCATATTTCACCTGGACTAAACATTTTTTACAAAGTAGGTTACATACATGCATATGAACAAGTTATTGACAGAAGTTTGTTATTATTGTAGACATGACATTACTTTGGTGAAATGAAAACAGTAATATGGTCCTCCCTATATAAAGTCTTATATGGCATATAATCTGGATAACATAAAATATACAGTACTGTATTTCTTGAAGAGAAAAACAACAAAGAAGAACAACGCTTTTCTTTTCATCTCTATCCTATTTGTTTATGGTGTTTTCCCACGTCATTGTTTTTGCTTTACTATATGTTTCAGTACTACTTTTCACAGAAATATTTCCAACCTTTACCCACACCAGCTTTAAGGTAATCAAAAGCACCCTTCTGTTCCTCGTCAGCTCTCTTCTTCATCTCCTTCAGTTTGTGAACCTTCTCTATATCTCCTGTCTCCTTCATCTTGTCAATCAGGAAGCCAAGATGTAGAGCAGTGGACATTGAGATAGCCTTTAAAGCAATCTTTTCCAGTTTGACAACACACTGGTAGGATTCCTCCACCAGTTTGGCTTTCTGTAGAGTGAATTGCTCCAATTCTGTGTAAAGTCTGGTGAGCACATTCCCTTTCTCCCCAACAGCCTTCTCATTAATATCGTACATCTTTTTCAATTCCACATACGTCCTGAGAACCGCCCTCGTCTTGGTAACATACATTTCCTTTCCTTTGACATGCTTGGTGAAATGACATTTGCCAGTACACACAGTGCAGTTGTTCGTCATCTTCATTGCACTGCACCATGAGAGATCTTTGACCCACCAGCAGCCTGGATAGTGACAGTTCTCCTCACATACTGTGCAGGTGGTTGCCTCCACCCCTTCTGTAGGTAGCTTCTCTTTGTACGGTTCTTTAACAGAATATGTAAAGTCCTTGTTTTCCTCCATGTCTTTCTTGTGTTCACAGAGTGCTTCTTGAGTCTGCTTAATTTCATCCTGCTTCAGTTCAATCATGTGGATCCGCTTGTGTATGTTGCTGACACACGCCTCCAGTTGTTTGCGTTCTCTCAGAACTCCTTCAGTCATCTTCACGCTTTTTGGTTCCATTTTAAAGTCTAAAAACTTGTCAATGGACTTTGCTCCCTTCTCCCAGGCTGTCTTCTGACTAGACACATACTCCTCATAATCCTCATTTTCCTTATCAAAGACTTCACATTGACAGTTGTTGAACACAAAATGAACAGGTTGATTCCTGTCATTCTTGGCACAGGGGAACGTTAGCACATATAATAGCTTCAAGGGCGTTCTTTGGGGGCCTCCCTAGTGAGTGTGTGATAAGGGCTACAATGTTTTTCTCCATGTCTTTGCCAAATAAAGACAAAACTGCATCAAATATGTACTTCTGTCTGTCATTGAGTCGATTCTCAGTTGCCTTCACCACTAAACCCACAGCATCAAGTTGATAAATTCCATGTCCAGATCTAAACAACTCAAACAACTTTTTAGCGATCAGTTGGTCTTCTTCAATCCCTCTAGTGTCTCCATACCCAGGAGTGTCAATGATGGTGAGAGAGAAGGGCACTCCCAGGCCTTCAAAACCAAACACCTCATAAACAGTGATCCCTGTAGTTTGACTTTCAGTCTGAAGTCTTTTTTCCTCTTCAACAATCTCAAACCAGACTTTATCCTCCCACTCTACACCCAGGATGTAATTGACCATGGCATTGATCAGAGTTGACTTCCCTGTTCCTGTCTCTCCCACTATCAGAATGGTTCTGTTGACCTTGGTGGAATCTCTCTCTCCAAAGGTCCATCTTCTGAGCATGCCTTCCTCATCTAGACTCTGTTTCTTTGTTACCAGCTGATACCTTGCAGGAGGTCCTTGATTGGTACGGGTACTTATTGAAATGATGTCTTGTATATTTGATGATATGCCCCTAAAATGTGAAAAAAATGAACAATTTATACTCTTATGCCCTATGCATGTCATTATACATGAAATTGTACCGTTTACAATATGAATGATGTCCATGACCTTAGGGACACAAATGTCTTAGTTGGGGCTTAGCCCTTAGGATGATGTTTCCCCAGGAATTGAGTTATTTGCATGGCATGTATCAACTGCTTCATGTTTATCATGAACAATATCATTTATTTGAATGGGCCTTCTGGTCATATTCTTTGCCGTAAGCCACGCCCACTCTGTCTGTATGGGTCGTCATTTAATTTCCTTTTACTCAGAGGAAATTTCCTTTTACACATCTGTAGGGTGGTACAGGGGGTGATTCAACATTTATCTTTTTTTTAACATAAGATAAAGTATCCTAAATCTGTTGCTCTATTTAATCTAATTAAATACATTTTTATCTATTTATATTTTTGCTTCTTCCCTAGTTCTTTTCCTTGGAGTCTTGATTTGCACAGACTGGTATATATTACGACTGTAGCAGTTTCTTACTCTGCAGTGGAATATGCTAAAAATGTTTGAGACAGAAATGCAATGGCATTCAACCTGACTGACTTGGTTGATGGTTTGATTAGTCAACCAACTGTCTCTGCTATATCAGTCCTCCATGATAATGAATAAATGTTAACTGCAAAGAGATGTAATGGAAGGGTTGGCATAAGCAAACACCAGATATCCTTTGTTACTAAACATAGGGCTGTAATTAAGAGGAAGCTTAATGCGAAGGTTGGTGTATACTGATGGAAGTATTGTTATCCCTCTGTTATTGTTTATGGTACAAAATTACGTCTGTCTTCCATCTATGCGGCAAATTGTTTAGAAGCTAGACTTCCTGGACTAAGTGACTATTCTTGGGAGAGATTTTAACCTTTACAGGATCGGTGGGTGCCCCATTGGACGGTTGAGCTAACGTAGGCTAATGTGATTAGCACGAGGTTGTAAGTAACAATAACATACATAGACATAACTGATATTGAAAGAAAGCTTAAATTCTTGTTAATCTAACTGAACTGTCCAATTTACAGTAGATATTACAGGGAAATAATACCATGCTATTGTTTGAGGAGAGTGCACAGTTATGAACTTTAAAAGTTATTAATCAACCAACTAGGCACATTTGGGCAGTCTTGATACAGAAGTGGCCAACATCTAAATTGTGCCTAGGCTGGAATAATACTTTATGGCCTTTCTCTTGCATTTCAAAGATGATGGTACAAAAACATACAAAGAAACGGTTGTTTTTTTCTTTGTATTATCTTTTACCAGATCTAATGTGTTATATTCCCCTACATTAATTTCACATTTCCACAAACTTCAAAGTGTTTCCATTCCATTCAAATGGTATGCAAATCCTTGCTTCAGGTCCTGAGCTACAGGCAGTTAGACTTGGCTGTGTCATTTTAGGCGAAAATTTAAAAAAGGGGCGGATCCCCTGACAGTAGATTCTACTATTGATACGGCTAATACTGGCAACACGGCATGCCAGGCACCTTCAAGATATATTAATTTTTATATATTCTCTCACAAATTGATTGCCTTTACTTTCCCCTGTTTTGTACAGTATATCCATGCTGAGATATGACCTATGCTACTTTTAGATCATTCACCATTATTGATTTCTTTTGAGATTTCTTGTTGGGGCCATACATGTGTTTAAACCGTTTCTCCATCTTAAAATGTGCATCAGCCAATTAAAGTTGTTGATGTAGTTGTACGTGATCAAACACTACATGTTTGCTGTCCCCATTATACAACCATGTATATTTAGCCCTATGGTAACCTAAGCAGGAGGCAGTGATTTTATCCTGTAACAAATTCCAATGGTATTTCTTAAAATAGGTCAACTGGGCCACCGCTGGCATATTTAAAAAATCTAAATTCAAGGTTTTGTTTTGTCTCAAATGTAGAGTTTCTATATTGCATGATGCATTATTGATAAGGCTTCTAGCTACTAACGTTAGACAAAATTCAAAAGGCAAGTAATTTCCTATATATGACACTATACCAAGTTTTTGCTTATCTGTTTCACACACGTGCTTTTATGGAAAAAAAGACAAAGGAGGTCTATACAGCATTTAATTATAGTACATCGTAGAAAAAAAGCTAAAGAGACTTAAGGACTTAGCTTTTATGTATTGTTATCATCATAGCTTCCTGTTGGCACACACTGCTGAAGCAGCTGACTCTAAAACAACAGTGCACATTGTCCGTTGGTTCGAGCTTGCGTCAAGCTTTTTGTTAGGAAAACACTGTACACTGCTGGTCCTCGATGCTCGGTTCAAATAACGCATACAGTACGTGACGAAGTGGATGATTATAAAAATGCATATAAAACGTTGTACATGTAAGTGTATATTACACGTCTATGTAATATAGCCTATACTAGCAACAATTATTTATGTAGCAGTACCAGTAGCCTATGTGTCGGTCTGCAAGAGGGACTCCTACAAGAAACTCCTCATTACATGTATTTGTAATCTTAATTTACAAAGTTTGGGCTGCACTTCTGTTCTAACACAATACATTTACACTGAACAAAAATAGGTCTACACCAAAAAGGTCTACACCTGTTGTATTTGGTGCATGTGGCTAATAACATTTGATTTGATTTTGTCCAGGTGGGAAATGGCAGTGTGGAGTGCAATAGAGACGGCATCATCTGTGAATCTGTTGGGGTGGTATGCAAATTGGAGTGGGTCTAGGGCGGCTATTTCCAAACTGGGGTATGGGTACCCCCAGGGGTACGCGCAATGCCATTGGGGGAACGCTAAATAAAAATGTGATTCACATTTTCAAACATACCATTTAGATTTTCCAACGGGGCTATTTCTCGCCTGAGTAGACTATTCACTGCCAAAAATAAAATTAAACCATCTAGTGTTCAGTGAAATAACAACACAATCACAAATACAGGTAGCCTAGTCAAATAATTAACATCCAATCACATTCACCTATAATTCCACTAATGGTCCGTATGTAGCCAAACAGCTGCTGCTCATTCCATTTGCTCAAAAATTGATGAATGGTTAAAAAAAAGTAAGGCCCGCGTCCATAGAGACACATACAGTGGGGCAAAAAAGTATTTAGTCAGCCACCAATTGTGCAAGTTCTCTCACTTAAAAAGATGAGAGAGGCCTGTAATTTTCATCATAGGTACACTTCAACTATGACAGACAAAATGAGGAAAAAAAATCCAGAAAATCACATTGTAGGATTTTTAATGAATTTATTTGCAAATTATGGTGGAAAATAAGTATTTGGTCACATACAAACAAGCAAGATTTCTGGCTCTCACAGACCTGTAACTTCTTCTTTAAGAGGCTCCTCTGTCCTCCACTCGTTACCTGTATTAATGGCACCTGTTTGAACTTGTTATCAGTATAAAAGACACCTGTCCACAACCTCAAACAGTCACACTCCAAACTTCACTATGGCCAAGACCAAAGAGCTGTCAAAGGACACCAGAAACAAAATTGTAGACCTGCACCAGGTTGGGAAGACTGAATGTGCAATAGGTAAGCAGCTTAGTTTGAAGAAATCAACTGTGGGAGCAATTATTAGGAAATGGAAGACATACAAGACCACTGATAATCTTCCTCGATCTGGGGCTCCACGCAAGATCTCACCCCGTGGGGTCAAAATGATCACAAGAACGGTGAGCAAAAATCCCAGAACCACACGGGGGGACCTAGTGAATGACCTGCAGAGAGCTGGGACCAAAGTAACAAAGCTGGGACCATCAGTAACACACTACGCCGCCAGGGACTCAAATCCTGCAGTGCCAGACGTGTCCCCTGCTTAAGCCAGTACATGTTCAGGCCCGTCTGAAGTTTGCTAGAGAGCATTTGGATGATCCAGATGAGGATTGGGAGAATGTCATATGGTCAGATGAAACCAAAATAGAACTTTTTGGTAAAAACTCAACTCGTCGTGTTTGGAGGACAAAGAATGCTGAGTTGCATCCAAAGAACACCATACCTACTGTGAAGCATGGGGGTGGAAACATCATGCTTTGGGGCTGTTTTTCTGCAAAGGGACCAGGACGACTGATCCGTGTAAAGGAAAGAATGAATGGGGCCATGTATCGTGAGATTTTGAGTGAAAACCTCCTTCCATCAGCAAGGGCATTGAAGATGAAACGTGGCTGGGTCTTTCAGCATGACAATGATCCCAAACACACCGCCCGGGCAACGAAGGAGTGGCCGTAAGAAGCATTTCAAGGTCCTGGAGTGGCCTAGCCAGTCTCCAGATCTCAACCCCATAGAAAATCTTTGGAGGGAGTTGAAAGTCCGTGTTGCCCAGCGACAGCCCCAAAACATCACTGCTCTAGAGGAGATCTGCATGGAGGAATGGGCCAAAATACCAGCAACAGTGTGTGAAAATCTTGTGAAGACTTACAGAAAACGTTTGACCTTTGTCATTGCCAACAAAGGGTATATAACAAAGTATTGAGATAAACTTTGTTATTGACCAAATACTTATTTTCCACCATAATTTGCAAATAAATAAATAAAAAATCCTACAATGTGATTTTCTGGATTTCTTTTTCTCCTTTCGTCTGTCATAGTTGAAGTGTACCTATGATGAAAATTACAGGCCTCTCTCATCTTTTTAAGTTGAAGAACTTGCACAATTGGTGGCTGACTAAATACTTTTTTGCCCCACTGTACAAGCTCTACTGGTAGTACTGCTACTACCAGCAGTACTACACCTGCACCTGTCGACGACACAAGTTGTTCTGCTCCCACAAGCACATCCAATGATAGCATCAGTAATTCTACATTTGTTGCTAGCATGCACACTGACAGTTGTGAATCTGATGAAGCCCAAGAGCTACTGCCCCCTTAACCTGGAAAGCACCGAACAACAGACAGGGACGTTGGACCATCGAAGAGGCGCAAATATGATGACAACTAGTTCACTTATATTGGGAGTAGTGCCTTTCCTCAGCCACTGTGTGCTATCTGCAAAAGTACTATGTCACAACTCAATGAAACCTTCACATTTAGAAACAAAACATGCCAATTTGAAAAATAAGCCACAGGAGTTTTTCTTTGCGAGAATTAAGACGACTTTCGAGTAGACATGTATTAAAGCAACGTTAATAAGAAGGGGTTAGAAGCATCTTATATGTTGAGCTACCGAGTGGCTAGGATAGGCAAGCCCCATACTATTGTGGAGGACAACACACGGGTCTTTCAAGCATTGTATGATTTTTTTGTGTGCAAATGAACTCAAGCTTACGGACAATGTCAATTGTGATATAGCGAAGCACCTGAGTGAGTTGGGTGTGCAATTACGCAGGTACTTTCCCGAAACGGATGACACAAACAACTGGATTCGTTATCCCTTTCATGCCCTGCCTCCAGTCTACTTACCAATATCTGAACAAGAGACCCTCACCGAAATTGCAACAAGCAGTTCTGTGAAAATTGTATTTAATCATAAACCACTGCCAGGTTTCTTGATAGGACTGTGCTCAGAATATCCTGCCTTGGCAAATCACGTTGTTAAGTCACTGATGCCCTTTACAACCACATACCTATGTGAGAGTGGATTCTCGGCCCTCACTTGCATGAAAACTAAATACAAGTACAGACTGTGTGTGGGAAATGATTTAAGACTGAGACTCTCCAATACAACCTAACAATGTAGAGTTATGCGCATCCTTTCAAGCACACCATTCTCATAAACCTGTGGTGAGTTATTCACAATTTTGTATGAACAAATAAAGTTTTGTATGTAAGATAGCTAAATAAAGAGCAATATTATTGATTATTATTACATTATTATTTGTGCCCTGGTCCTACAAGAGCTCTTTGTTACTTCGCACGAGCCGGGTTATGACGACAACTCAGACTCATTGTTATGTTTAATACATTTATCGTATGGTGTGTGTGTGTGTGTGTGTGTGTGTGTGTGTGGCAGGCTTACAATGATGGCAAAAAAAAAAACTAGAACAAGTTTGGGAACCCCTGCATAGAGGAAATGCTCAGCCTTGGCCTTGTGGAAAGTTATTAATCTCTGACTAAACAATAGACTGATTCACATAGCCAAACCTTTTGATTGAGGACACAATCTAATATAATCTGAGACAGGAACCAAAATCCTACCTCTTTCGTCCAGACTTCCTCCTACAGCAGTGAGCTCTCTCCCACAACTGAGGGAGCAGATTTTCTGCTTTGTACAAATCTCTTTTCATCCTACACTAACTCTTTGGCTTGTGATACACACGCTGATTTCTAGTGCTCTCTCTGTCTAAAATGTTTCTCTGAAGAAATATCAATGAACCGGGCGGAAAGTGACTTCTGCTTTTTAGTTAATCTTCTAAATAGTAGGAGATATTAGGAAAGATACACTTTTGCATACAAGGTTTATTAACGTCATACTCATGTTTGCCTCATTGAGGAATATATTTTAGTAAATGGAAGTATCCATGTCGAATGACTCCATCTCTCTCTCTCTCTCTCTCTCTCTCTCTCTCTCTCTCTCTCTCTCTGTCTCTCTCTGTCTTTTAGCAGCTAGTACACTCTTTCAAACATCCACAAAAGCAAGAACACACACAAGGGCAATAATTGCACACATATTTGAGTTAGCGCTGTATCTAAGATATGGTCTAATTTATACTTTTCTCAGTTTTTCTCCCCTATCCACTCTGAGTCTGTACTCTACTTTCCCCCCCTGCTCTACCTGTTCTCCTCGAAGTGGTTGATGAGGTCCAAAACTTTGGAGGGTTTCTCCCGGCTCTTCGCCATCATTACCCCTCCTCTTCCCTCCTCCATGTTAACTCTGAGGAGTGGTCTCTCCACACGCCCTAACGCAGGCGGGTGGGCGGCGTACCTCATCACCGGAATCTGGATGTGGGCTGGCTTCGAAGGCACTGAGAGGATGATGGAAAAAGGTCAGTTGTCACTGTCAGAACTAGAGCGGTCAGAGGTCACATTGGCATGGCCACTATAGGAGTCTTTCTGTGACTATACATGACACTCCAGAAGAAAAAGAAACGCACACCTATATAGGCGAGGTGCTGGCTAGCGGAGTGGAAAACTTAAAAATAAAGAAAAGCCGCACACTCTAGGAGCTCAGATGCAAAAAATATTTAATGTCCAACGTTTCGACAGGCAAGCTGTCTTCATCAGGGTATGATGGGTACCCTGATGAAGACAGCTTGCCTGTCGAAACGTTGGACATTTAAATATTTTTTGCATCTGAGCTCCTAGAGTGTGCGGCCTTTCTTTATTTATACATGACACTCCACCAGCATTTTATGAGTTTTGTGGAGTTTGGTGTTGCCATGTATTCTTCAAAAATATGTTGGCAGTACAGTTTACTAAAAGCTAGTCTAATTCCCAGATTGTCTGCGACCCATCCCTATAAACCTGCAAAACATGGCAACTTTAGGCATAACATTCATCACCCAGAATGAGATTGAAATATAGCCATTGTGTGGACTAGCAGTATCCTCTTATGGCATGAATTATTCTATACCCCAAAGAGTGGCAGCAGGTAACCTAGTGGTTGGAGTGTTGGGCCATTAACTGAAAGGTTGCTTGGTTGAATCCCTGAGCTGACAAGGTAAAATCTGTCGTCCTGCCCCTGAACAAGGCAGTTAACACACTGTTCTTTGGTAGGCCGTCATTGTAAATAAGAATTTGTCCTTAACTGACTTGCCTAGTTGAAAAAAGGTTAAAAATGGAAGGAATGGTCAATAGACTGTTGTAATGTCGAGGGTTCCTTTTCATCTCTGGAGAATGATTCGCTGTGTTCAAATAAAAGAGGAATGCAACACCTCTAAAGGCAAGGTTTCACCACGGTGTCACACACTGTGTGTCTGGTTACATAACTCACTTTTCCTTGTGGCATGAGCTGTTTTGTCATACATGTTTTGAGCAGTGGTGGAAAAAGTAACCAAGTGTCATACTTGAGTAAAAGTAAAGATACCTTAATAGAAAATTACTCAAGAAAAAGTGAGTCACCCAGTAAAATACTACTTGAGAAAAAGTCTAAAACTGTTTGGTTTTAAATATACTTAAGTATCAAAATAAAAGTGAAAGTATGAATCAATTCATTATATTAAGCAACCCAGTAGGCACAATTTAATAACATTTACGGATAGCACACTCCAACACTCAGACATCATTTACAAACGAAGCATTTGTGTTTAGTGAGTCCGCCAGATCAGCAGCAGTTGGGATGATCAGATACAGTGAGGGAAAAAAGTATTTGATCCCCTGCTGATTTTGTACGTTTGCCCACTGACAAAGAAATGAACAGTCTATAATTTTAATGGTAGGTTTATTTGAACAGTGAGAGACAGAATAACAACAAAAGAATCCAGAAAAACGCATGTGAAAAATGTTATAAATTGATATGCATTTTAATGAGGGAAATAAGTATTTGACCCCCTCTCAATCAGAAAGATGTCTGGCTCCCAGGTGTCTTTTATACAGGTAACGAGCTGAGATTAGGAGCACACTCTTAAAGGGAGTGCTCCTAATCTCAGTTTGTCACCTGTATAAAAGACACCTGTCCACATAAGCAATCAATCAATCAGATTCAAAACTCTCCACCATGGCCAAGACCAAAGAGCTCTCCAAGGATGTCAGGGACAATATTGTAGACCTACACAAGGCTGGAATGGGCTACAAGACCATCGCCAAGCAGCTTGGTGAGAAGGTGACAACAATTGGTGCGATTATTCGCAAATGGAAGAAACACAAAAGAACTGTCAATCTCCCTCGGCCTGGGGCTCCATGCAAGATCTCACCTTGTGGAGTTGCAATGATCATGAGAACGGTGAGGAATCAGCCCAGAACTACACGGGAGGATCTTGTCAATGATCTCAAGGCAGCTGGGACCATAGTCACCAAGAAAACAATTGGAAACACACTATGCCGTGAAGGACTGAAATCCTGCAGCGCCCGCAAGGTCCCCCTGCTCAAGAAAGCACATATACATCCCCATTTGAAGTTTGTCAATGAACATCTGAATGAAAGTGTTGTGGTCAGATGAGACCAAAATGGAGCTCTTTGGCATCAACTCAACTCGCCGTGTTTGGAGGATGGGGGAATGCTGCCTATGACCCTAAGAACACCATCCACACCGTCAAACATGGAGGTGGAAACATTATGCTTTGGGGGTGTTTTTCTGCTAAGGGGACAGGACAACTTCACCGCATCAAAGGGACGATGGACGGGGCCATGTACCGTCAAATCTTGGGTGAGAACCTCCTTCCCTCAGCCTTGGCATTGAAAATGGGTCGTGGATGGGTATTCCAGCATGACAATGACCCAGAACACACGGCCAAGGCAACAAAGGAGTGGCTCAAGAAGAAGCACATGAAGGTCCTGAAGTGGCCTAGCCAGTCTCCAGACCTTAATCCCATAGAAAATCTGTGGAGGGAGCTGAAGGTTTGAGTTGCCAAACGTCAGCCTCGAAACCTTAATGACTTGGAGAAAATCTGCAAAGAGGAGTGGGACAAAATCCCTCCAGAGATGTGTGCAAACCTGGTGGCCAACTATAAGAAACATCTGACCTCTGTGATTGCCAACAAGGGTTTTGCCACCAAGTACTAAGTCATGTTTTGCAGAGGGGTCAAATACGTATTTCCCTCATTAAAATGCAAATCCATTTATAACATTTTTCACATGCGTTTTTCTGAATTTTTTGTTGTTGTTATTCTGTCTCTCACTGTTCAAATAAACCTACCACTAAAATTATAGACTGATAATTTCTTTCCCTCACTGTATGTTCTCTTGATAAGTGTGTGAATTGGATCGTTGGACCATTATCTGTTCTGCTAAGCATTCAAAATGTAACGAGTACTTTTGGGTGTCTGGGAAAATGTATGGAGTAAAAAGTACCTTATTTCTTTACTATATAAATAGTAAAGCAAAGTACAAAAACGACTTAAGTAGTACTTTAAAGTATCTTTACTTAAGTACTTTAAACCACTGGTTCTGAGTCACGCACGAGTCATTATCACTCTAGGGTATCTGGGATAATGGTGTTGATGTGGGCCATGACCAGCCTTTCAAATCACTTCGTGGCTACAGATGTGAGTGCTCTGGGTCGGTAGTAATTTAGGCAGGTTACCTTAGTGTTCTTGGCCACAGGGACTATGATGGTCTGCTTGAAACATGTTGGTATCACAGACTCAGTCTAGGAGAGGATGAAAATGTCAGTGAAGTCACTTGCCAATTGGTCAGCGCATGCTTGGAGTACACGTCCTGGTAATCCATTTTGCCCTGCGACCTTGTGAATGTTGACCTGTTTAAAGGTCTTACTCACATCGGCTACGGAGAGTGTGATCACACAGTCGTCTGGAACAGCTGATGCTTCTATGCATGTTTTGGTGTTACGTGCCTCGAAGCGAGCATAGAAGTAATTTAGCTCATCTGGTAGGCTTTGTAGTCTGTAATAGTTTGCACGCCCTGCCATATCCAACGAGCGTAGGAGCCGGTGTAGTCCAATTCGATCTAAGTTCTGTATTGACACTTTGCCTGTTTGATGGTTAGTCGGGGCGTATAGCAGGATTTCTTATAAGCCTCCGGGTCAGAGACCTGCTCCTTGAAAGCGGCAGTTCTACCCTTGAGCTCAATGCGGATGTTGCCTGTAATCCATGGCTTCTGGTTCGGTATGTACGTACAATAACTGTGGGGACGATGTCATCGATTCACTTAATGATGAAGCCAGTGACTGATGTGGTGTACTTCTCAATGCCATCGGAAGAATCCCGGAACATATTCCAATCTGTGCTAGCAAAACAGTCCTGTAGCTTAGCATCTGCTTCATCTGACCACTTTTTTATTGACCAAGTCACTGGTGGTTCCTGCTTTAATTTTTGCTTGTAAGCAGGAATAAGGAGGATAGAATTGTGGTCAGATTTGCCAAATGGAGGGCGAGAGAGCTTTATACCCATCTCTGTGTGTGGAGTAAAAGTGGTCTAGAGTTATTGCACATTTGACATTAGGTATAACGGATTTAAGTTTCCCTGCATTAAAGACCACGGCCACTAGGAGCGCCGCCTCTGGATGTGTGTTTTCCTGTTTGCTTAAGGCCTTATACAGCTCTTTGAGTGCAGTCTTAGTGCCAGCATCGGTTTGAGGTGGTAAATAGACAGCTACGAAGAATATAGATGGAAACTCTAGTAAATAGTGTGGTCTACAGATGATCATGAGATACTCTACCTCAGGCAAGCAACACTTTGAGACTTCCTTAGATATTGTGCACCAACTGTTGTTTACAAATATACATAGACCGCCACCCCTTGTCTTACCAGAGGCTACTGTTCTATCCTGGGTGTCCGGAGTAATTCCCTCTCCTCCGACTCATTAAAGAAAAAGTCTTCCTTCAATACGAGGTGAGTAATCGCTGTCCTGATATATAGAAGCTTGTTTTTCTCTGAAGAGACGGTGGCAGAAACATTATGAACAAAATAAGTTACAAAAAATGTGAAAAAAATACAAACAATAGGACAATTGGTTAGGAGACTGTAAAACAGCAGCCATTCTCTGGCACCATCATACCATATCATATCCATCACATGATATTAAGCAGTACCAGCACTTCAGGTAAATATAATTTTCATTGCATTGTATGAGGTTATTCTTATCTAAACTTGGGAGGTGAATTGATATTGTGCAAGGTTGTAATGTTTTAAATTTTTCTTTTGTTATTTTCTGTTTTACAGCTTTGATGCTCTAGAGCCTGTTGTTGTTCTTGCCAAGGAGCGTTCAGACTCAGTCGGGACCAAGTTTCAGCTGCTGCGCAACGCTGACATCCTTCCTCCCATAGATGGTCTGCCTCTACAAGCACCACCTGAACTGGACACAGCTAGACAAACGTATCTTTTTGAGAAGATCAGGGACATTTTGCGACTAAGAGGCTATGGACATCACAAGCCCTGCAGCAAAGTCAAGGGAAGAACAGAAACAGGCTCTCCGAATATAGATTTCCTTGTTCATGCGTGGTTCAGTCGGACCAGTCATCAGCACTATCTGCAGTGCCTCTACTCACATAACTCTCTCCTAACACACACGCCATACGTTGCTGCTACTATTTTATGTTTATCCTGCTGCTCAGCCACTTTACACCTGATTGGATGCATATAACTACCTCATCTATCACTGAAATCGTTATTGATATTGTTATTGTACATACTATATATTCTTTTATTTATATTGACACTATCTATTTCTGATATTGTACCGTTTACACCTCCTGTAGAGACCCACCCACTTAGCAAGATGTGGCTGGGGGTTATAGCATTTCTTTCACATGATCCATAAATGTAAGTATGTCTGGGTAAACATCATCTAATATTTATAAAATATATTTATGGACACTTTCTGTTTACGTGGAATTTTTCCTTATTGTGTGCTACTAATTTCACCACTTTTAGTCTTAATCTTTACTACACTACTCACTGTTTAGCACATGACCTCACTTGTGAATCCTTAAAGAGATGGGTGGGGCTGACTTAAGAGGGTGTGAACAATGCTGAATGGGTGTAGACAAAGGAGAGCTCTTCAGTAGTAGTACCAAAACATTCAACGGACATTTTCAAAAAAATGTGGTTACAACTTTCAACGCAGAATTACTTTCTCATTGTTCCTCAAAAATGCAGTGCATGATATACTGTGCCATTTTGTAGCTATGTGTCTCTGCTTTTATCCAATTTAAAAAACAGAATATCAATATTTGCTACATACTCTAAGACCATATCAAGGTGGTCGGTCACAAATGTGTTTTACAGCATGCTGTAGATTGCACTGCATTATGGGCAAAATGTTGAAAAATACTGTTATTAACTTCTTAGGGAGCAGTGCACGAGATGACGGTTTTGGAGAGCCTGGCGTGCCCAAAGTAAAATGTCTCCCATTCAGGCCCAGAAAATAGGATATGCACATATTTAGTACCATTGGATAGAAAACACTCTGAAGTTTCTAAAAGTGTTAACATTTTGTCTGTGAGTATAACAGAACGGATATGGCAGGCGAAAACCAGAGGAATTTCTGTCCTGGAAAAAGTGGTTTTGACACATTGCCTCATTTGGAACCGGCTCATTGTTCCCGGCTGGCGCGCTCTATGCTTTTTTCCTTTCTTATCACCCAGTTTATATTCCGGTTGAAATATTATACTATATATACATAAAAGTGTTCCTAAGGATACATGTTTGATTGTTCTTGGACAAGTTTATAGGTATAAGTTGAACGAGTTCTCTTCACGTTTCAATGGACGAGTCACGCTGTATTTTCTCATTATAACGCGCCAACCAAACGGAGATTTATGGATATAATACATTACTTTTTCTAACAAAAGAACCATGGATTGTCTTCGTTAGACAGCCCTCAGCAAAAGTTCTTCTAAAGGTAATTGATTTGTTTTCGCTGTGAAATGTGTTTTCTGTGAACCGTGAAGGCTTATGAATTTATGGTAATGGGAAAGGGCAGAACCGCTCCTTAAGAAATTAACTGTAATTTGAAATTTGCGCCTACCTGCCGCCCTGTACCTTTCAGAATCTGACCTGGTTATTGAACTTCTGCATGTCCTCGACCTGCCTATTGCCAGCCCCTTGTATTCTAATAAATATCAGAGACTCAAACCATCTGCCTCTAGTGTCTGCATCTGGGTCTCGCCCTGTAGTTATAGAGACACATGAAGCTCAGACTATTTTAGTAAACATCTTTTTGAAGCGGCCGTGAAGTGGAAGAATATTTTCCACAGCTGCTGGGTAGGTACACTACTGTTCAAAAGTTTGGTGTCACATAGAAATGTCCTTGTTTTTGAAAGAAAATCACATTTGTTGTCCATTAAAATAACATCAAATTGATCAGAAATACAGTGTAGACTGTTAATGTATTTATTTTTTAACTAGGCAAGTCAGTTAAGAACAAATTCTTATTTACAGTGACAGCCTAGGAACAGTGGGTAAACTGCCTTGTTCAGGGGCTGAACATCTTTGGGATTTGATCTAGCAACCTTCAGTTACCAGCCCAACACTCTAACCACTAGGCTACCTGACAAATGCAGATAGCTGGCTAACGTTAGCTCAAGTTAACAAAAGCCATTTCAGTCTGCTCGAAATTGCTCGTAGATATCTAGCTGTGCGACCTAGAAAAACATCACCCGAAGAACATTGTGTTTATAGGCTGTATCGCAGCTTCTGAGTGCTATAGAGAATACACTGAATGCAGATTTGTGACAGTTATGTTTCCACCATTACTCCAGAGAAAATGGCTTGTTTCTAGCAGTTCAAAAGATGACCCATATTTTGGAAGGATTGAAGGGCCACATTTTACACACAAACCACATTATGGGCCATACTTGAAAGCCGCTAAAGCTGATGCGAATGACCAGTGCACCATATTGTATCGAGGTGCCTGCCGACCTGAGGTGCAGTGCCACTGCCACTAGCAGAGTGTCCTCTTTAGCTATCACTATCCTGTGTGATTCGGTTCACTTGGCTCTCAACTGCGCGACATAAATATTTTATTTGTGAGACAGGGTTGTCATTATTGCCTCTCCCGCTAACCATTTGTTTAATTTCAAAAACATTGTTCCATAATTTTACAGTACTAGCTAAACCTGTTCACTTTACCATTTGTTCAAACATTTGGTGGCACAGCTAGAAAGGAAAATGTGAGTCTGGTAAATTAATCTGTGATATTGTTTGGGCTATAGCAATATTCTGTTAGTTTGTTAGGGTTTGAAGTAGGTGTATCTAGCTGTCTTATTTGTATTTGTTCAACGCCTAAATTGATATCATAAACTATATGTTGGAAATATGCTGTAGGATTGAATCAACCCAAGATGATGTATCCTGAAGATGGAACAAAAGTGCATGACAATGTGGTCCAGAGAAAGCCAGCTGTTTGTTCTTAATCCCTACCTTTCCCCATTTTTCCAAGAGCTCACTGAGTTTGAAGGAAGACCTCTAGTGAGGTAAGAACACATACACACTACAACAGCTTGATATATCCCTTGTCCCCTGTCTTTTGTCCTGTTGTGTGTTTCACCTCCTCTGGACCCCCTTACCCAAAACAGAGTTGCCCCTAATCATAGATCGGGCTGCTTCACGCTACAGAGCGTGCTACACGCAGCCGAATGCACCATTTGGTGCACACTGCCTGCCCTCCAGGACATCTACAACACCAAATCAAATCAAATCAAATTTTATTTGTCACATACACATGGTTAGCAGATGTTAATGCGAGTGTAGCGAAATGCTTGTGCTTCTAGTTCCGACCATGCAGTAGTATCTAACAAGTAATCTAACAAATTCACAACAACTACCTTATACACACAAGAGTAAAGTTGGTAGGCCTCCTTGCTCGCACACACTTTTTCAGTTCTGCCCACACATTTTCTATAGGATTGAGGTCAGGGCTTTGTGATGGCCACTCCAATTCCTTGACTTTGTTGTCCTTAAGCCATTTTGCCACTACTTTGGAAGTATGCTTGGGGTCATTGTCCATTTGGAAGACCCATTTACGACCAAGCTTTATCTTCCTGACTGTCTTGAGATGTTGCTTCAATATATCCACATAATATTCCTCCCTCATGATGCCATCTATTTTGTGAAGTTCACCAGTCCCTCCTGCAGCAAAGCACCCCCACAACAGGATGCTGCCACCCCTGTGCTTCACGTTTGGGATGGTGTTCTTCAGCTTGCAAGCCTCACCCTTTTTCCTCCAAACATAATGATGGTCATTATGGCCAAGCAGTTCTATTTTAATTCATCAGACCAGAGGACATTTCTCCAAAAAGTATGATCTTTTTCCCCATGTTCAGTTGCAAACCGTAGTCTGGCTTTTTTATGACGGTTTTGGAGCAGTGGCTTCTTCCAAGCTGAATGGCCTTTCAGGTTATGTCGATATAGGACTCGTTTTACTGTGGACATAGATACTTTTGTACCGGTTTTCTCCAGCATCTTCACAAGGTCCTTTGCTGTTGTTCAGGGATTGATTTGCACTTTTTACACCAAAGTACATTCATCTCTAGGAGACAGAATGTGTCTCCTTCCTGAGCGGTCTCACAGGTGCGTGGTCCCATGGTGTTTATACTTGCATACTATTGTTTGTACAGATGAACGTGGTACCTTCAGGCATTTGGAAATTGCTCCCAAGGATGAACCAGACTTGTGGAGGTCTACAATTGTTTTGTCTTGGCTGATTTATTTTGATTTTCCCATGGTGTCAAGCAAAGAGGCACTGAGTTTGAAGGTAGGCCTTGGAATACATCCACATGTACACCTCCAATTGACTCAAATTTTGTCAATTGGCCTATCAGAAGCTTTTTCTGGAATTTACCAAGCTGTTTAAAGGCACAGTCAACTTAGTGTATGTAAACTTCTGACCCACTGGAATTGTGATACAGTGAATTATAAGTGAAATAATCTGTCCGTAAACAATTGTTGAAAAAATGTATTGTGTCATGCACAAATTAAATGTCCTAACAGACTTTCCAAAACTATGGTTTGTTAACAAAAAATGTGACGGAGTGGTTGAAAAACAAGTCTAATTGACTACAACCTAAGTGTATGTAAACTTCTGACTTCAACTGTAGCTAATTGAATGCAAAATATAAATATGAAGGTTCACACAGCATATTTTTTTTCATTCAACTCAGAGCGAGTTAATGTATAGAAAGTAATTAAACTGTGAATGAACGAAGAACCAACTATAAATGTGCATGTAAATAAGGTACATGAACATATAAAATACATAACCCAATAATAACAATACAAACAACGTTAGCAACAACTCACTTTCACCCAGACATTCAATTAACATACAGAGCATTCAGAAAGTATTCATACACCCTGACCTTTTCCACATGCTGTTGTTTAACAGCCTGAATTTCAAATGGATTACATTTAGATTTTGTGTCAATGACCGACAAACAATACCCCATAATGTCAGTGGAATTATGTTTTTATATAAAACAAATATTAATTTAAAATGAAAAGCTGAAATGTCTTGAGTCAATAAGTACTCAACTCCTTTGTTAAGGAAAGGCTCAGGAGTAAAAAATATGCTTAACAAGTCTAAAAAATATGCTTAACTTCTTAGGGCTAGGGTGCAGTATTCAGAATTTCAGAGAGTCTGGCGTGCCCAAAGTAAACTGCCTGTAACTCAGGCCCCGAAGCTAGGATATGCATATAATTGGTAGCAGTAACCTCAAAAAAAATATCCGGATAGATTATCCTCTGGTTCTCCTCTGGTTTTTGCCTGCCATATAAGTTCTGATATTTCAAGTACATTTCAAACACTTTTAACCACAAAGACCAAATTTCCAATGCGTCGCAATGAAGGGCACCCATTGGTAGATGGGATTTGTTTTTTGAAGCAGACATTAAATATACCTTTGAGCATGGTGAGGTTAGTAATTACACTTTGGATGGTGTATCAATACACCCAGTTACTACAAAGATACAGGTGTCCTTCCTACCTCAGTGGCTGTGAGGCCAATATTGACTTTAAAACAGTTACAGTTACAATACTAACCTAAATGACAGAGTAAAAAGCCTGTACAGAATAAATACATTCTAAAACATGTATCCAGTTTGCAATAAGGCATATTCCAAGGATGAAACTTTTCAACAGTTATTCCAAGGAAGAACTTGTGCTCTAAGTGGGGAAATGCACCGTAATTCTGCAGTCTGCACACCTCATCTCAGAGAAAAGTTCAGGTAAATACTGATAGTGTGTAGAGAATGCAGATGTACACAGTGAAATCAGCTGACTAAATGAAGGGAGTGGCTTCAGAGGTAAAGGACAGTGTGGAAAAATAACGGATGTTTCCTTTCTCCATGATGAGCTGTCTGGAACTGGAGTGTATTTGGTTCCGATGAACTCCCATGGTCAATTTTGTAGAATGTACTTCATGACTACGGCCCCAATACATTACATCAAAAGGAAAAGAAAACTACACCCTCAGTCTCACTTATAGGTAATACAAGTATTTTGCTGACTGGCCAGGTTGATAAGTGAGGAGTCATTGTTAGATCTAACAGCAACATAGTCATTGACTGAGTTCCTAACAGGACACTGGCCATACCCAAATAGGAGCAGCAGGTAGCCTAGTGGTTAGAGCCTTGGACTTGTAACTGAAAGGTTGCAAGATTGAATCCCAGAGCTGTCAATTTAAAAATCTGTCGTTCTGCCCCTGAACAAGGCAGTTAACCCACTGTTCCTACCCTGTCCTTGAAAATTTGAATTTGTTCTTAACTGATTTGCCTAGTTAAATAAAGGAATAAAAATACCCATATTTGCATCCTAAATAGTAAGCCTTTTGAGTATGCACTTTTTTGTGTATAGTATGCACATTCTGAAAATTAAGTACACTTTAAATATATGAGATGTCATACTCATTTCAGCTTTGACAACAGCTGATAAACAGATATAGTGATTGGCATTACGCTGTAACGTGTTCGCTGGGAGTCGGGAAGCAAGTACATGGAGTGAAACATGGAACATGAAACATGGAGCAAAACAAGAAACACGAGTAGCATACAGACATGAAACACAAAAACAGAATCAATAACACCTGGGGAAGGAACCATAGGGAGTAACAGATATAGGGGAGGTAATCAGTAAGGTGATGGAGTCCAGGTGAGTCTTATGAGGCGCAGGTGCGCGTGAAGAAGGTGGCATGTGTGCGTAAAAATGAATAAACTGGCGACAACGAGCGCCAGAGAGGAGGAGCGGGAGTAGACGTGACAGTACCCCCTCCATGACGCGCAGCCCAGCCGCAGGACGCCGACTAGAGGGACGTCCCGAGCTGGCAATTGCTCTGCTGAGGCGCAGGAACCTGTAGAGCCAGCTAAGGCACAGGAACCAGTCGAACCAGCTGAGGCGCAGAAACCAGTCGAAACAGCTGAGGCATGGGAGCTGGATATTTGCGGGAACTGGAACACTGTCATACACGTCGATCCAGAGCATCCTGAACAGTATTTCTTTTAATCAGCTGCCAGCACGCATATCTCTTTCACTCCAACAGTGTCAATCACTGTAGGCTCTAAACAACTTGTGGAGTATCTGTTGAGTCTGCTACAACAATTGGATTAGAACAAGCCGCTCTCTGTCTCCTCTCATTTCCCCAGACAGACACACTTCACTCATCTCATGGCACAAGTTTCCCCTTCTCCAAACATCATGTATGAATTATATTTTGTAGCTAGTCATCGCTGTTTAATCTAGTTCTTTTCTGTAGACTTTGCTGAAGCCATATGGTTGTTTTTGTCAGCCTACTTGGTGTGGTTTAGTAGTCCTACTTTGTCTGTACATGTAATTATTCCATTGCTGATGACATTTGTCATTATGTTGTGATCCAAGCCCATGCTTCTTGCTATTATTATTTATTCTGGCCCAGGCATGCTTACCGAGCAACAGATCATTAGAAAATACAATTACAAATATAGATAGTTTATTTTGATTGTACAAATGTTGTGACATACGTTTTGGGAGATACATTTAGCTCCTTTCGAAGGTAAAACAATACATGGGGCAAGTGAATTAGCCTACCTTCATCTAAATCTGTGTCTGGAATAAATGCAGGCAGTAGCCAGCCATGCATTAGGGTATGTATTAGCATATTTCGTTGATAATTGAATCAAGCAAGTAAATAGCTCTAATGTGCATTTTCATCTGTCGTGGTCGTTTACCTTGGAACAATGTGTGTGAATGAGTTAAGGAACATAATGATGCAATCTGAGTAATTGTGCACAAATCCTTGCGAGCAGTGCATTATCATTCTGAAAAATGAATGAATGGTACGACAATGGACTTCAGGATCTTGTCATGGTACCTCTGTGCATCCAAATTGCCATTGATAAAATGCAATTTTGTTTGTTGTCCTTAGCTTATGCCTTCCCATACCATAACCCCATGGGGCATTCTTTTCACAACGTTGACATCAGCAAACCACTCGCCCACACAATGCCATACACGTGGTCTGTGGTAGTAAAAAGATCTAATGTGCATTTTCATCTGAGTGGCGCAGTGGTCTCAGGCACTGCATCTCAATGCAAAAGGGTGTCACTACAGTACCTGGTTTGAATCCAGGCTGTATTACAACCGGACGTGATTGGGAATTCAATAGGGTGGCGCACAATTGGCCCAGCGTAAGCTGGGTAGGTCTTCATTGTAAATATACGTTGTCATTGTAAATAAGAATTTGTTCTTAACTGACTTGCCTAGTTAATAAAGGTTTAATACAAAATGTAATAATCGTCAGTGCTTTAGTCTATTTTGTTTCTGTCAAGTGGTTCTGAATTTATGTTGCACCAGAATGTCCATGTTTTTATTTGCAATTCTGTTGGTGTGTGTACAAAGGCTATTTGATTATACCTCTACGGGATCGGTGCCCCCTCCCTGGGATGGTTGATTAGCATGAGGTTGTAAGTAACAAAAAAAATCCAAGGACATAGACATACCTGCTATGGGGCTATGGGCAGAAAGCTTAAATTCTTGTTAATCTAACTGTCCAATTTACAGTAGCTATTACAGTGAAAGAATACCATAATATTGTTTGAGGAGAGTGCACAATTATGAACTTGAAAATGTATTAATAAACCAATTAGGCACATTTGAGCAGTCTTGATACAACATTTTGAACAGATATGCAATGGTTCATTGGATCAGTCTAAAACTTAGCACATACACTACTGCCATCTAGTGGCCACAATCGAACTTGAAACTGTGCTGGAATAATACATTATGGCCTTTCTCTTGCATTTAAAAGATGCTGTAAAAAAAAATACTGTAGTTTTTTCTTTGTATTATCTTTTAACAGATCTAATGTGTTATATTCTCCTACATCCTCCAAAAGTATGTAGACAACTGCTCGTCAAACATCTCATTCTAAAATCATGGGCATTAATACGGAGTTGGTTCCCCTTTGCTGCTATAACAGCCTCCACTCTTCTGCAAAGGCTTTTCACTGGATATTGGAACATTTTTGCAGGGACTTACTTCCATTCAGCCACAAGAGCATTAGTTAGGTCGGGCACTGATGTTGGGCAATTAGGCCTGGCTCGCAGTCTGCGTTCCAATTCATCCCAAAGGTGTTTAATGGTGATGCGGTCAGGGCTCTGTGCAGGCCAGTCAAGTTCTTCCACATCGATCCCGACAAAGCATTTCTGTGTGGACCTCGGTTTGTGGGCTGGGGCATTGTCATGCTGAAACAGGAAAGGGCCTTCTCCAAACTGTTGCCACACAGTTGGAAGCATTGAATTGTCTAGAATGTCATTGTATGCTGTAGCGAATTGCCCGACGAACAGTTCTTGTGCTGACGTTGCTTACGGATCGGATACCGTTACCGGGATCGATTTGACAACATCTGGTGAAATTGCAGAGCGCCAAATTCAAATGACAAAAATAGTAATATTAAACATTCATGAAAATACAAGTGTTGTACACCATTCAAAAGCTTGTAATCGAACCGTGTTGTCGGATTTACAATAGGCTTTACGGCGAAAGCAGAACATTAGATTATCTGAGAACAGCGCCCCACAACAAAATATTATTCAAACTAGCACAGGCGTTACAAATACTAAAATAGCGATAAAATAAATCCCTTACTTTTGGAGATCTTCCTCTGTTTGCAATCCCACGGGTCCCAGGAACACAAAGAATGGTTGTTTTGTTCGATAAAGTCATTCTTTATATCCCAAATATCCGTTTAGTTGGCGTCATGGAGTTCTGTAATCCAGTCGTTCAATATGCAGACAAAGAAATCCCAAAGGTACCGGTAAAGTTCATCCAAACAAGTCAAATGATGTTTCTAATTAATCCTCAGGTTGTCAAACATCTAAATAAACAATAATATTTCAGACGGAAAATAGCCTGTTCAATAGGAAAGTAAAATAACAAGGACCGCGCACCCATTCACGCGAATAAAACTGTAGTGTCCGTTTCAAAAGCCACTTGATAGAATAACAAGTTCTTGTTAGTTTTTCAAAAAACAAGCCTGAAACCATGTCTAAAGACTGTTGAAATCTAGTGGAAGCCATAGGAACTGCAATCTGGGAGCTAATTCTCTCTAAAGTCAATAGCAAGTCAATGGAAAATCTGTGACCTCAAAAAAACACATTTTCCGGATGGATTTGTCTCTGATTTCTGCCTGCCATATCAGTTCTGTTATACTCACAGAAATTATTTTCACAGTTTTAGAATCTTCAGAGTGTTTTCTATCCAATACTACCAATTATATGCATATCCTAGCTTCTGGGCCTGAGTAACAGGCAGTTTACTTTGGGCACGTCAGACTAGCTGTACTTCCGAACACCGTCCCCTAGCCCTAAGTAGTTAACACATTTGTAATGGATTGCTGAGAAATTTAGGTTTTTCACCTGCTTGCAATAATTTCCTCAAATCAACCCACATGAAACTAAGTGGGGGAGGGGTAGAGGCAGAAACAGTAGACTGGCCTCCTGTTGCTATGTGAGGAACTGGTTACAGGATCAGTTGTGAGGGGGCCGCTAAAAGACAAGGAAGATTGCTTTATGGCTTATCCTGAAACCCACTTACTGGTTCTAGGTTTTGATTACAGAACTCATATTCAGTTTCTATTTTCCCCTGGGCACAAGGACTGAAGACTGCTTATTAAATATGTCATTCTATTCATACCATTCATGATGGTTTAAGTGAGCCAGTGGATAATACATTATTTCCATAATCATTATACTACACTTGTCACGACTTCCGCCGAAGTCGGTCCCTCTTCTTGTTCGGGCGGTGTTCGGCGGTCGACGTCACCGGTTTTCTGACCATCATCACTTCCCTTAGTTGTTTTGAGTTTTGTCTAATTGTCGCACCTGTTGGTTATTTCTCCCAATCACGCACCTGTATATATTCCTTCCTTCCCTTCTTCCCATTGTGCGTGATTGTTTGATGTTACCGGTTGTCTTCGTTTTCTAGTATGTTCACTGAGGACTATTTTATTTTGGTTCCTGTATGTGCCGGTTTTGCTTGTTGCGCCCGGTTTGTTTTGTAGTTGTGTGAGTTCTTCTGTTCACCAGAGTGTTGTTTGGTTAGACTGGTGACTCATTAAAGATCCTCACACGCATTTTCCTCCTGCGCCTGATTCCTTCTTATCATACGGAACCACAAGATTGTAACAACACTAATATAATATATAATATAATATGTAATATTGTATTATTTTATATAGGCTAATAATAATAATTTCATAATGACAGCACCTGTCACAATTTTACTATCTTTGTGGTGTCATCCTGAGTGGGATCTCTTTGGCCTGATTCTGACATCTGTAGAAGCATCTGTTGTTGAATGGGGAAAGAGTAGGGTTCTGGGATTTCAAAAAAATATATGGTCTGAGGTTACCACAGGCTTAGGAGATCTTATACGTTTTGTTCTATGAGATAATATCAGTAGGGATGGGTACCAAAATTCTGTATTAAACGGGCCCTGGGGCTATAAGCTCCGACGTTATCGCTTCTGCTTTCGGTACTGGATTAATTAAGAAAATACATTTCCTATTTATTATTGCTACATAAACGATATCCTGCACATTTTATCTCACCAACCGTTCCTAATTTGCAATAAGAATAAGACATTAATCTATGATGCATTTTCGCTATTCCCAATACAGAAGAGAGATTTCTCTTGCGTGGAGCCTGTCTCTCACACGCTACAGCCCACACACACACATGAAAGACCCTGCTCTTAATTAGTGACCATGGCGCAGAGAACTAAACGTTCAAAAGTGTGGTTACACTTCACCAGAGTCGATGCTCATGTTATGCGAACATGAGATCATGATCAAAAGTAACCATTAGCCAGCTGATTGTTTAGTTCATAAATTCAATCCCCAATTTAAGGGTTTTGCTACTTTTTTGTTAAAGTTGCAGCTACAATGAACCAACCCACTCATCCCTCTAATACCGCTGGTCCAAGCCAAAGACAAGCCCATATCCCCTTCACGCTGGCAGCTAGTGGGAAGATGACTGAGGAGAGGTGATTGAGTGCCACCTAGCCGTGACCAAGTTCATAGTGAAAGGCCTACACCCCTTTGCAGAGTCCAAGGGCTTTAGGTAACAGTCTGTCAGTCTATATTGAGTTGAATTCATTTTTAAGATATAGTAGTATAAAAGGGTCCCTTCACTCCACAATACAATACACAACAACACAATAATGATAATTCAACACATGAAAACTATATATTTTTTTACTGTAGGGAGATGAGCAAGGCACTCAACCCCAAATATACCCCCTCCCTCTAGGAGTTACCTCAGTGACACATTAATTCCTACCTGGTATGCTGTAGAAAAGGCCAATGTGATCAGTGAGCTGAAGGACGTGCCAAAGCTGGCCATCACATCAGACAGGTGGACCAGCCTCTGTCAGGACCACTCTCACTGTTACAGTGCCAGGGCAGTGTACAACAGAAAGTCCTCCACACCATGGCAGTGTACAAATCGCAAACTGGCAAAGTAGTGGCAGAGGAGATCTCAGACATTCTCTGAGAGTTTGAGATAGAGCCCGAGCAAGATTGTAGCTGTGACTGTTGATAATGCTGACAATATGGATGTTGCCATCAAGAGGCTACATATCCTAAAAAATAGGATGCTTTGCACACACATTGAAGCTGGCAGCGCAGAAAATCTACAAAATTACTTCCATTGATTAACCTCTTCCAGCTAGGGTCCCATTTTCCAAATTTTCGCCTGTCTGACGTGCCCAAAGTTAAATGCCTACCACTCATGGCCAGAAACTAGGATATTTACATATTTAGTACTATTGGATAGGAAACACTCTGAAGTTTATAAAACCATTAAGATATAGTCTGTGGCTATTCCAGAACAGATTTAGCAGGCAAAAACCAGAGAGATTTCTGTCCGGAATTTATTTTTCTGTTGCTCTCCTCTCATTTTGAAGCCCATGTAATATTTTTCTATGGGGAATAGGACCGAGGTTGCAGTACTTATGGCTTCCACTAGATGTCAACAGTCTCTGGAAAGGGTATGGAGGAAAAAGCTCTGACCAGATCCTTAGAGAGAGAATTACTACGGGTAGGGAAAAAGGTAAACAGGCGTGCGTTCACGAGAACGTGAACGCGCCAGCGCGACCAACGTTCTTTTCGTCTTTTAACGTTTCACTTACCGTTCTTGTAAAATATGATCGCTATTATTCATAAAAGAATACATAAGGATGCATTATTAATGATATTTGATTTGTTTGTGAAAAGATGAGAGGTATAATTTGAACGCGATCCCTTCACTGTAAAACGGGCGAGTAGACTGACAATGCTTGGTGGAGTAGCTGAACGTAACGTGCCAAAAACAACGGATATTTATGGATATAATTATTTACTTTTTCTAACAAAAGAACCATGGATTATCTTGTTTGGACACTTGGGAAGACCTCAGAAGAAGTTATTTGAAAGGTAAGCGATTTATATTAGCTGTGATATGGATATTTTGAGAACCGAGCTGGATATGAATTTATGCTAATGTGGAAAATATGTGAGGTACTAGCCTCAAACAATCAAATGTAGTGCTTTCGCCGTAAAGCCTTTTTAAAATCTGACAACGCAGTGATATTGCCAAGAAGCAGAGCTTTTTGATGGCTATGCAACACTATGCAACACTTGTATATCAGTTAAATATTACGAATATGTATTACGAATATGTATTTTGAATTTGGCGCGTTATGTTTGCTCTGAAAACGATCCCGCTAAAGGGATCGGCGCGCTAAGAGGTTAATGGGCAGCCCAAATCAGAGCAGTGGTCATGTGGTTCAAGAGATCCTCGATGTCCAAAACAGTCTTGAAGGAAAAGCTGCAGCTCCTTGGTAAGAAGCCCGTTCAATCTATTAAAGTATTCTTTTGAAATTCCCACATTTTCTTTTTTTTTCAATATTCAAGTGTGCCGTAATTAAATGTATGTTGTTTTTTGTTGTTGTTTCAGGCCTTGCCCCACACTCACTCATCCTTGATGTCAAGACCAGATGGAACTTGCTCTATCTAATGATAGAGAGATTCATGGAGCAGTATCCAGCGATCCAAGCAGCAAGGATGAGGACTTCCATAAAGCTGAGAGGTTTGTCCAGCTCATGGGAATCCTCTATACATCCACACTGTGTGTGTCATGTGAAAATAATGCCACCTGTGGACAGATCATACCCATCCTCCAAAAACTGGAAGAGCACTTCACTGTGAAGCATGAAGATACAACGTTTGTGGCAACCATCAAAGAGAAGGTGTGGGAGAACCTCTCTGAGCGCTACCAGGATGAGGACATTCAAGCCTTCCTGCATGAGGCCACAGCGATGGACCCCAGATGTAAAGGGAGGCCGGTGAGTGACGCCACCTGGGACAGGCTGAGGAAGGCAACTGTTGAGGCCAATGTGACAGGAGCAACACCAGGGCTGTCAGAGGAGCCGGAGCAGACAGACACAGAGCACTAGCAAAAGGAGGAGGAGTCTGATGGAGAAGGAGAGGAAATGGAGGAGCCAGTCCCTCCAATGTACAAAACAAGGAGTGCCTTGGAGGAGCTGTTCTCAGAGCAGGACAGAGAGTTGAGGTTGACGATCCAACAGGACACCTCGTCCCTCACCCTCAGCGAGCGTGTTGACCTAGAGGTTGAGCTCACAAAGGTCTGCCTCACATCCCCATTGCTGAATTTCTTTTGCTGGAAAATATTGTTTATTTCATTTGTTTTACACTTTCAACATCACAACATTAGAGTCTATGATAGTGATTTGTTCAAAACATTGCTGTTTCTTTTGCTGTAAATAATTGTTTATTTTACATTTCAAAAAATAAAGCAATATTAATTCTGTTCTTAATTTTTTCCCGTAACAAATAACAAAAAGAACCAATACGAATACCTTTAAAGTACCGGATCGATAAGCAGTATCGGTAAGATTATTAATACCGATCAAATCTTAACGATCCCTAAATATCAGTCAGTTAACATGACCTTTAGAAGTTATGAAGCTTTTATGATATTTTCTTAATGTGCTTTTTTTCATTAGATACAGCTTTAAAATTGACAAAAAGTGATGTTACAGAACAAAACATATGAGATCTCCTAAGCCTGAGTTTACCATAGACTTTATTTTCTGTGTTTTTCCCCCAGAAATTTAATAATAATATTAATTTCCCCATATAGACTTTGGCAAATGGCTGAGTTAGTGCCATTTGCCAAAAAGACATCATTACTATTGGCTATCTATTAGCTATCCATTAATAATATCCAGAACATTTGGTGAATAAAATGATGATCCTCAGGCTATCTTACAGTTGAGTAATAAAGTTCCATAGCCTATTTGGCAAATTGTGGGATTAAATTAGTACTTATTTCACAACTTATTTTACATTTGGGTTAGCAAGTGCAGGCCTATACCCAATGGCAGTGGTTCCCAACCAGGGGTACCACAACCCCTAGCGGTACTTGGCATATCCACTGGGGGTACTTGAGAAGACTCACAAGAACATAGACCTACTGGTAAAATGGTAATAAGGGGGTGATTCAGGGGTACTCTGGGCAGAGCAAAATTCCGTTTGTGGTATGATAACCGAAAAAGTTTGTGAATCACTTCAAGGCTATTCATCAGCATTGTTGTCAATATTCATCAATGATATCATAAAAACACATACTTTTATAATATAGTCTACATACATGTGCTTGTGTGATTAACTCCCAGCCATATTCTAATAAATCCACTTTCTTGTCCTGGTCATGTTATTACTGTTCCATTCTACATGGCCACTTCTCTATGTTAACCAGCATTTTAAAGTATAAAAATCTATTAATCTTCTCACACGGTCCAACCAGACAGTGCGGACAGCGCAAACCAACAGGACTGCTTGTGCAGGCCACCAAGTGTGAACCAACTGGACAACAGCATGTGAGGACCAACCGGACAACAGCATGTGTGGACCAACCAACCAGCAGCACGCACGGACCAACTGAACCTTCCTCATGCAGGGTCAACTACCCCGTGCGTGGCCCACCAACTGGATAGTGTGAGGGGACCAACTGAATCTTCCTCATGCAGGGTCAACTACCCCGTGCGTGGCCCACCAACTGGATAGTGAGGGGACCAACTGAATCTTCCTCATGCAGGGCCAACTACTCCGTGCGTGGCCCACCAACTGGATAGTGTGAGGGGACCAACTGAACCGGCCTTGAATGGGGTTACCACACTTGTTCACTCACACAACTCACTTGGATCTTCCCTGCGTTCGCTCTAGCGCAAGTTTGTCTGTTCGTTCCTTCTCAATTGTCACTTGGATGTCTGTTGTGCAACATTCGACCAGCTTTTGTCCACATCGGTGCCTCATGTCTGTCTGCCTGCCCTTCCACTCTCTCCCTCACTGGCTCATGTGCTTTTCCTTAATCTTGTCCCTATGAAAGACGTGTGTTCAGTCTTCGGTCTGTTGCGTGAAGAATAGCCTACTCATTGATAGCCCCTTCTTTAGTGAACTGGGCCAAGAAATTGTGAGATACAACTTTGATCACCAATAAGCAGTTCTGACTGACTGCCTAGTGGCCAACCTGCCTGCCTATTTCTGGCTGTGCACCTCCCCTCACTCTTCCTTGCTAGCTCGCTCATTCTTTACTTTGAAAGATGCCAGAGTTTCTGTTCTGGGAAGTAGCCTATGGCACCTACTCAGTCTCCTCCTTTGCAAAAATACTGAATCTTAGGAGTGGAGGAGTCGATTCCGAAGCTTGACACCCAGAAATGGGAGTCGGCACTGGGAGTCGACAGGCAACGAGTCAAGGAATCTATTATTTTAGAGTCAACTCTCCACCACTAGCACAGGATGCCGACTTGATAAAGAAACTTAAACTGCGCCCTTCAATGAATCGACAACTAGCGTTTGAGATTGACTCGAATAACTCAAAGAGTTCGGTTGGAGATTTAGCCAAAAATGTTAAGTAACATTTTAACACCATTTCTTCTCATCTTTTTGACAAAATAACATAGAAAATCCCTTTTTGCATGGGAATACACTGGTATGATGTTGGAGATAATGAATATGAGGTTAAAAAGTGTCCCCCCCCACCAAAAAGAAAATAAGTGTCCCTTAAACTTACCTTTGCGCCAGGTGATGCTTTGCCTCAGTTCTGCAGTCAGACGAATAGAGAAGGAGAGATAGAAAGAGTTGAGGTGTATTGCAGGTCTTATAGTGGAACAGCCCAGCATTCTCCTCCCACCTCACAAGTACAGTACTCCCCTTCTCACCAAATCAGCTGATTTCAGAGAAGAGAGTTCATTTTGTCAACAGATGGTACCAGATAGGGGACAGGATTCCAAAACAAATAAAGGAGGATGATAATAGATTATATGTCTTCAGTAGAGGCTGTTGGAGACAAATTATCTATTATTAAGTGGTGTTATTTTTATAGTTTTTTTCCCATGTAGAATATATAATCATGTCATATTTCTATTTACACTGAGTGTACAAAACATTAGGAACAGCCTCAATTCGTCAGGGCATGGACTCTACAACGTTTTGAAAGCATTCCACAAGGATTCTGGCCCATGTTGACTCCAATGCTTCCTACAGTTGTGCCTGGTTGGCTGGATTTCCCTTGGGTGGTGGACCATTCTTGATACACACGGGAAACTGTTAAGCATGAACAATCCATCAGTGTTGCAGTTCTTGACATATACTAGTGCACCTGGTTCCTACTACCATACCCCAATCAAAGACACTTCAATATTTTGTCTTGCCCATTCACCCTCTGAATGGCAAACCTTATCAATTGTCTCAAGGCTTAAAAATCATTCTTTAACCTGTCTCCCCCTTCATCTATACTGATTGAAGTGGATTGAACAAGTGACATCAATAATGGGTCATGGCTTTCACCTGGATTCACCTGGTCAGACTATATCATGGAAAGAGCAGGTGTTCATAATATTTTGTGCACTCAGTGTAAATTGTGATTATGAATGTATTATGAAAGTAAGTAATTATAAACTTAACTTGAAATATCTATATTGTGTTAAATTGGCAATATGGAGTCTCACCTAGACCCCCTTTTCTCCCAGGAACCCTTTCCTTATACAATATAGGGAGTTGGTGATATGGGCAAGCTAAGCCCTAGGGCAGCATTTCCCAAACTAGGTCCTGGGTACCCAAAGGGGTGCATGTTTTTTTTCTCCCCCTAGCACATCACAGCTTATTCAAATAATGATTGGTTAATTATTTGAATCAGCTGTAAAGTGCTAAGGCAAAAAACAAATTGTGCACCCATTGGGGTCCCTAGGACCTAGTTTGGGACATGCTGCCCTATGCACTGCAGCAAACAGTTTTTGACCACACCCGTTTATGCTTTTTGTTATTTGATTGCTTTGTTTTTTGGATTTCATACCCATAACAGAACAAATGCCCCATAATATGTTATGTCAATCTCAGTTTCATTCTAAGAAATGTTGATTACTATTTTTGAACAAGCGGAGCATTGGATAATTTTTTGTTGCATGCTGAACTTGTCTATAGACCATGGGATGAAGGGCAACTCCAAATGTTGTTAACTGGAACATATAGCCCTTACAGGAGACAAAGAGCTCTTAATATGTTTCATTGGTCCAATGAAGTTCATATTTGTCATAATCAGTGCTGATGCTGCAGGCATGAACTAAGAGGTCACATAGAGCTCAATAGAGGTCATATAATGATTAATATATTGAAAAGGAATACACTTTATTAGTGAGTCAACAAGGTCAGACATGTTTAAATTGCTGTAGGCAAGAAGTGTGAAGGGTAATGTGACAGGTGGTGACATAGAACTTGTGATTCCAAATATGTATTTATTTCTAAAACTATACAGAGCAACAAAGATTGTTTTGTTGTTAACACATTCTCAAAAAACATAAGGATATACATTTGACCCAAAAAAAATTATAAATGTCAAATTTCAGTACCTCACATCATAACATGCAACGTTAATGTCACGTCCAGCCCTGGGTTTCAGGCTGGCGTGTTTAGTTTGTTTTGTTTAGTAGGGTTTTTTGGTTCTAGCTGTTATATTTCTATGTTGGGAACCATATATATGTTTGTGCTTTTCTATGGGGTTTTGTGGGTCATTGTTTGATTGTTGGTTTGAGTGTTTATGTTCACCGTAGTTACGATCTTCGTTTGTTTATTATTTTCCCAGTTATGGGAATTGCTGCTGTGTGTAATTGGCCGACTCCCTCCACGGTAAAGGAGGTGCAGCGATTTTTAGGGTTTGCCAATTATTACCAGAGATTTATCCGGGGCTTTGGTCAGGTCGCGGCTCCCATTACCTCACTGCTGAAGGGGGGTCCGGTGTGTCTGAAGTGGTCAGTTGAGGCGGACAGGACTTTTGGGCAACTAAGGGAGTTGTTCACTTCAGCACCCGTTCTGGCGCATCCGGATCCTTCTTTGGCGTTCATAGTAGAGGTGGATGCTTCCGAGGCAGGGATAGGAGCTGTGCTCTCCCAGCGCTCGGGCACCCCACCGAAACTCCGCCCCTGTGCTTTTTTTCTAAGAAGCTTAGTCATTCGGAGCGAAACTATGATGTGGGGGATCGGGAGTTGTTGGCTGTGGTCAGGGCCTTGAAGGTGTGGAGACATTGGCTTGAGGGGGCTAAACACCCTTTTCTCATTTGGACTGACCACCGTAATCTGGAGTACATCCGGGCAGCGAGGAGATTGAATCCTCGTCAAGCAAGGTGGGCTATGTTCTTTACTCGGTTTGTGTTTACCATTTCTTACAAGATCAGGTTCTCAGAATAAGAAGGCAGACGCGCTGTCCCTGCTTTATGACTCAGAAGAGCGGCCCATGGATCAGACTCCCATACTCCCGGCTTCCTGCTTGGTGGAGCCGGTTGTGTGGGAGCTGGACGCGGACATTCAGCAGGCATTACGTACTGACCCTGCTCCCCCCCAGTGTCCCATTGGGCAAATGTACATTCCGACTGCTGTTCGTGACCAGTTGATCTCTTGGGCCCATACGTCGCCCTCCTCTGGTCATCCTGGGATTGGTAAGATTGGTGCGCTGACTGACTGGGAAGTACTGGTGGCCTACCTTGGGTAGGGACGTGAGGGTTTATGTCTCCTCCTGTCAGGTGTGCGCCCAGTGTAAGGCTCCTAGACACCTACCCAGAGGTAAGCTAAAACCCTTCCCATTCCACAACTGCCGTGGTCACTTCTATCTGTGGATTTCCTAAATGATCTTCCTCCTTCTCAGGGGAGTACCACGATCCTGGTTGTTGTGGATCGATTCTCTAAATCCTGTTGTCTCCTTCCGATGCCCGGTCTTCCTACGGCCCTACAGACTGCGGAGGCCCTGTTTAACCACGTCTTCCGGCACTATGGAGTGCCCGAGGATATAGTGTCTGATCGAGGTCCCCAGTTCACGTCGAGAGTTTGGAAGGCGTTCATGGAACATTTGGGGGTCTCGATCAGTCTTACATCGGGTTTTCACCCTGAGAGTAATGGGCAGGTGGAGAGAGTGAATCAGTATGTGGGCAGGTTTTTGCGGTCCTATTGCCAAGACCGACCGGGGGATGCAGTACCTATCGCTTCCTCTGGATGTCAACAGTCTCGAGAAAGTGTTCTGATTCTTTTTAGATGCTTTTAGAGCAGAGAAGGAGAGGAATAAGGAAGTGTCCACGCAGTTGTCAATAGGAGTAAATGCGCGCTCCCGGCAAATTACCTTTTGAAGAACTTCTGCTGAGGGCTTCCCAAGTGTCCAACGAAGACAATCCATGGTTCTTTTGTTAGAAAAAGTCATGTGTTATATCCATAAATCTCAGTTTGGTTGGCGCGTTATAATGAGAAAATATAGCGTCGACTCCTCCATTAAAACGTGAAGAGAACTCGTTCAACTTATACCTATGAACTTGTCCAAGAACATTCAAACATAATTGTAAATGTATCCTTAGGAACACTTATGTATAAATAGTATAATATTTCAATCGGAATATAAACTGGGCGATAAGAAAGGAAAAAAACAAAGATCGCCGTGAACGCGCGTTTTCTTCTATTGACATCTGTGTGGCCACTTCCTTATTCGTCTTCTTCTATGCTCTAAAAGCATCTAAAAAGAATCAGAACACTTTCTCGAGACTGTTGACATCCAGAGGAAGCAATAGGTACTGCATTCATATGCCCTTATATGGGCATTTTTATAAGGGAGGGGTTCCAAATGAGGCAATGTGTCAAAACCACGTTTTCCAGGACAGAAATTCCTCGGGTTTTTGCCTGCTAAATGAGTTCTGTTATACTCACAGACACAATGTTAACACTTTTGTAAAATGCAGAGTATTTCCTATCCAATGGTACTAAATATGTGCATATCCTATTTTCTGGGCCTGAATGGGAGGCATTTTACTTTGGGCACACCAGGCTCTCCAAAACGGTCACCTCGTGCGCTGTTCCCTAAGAAGTAAAAATTATTTAATCGAGTCAAACGTTTTGGGTAGCTTCCCACAATAAGTTGGGTGAATTTTGGCCAATTCCTCCTGACAGAGCTTGTACGCCTCCTTGCTCGCACACACTTTTTTAGTTCAGCCCACAAAGGTTCTATAGGATTGAGGTCAGGGCTTTGTGATGGCCACTCCAATACCTTGACCCTTTCATGCGTGAGTTCCAAATATCTCTAACGGTCGCCCCAGCGTGAGTTTTTCTATGCATGTGATGATGTTAGAACGTTCTTTCCATTCTAGAATGTGATTGTTATTCAACAATACGTTTAATCCGCGCTGCCCTCAAAACAAGGAATTTAGCCTTTTTTTATTTACAGGCTTTTTCAACTTAAAATTATTTTTTAACAAGTTTTTATTTTCTAAGAACAGTTTGAATTGAGGTGTGTTCCGCCTCCTCGTTCATTCCCATAAAAATAGTCATTTTTACTTTTGCGGACAATTACATTTTTGGGACATTTCTGACCCGGACTTCCTAATTGTTTGTGCAGTTCAAGTCTGCAGACATTTTCTCATCTCGCGTCTGAACAGGATCTGCACACGTATTCACATTTTCCCTCTTTTGCCAGCATCGCGGTCATTGATGTTTTCGTTACTAATAATAACTTTGGAAATGTGTGCGTTTCTATCAAAGTAAGTGCCTTATTACGTTATAATAGTTTCAGTATGTCGTGTTATGTAATTTTTATTGTAGCTCTCTGTATTTATGGAGCATAATATATTGGTGTATATTCCTTATAACCGCGGACACGTGAGGTAACATTACTCAGTTCATAGCCTTTATGGTGTTATATTCAATCTTGCTTAGGTAGCGAGCTACATTCTTCTATCAGCTCTGTAAAACAATGCTAGTTGCGTCAGAGAAGTATTAGCTTACCCTGCCTTATGCCTCCCAAGTGGCGCAGTGGTCTATGGCACTGCATCTCAGTGCTAAAGGCGTCACTACAGACACCCTGGTTCGAATCCAGGTTGTATCACAACCGGCTGTGATTAGGAGTCCCATAGGGCGGCACACAATTGGCCCAATTTTGTCAATGCAATAGACTATTTTTATAGCAGTGTTTTATTATGTTACTTCTTTGTAATATTGTTTTATTTCTATATCCTGATATTGTATTCTAATGAATAAGTCCTCTTCATTCTGTACTTTCAGAAACCACAAACAGTATTTGCCAATATCATAACTGGAACTGGACATCTTTCGAGCTGAAGATTGAGGCCAGCTTTTGTATTCTAACGTACACTCCTTAACAGCTTTATTGGATGAAAACACAGCAAGAAAACACATAGGCCAATATGTAATAGTCGTCAATTTTATTGCAGTATTGGTGGTGGTTGGTTCAACAACAACTTGTTTTACTAGAGGAAAAAAACGGAATATGCATAACCCATATTTAATATTCATGCAGTGACTGAACAACAACTGCATTTCCACCCCCACCTCTAAAGGCATAGTATCATGGCAGGTCACCTGTCAAGTCACCTGTCAGGTCAGTCAGTCACTTATTGCTGCAGATGTGCTCAATAGTGCTTGAGCATATGATACTCCTCAAAGCATGGTGAAACCCATAGAGGTGTATCACACGCTAAACACAACTTCCTCTGCTTACTTCTCCTGGTGCCAGACAGGCACACTTTGCAGTGCCTCCGTGTGTGGCTACCTTGAGCAGCAGTTTGAGGGACTTTGCAGGGAAAATGCCGTGCAGTGAGGCGTAGGGGAGCCGAGGGGTGTGGTGCTCCTCCAGCAGCTCTCTCATGAGGTTCTCTCTATACTTTTGGTAGGTAATTACTTTACCTATGAGGGAGTGGGGAGGATGAGGAAAGTTAGAGGATGATGAGGCAGTGGGTAGGTGGGTGAGATATTGTCACTATAATTGCATAATGTATTTGTATGTGAACTGAACATCCAATTACAAAAATACCTTGTTCAGTAATCATCTCACCTGTTAGTTGGCGTTGAACTATGCTGCCGTTGAGGACAACAGTGTTGATCAGATGGAAAAATATCTTCTTATACCCCTTGGTCGTTTTCCGAGCACATAAACAAAGCTGTTTATCATGTCCACCTTATCCACTGCCCCCATTTTGAGGTTATAGTCAAGCACACAGTCTGGTTAGATTTTTCTCTCTCCCGTCAGGTGGTCCACCTTCCCTGTGGCTGACGTGGTTGCTGTATGGACGTCTCGTTTGTCATGCCACTTTACTGCCAGCTGTTGACCGTTCTCCTTGAACTCCACCTCCCCTCTCTGCATCTTCCTGCATCCGAATGCCGGCATCCCCTTCCTGTTCGACCTGACTGTGCCACAGGCCCCTGTGCTGTTGGAGAGCAGATGCAGGAAGAGTGTGGGACTGCTGTAACAATTGTCCACGTACAAAGTGTGTCCCTTGCCGAGATGAGGAGCCAGCATGGCCATCACCACAGACCCGGACACCCCAAGCCCCTCATAATGTTTGATGTCAGTGGTGGACCCTGTGTAAACTATAATATCCTGGACAAATCCTGTCTTTATGTTGCACATGTCAAAGAACTTGACCCCAAACCTGTGCCTTTTGGAGGGAATATATTGACGGAACGCCAGCCTACCTTTCCATAACATCAGGGACTCATCAATGCATAGGTCCTTGTATGGCACAAAGACCCGACCAAATGCTGATGTCAGGCTGATAAGAACATTTCTTATTTTGTATAACGGGTCACTTAGGATGGCAGTAGCATTGTTGATGAAATGCAGGCATCGCAGCAGAACTAGGAAGCGGTCTTGGGAAAAGAGGGTGGCAAAGAAGGGAGTTACAAACATAGGATCTGTGCTCCAGTATTCTCTTAGGGAGTTTTTCTTTACTATCCCCATGAGGAGGACTGTCACCAGGAAGGTATACATTTCACTAATTGTGGTTGTCACCCATTTCGCTAGTTTCCCCCTCACTCCTGGCTCTATCTTCTCCTGTAGCTCCAAGGCATAGCAATTGGTCTCCTCTACTATGTTTCCCACCAGCTCCTCTGTCAGAAACAACTTGAAGCACTCTGCCTCAGTTGGAAATGGCAAGGGGCATTGCACTCCAGACTGGGACTCGTCAAAACAAACAGCAGGGCCATGGGGGGTGAAATGACTGGCGGCCTTCCAGCTGCCACAGAACTCATGTACTTCATCCACTGTCGGTCTGCCTCCATCACCACCGGCATCTTCAAAAGGACCTGGTACTTTGTCAGTAGACAAGGGAACCTCAGATTTCAGGGTTCTCAATGGCTACAAGGTTGGGGGGCAGCTCCTCACTGTCACTGTCAGAATCAGATTCCTGACTTTCATACTCAGACTCATTGTCAGAATAAAAAAAAATCTCCAGAATTTCCAAATTTGTGAGTGGTCTCCTTTTGAAAGATATTGCTAATGCTATAGTTTAGCTCACTAGCTACATACATAAACAATAACACTGAATGGCTCAGAGTGGGAGTGAGAGGTTACGTGATTGACTGCCGGCACGCGACACTTGTATCAATAAATCACTATCAGAAAATGTTTTGTGTGGTTATTATTTATATATTCACTGTTTTATTCACGTTTTCACTTACAGGTGACAAATCATGCATTCCGATTCTTGCATAGATTGTAATGAACACATATTCTGTGTGTAAAATATTCCAGCTGTGTAGTTATGTTTGTTGACATACAATGCATTCTGGGTTTCACGTAATCGTCTGTTTGACCAAAGATGTTATAGCAAAATGAGGTGAGTAAGGTCTCACTCATTTTTTGAGGACTTCTGGAAATGAATGGTGGGATGTGAACGATGGTAGATGACACATCCCTTCAACATACATACTATAAACAGACCAAACTCATCTTTCAGGGACCACACTTCACTTCAGGGACCACTGTAGAACGATCACAGCCATGTGATGGTACGTGTGAAAGGGTTAAGCCATTTTGCCACAACTTTGGATGTATTCTTGGGGTCATTGTCCATTTGGAAGACCCATTGAACAAGTAGAATAAATACATTATTGCCGCTAGCCAGCAGACAGACACCTCGTATAGCTTAGTGAAATGTTAGGCTTGATGACTAAATAGGCCTAAAAATACACTTTTATCTATTAGCTAAAGAAAAGCTATAGAATAGCTTAGCCATACTCATTGACAGCCTAATCTACATTTTAATATATGTTTGATTAATTTATGAGGCATTGCAAGACAAGACATTGCGAGATACTGATTGCCAAGATAGCCTATGCGCCTGGTTCTGACTGTCTGTCTGTCTGCCTGCCCCTCCTCTCTCTTCCTCGCTGGCTCGCCTTCTCTTTCTCAATCTCTTCTCCATGAAAGATGTGTGTGTTCAGTCTTCAGTCATTTGTGTGTAGAATAGCCTAATCATTGATTCCTCCTACTTTGGTTAACTTACGAGACATTGCAAGCCAAGAAAACATTGCAAGCTCTCGAAAAAGAAGCTTCCACTACGCGATTCGGTGACTCAACAACTAACGTTTAAGATTGACTCGGGAACAAGCATATCGAGTGATTGAGTGCTCAAAGTGTTGGGTTTGAGATTCTCATCATCTTTTCATCCCTTCTAACTTACCTCTTCTCCTGGATATGGTTTGTTTCAGTTCTGCAGTCAGAAGAATAGAGAAGAAGAAAGAGAAAGAGGTGATGTGTGTTGCAGGTCTTATAGTGGAACAGCCCAGTATTCTCCTCCCACCTAACCTCACCACTACAGTACTGTACTCCCCCCTCACCAAGTCAGCTGATTTCAGAGAAGAGAGATCATTTATTCAGTAGAAGGTACCAGATAGGTGGCAGGATTCCAAACAAATAAAGGAGATTTCTTCAGTAGAGGCAGTTGGAGCCAAATTCTCTATTCTTTATTTGTGCTATTTTAATTGTTTTGGCCAATTTAGAATATATCATCATGCCATATTGCTATTTATTTTGTGATTTTGAATGTATTATGAAATTGAGGAATTATGAAATGAACTAGAATTTTTTGTGTTTATGTGTTAAATTGGCAATATGGAGTCTCAGCTAGTCACACACCCCTTTTTTCCCAGGGATAATTTCCTTATGCCATATAGGGGGTTGGTAATATGGACAAGCTAGGCTCTAGGCACAGCAGCAAACAGTTTTTTACCACACCTGTTTAATGCTTTTTCACAAGCGGAGCTTTGGATATTTTTTTCTGATATTCTTCTGAACTGTCATTTATCACGGTACTCTATTTTGATTATTATTATTATTTTTTTGTTTATCTGTCGGCCCCAGCCCCGAACAGGCCCTGTGTGTAGTTAACTGACCCTCTCTGCCCATCCATCGTTATTGTTGTTCTAGCTGATTAGCTGTTGGTATCTTACCCGTTGTTGTCTTAGCTAGCTTTATCAACTCCTGTGATTGCTTTATGTCTCTCTCAAATGTCAATATGCCTTGTATACCGTTGTTTAGGATAGTTATCATTGTTTTAGTTTACAGTGGAGCCCCTAGCCCCACTCAACATGCCTCAGATACCTCTTTTGTCCCACCTCCCACATATGCGATGACCTCACCCAGTAGAACCAGCACATCCAGAGATGCAACCTCTCTTATCATCACTCCGTGCCTGGGCTTACCTCCACAGTACCCGCACCCCCACCATACCCCTGTCTGCACATTATACCCTGAATCTATTCTATCACACCCAGAAATCTGCTCCTTTTATTCTCTGTCCCCAACACACTAGACTACCTGTTCTGATAGCCTTTAGCCGTACCCTCATCCTACTCCTCCTCTGTTCCTCGGGTGATGTGGAGGTTAACCCCAGGCCCTGCGTGTCCCCAGGCACTCTTATTTGTTGACTTCTGTAATTGAAAAAGCCTTGGTTTCATGCATGTTAACATCAGAAGTCTCTTCCCTAAGTTTGTTTTACTCACTGCTTTAGCACACTCAGCCAACCCTGATGTCCTTGCCGTGTCTGAATCCTGGCTTAGGAAGGCCACCAAAAATTTCCGGACCCAACTACAACATTTTCCGTCAAGATAGAATTGCCAAAGGGGGAGGAGTTGCAATCTACTGCAGAGATAGCCTGCAAGGTTCTGTCATACTTTCCAGGTCTATGCCCAAGCAGTTCAAACTTCTAATTAAAAAAATTAATCTCTCCAGAAATATGTCTCTCAATGTTGCCGCCTGTTATAGACCCCCATCAGCTCCCAGCTGTGCCCTGGACACCATATGTGAATTGATTGCTCTACTCAATACTCTACTCAGTAAACTGGATGCAGTCTATCACAGTGCCATCCGCTTTGTCACCAAAGCACCTTATACCACCCACCACTGCGACCTGTATGCTCTAGTCGGCTGGCCCTCGCTACATACTCGTCGCCAGACCCACTGGCTCCAGGTCATCTACAAGTCCCTGATAGGTAAAGCCCCGCCTTATCTCAGCTCGCTGGTAACCATAGCAGCACCTACCCATAGCACATGCTCCAGCAGGTATATCCCACTGGTCACCCCCAAAGCCAATTCCTCTTTTGGCCGCCTTTTCTTCCAGTTCTCCGCTGCCAATGACTGGAACGAACTACAAAAATCGTTGAAACTGGAGACTCTTATCTCCCTCACTAGTTTTAAGCAAAAGCTGTCAGAGCAGCTCACAGATCACTGCACCTGTACATAGCCCAACCAACTACCTCATCCCTTACCGTAGTCATTTATTTATCTTGCTCCTTTGCACCCCAGTATTTTTACTTTGCACATTCATCTACTGCACATTTACCATTCCAGTGTTAAATTGCTATACTGTAATTACTTTGCCATCATGGCCTATTTATTGCCTTATGTTCCTTATCCTATCTCATTTGCACACATTGTATATAGATTCGTTTTTTCCTACTGTATTATTGACTGTATGTTTGTTTATTCCATGTGTAACTCTGTGTTGTTGTATGTGCCGAACTGCTTTGCTTTATCTTGGCCAGGTCGCAGTTGTAAATGAGAACTTGTTCTCAACTTGCCTACCTGGTTAAATAAAGGTGAAATAAAATGAAATAAAAATGTCCCCCCATCTATCCTCAGAGTTTGTTCTGTTAGGTGACCTAAAACTGGGATATGCTTAACCTATTAGGGATCAGCAGCTGTGGTGTCGGTTTTGGAGAGTCTGGCATGCCCAAAGTAAAATGCCTTCCACTCAGGTCCAGAAACTAGGATATGAACATTAGTACTATTGGATAGGAAACACTCTGAAGTTTCTAAAACTGTTACAATAATGTCTGTGAGTATAACAGAACTGATATAGCAGGCGAAAACCAGAGGAATTTCTGTCCAGATTTTTTTTTGTGTGACATGCCCTCACTTTCAATGGCTGCCTATGGGATTCTCAGTGAAATAGCTCCCAGATTGCAGTACCTATGGCTTCCACTAGATGTCAACAGTCCTTAGACAGTGTTTCATGCCTTTATCATGGAAAAGAGCCTTATAGAAGAAGAATTGGTTAGAGGAGCCAGGAAGCCAGTTCAGTTTTTGGTGTGTGAGACCGTGTGCGCGTTCTTCTTTATTTACCTTTTATATTGTTTAGGATACTATCCGTATGAAATATAATCATTAATATACATAAATGGATACCTAAGGATATATTATAAATGATGTTTGATTTGTTTGGGCAAAGTTGATAGGTATAAATGGAATGCTTTCTCTTCACTGTACAATGGGCAACTCGACAGTGGATTTTCTGAACATAATGCGTCAACCAAACGGAGATTTATGGATATAAACAATGCCTTTTTCTAACAAAAGTAGCATGAAATGTCTTGCTTGGACACTTCGGTTTGCCCTCAGCAGAAGATCATCAAAAGGTAAGCGATTTATTTTAGCTCTTATATGTGTTTTGTGAGACCCGTGCTGGTTATGGATTTATGCTAATGCATAAAATATGAGAGGTACTATCCTCAAACAATCAAATTTTGTGCTTTCTGACAACGCTGTGATATTGCCAAGACTAAGATTGATGACTATGCAACACTTATTGATGAATGTTTTATATATTGATGAATGTTTTATAATTAAACATTTGGATTTTGAATTTGGAGCCTTACATTTCCCCAGGTAATGTCGGGAATTGGGCGCTAGTGCCCCAATGATCCCTAAGTAGTTTTAGCACTCCGACAGTCCTACAATCTAAGCTAGATGCTCTCAATCTCACACAAATCATCAAGGAACCAACCAGGTACAACCCTAAATCCGTAAAAATGGGCACCCTCATAGATGTTATCCTGACCAACTTGCCCTCCAAATACACCTCTGCTGTTTTCAATCAGGATCTCAGCGATCACTGCCTCATTGCCTGCATCCGCTATGGGTCCGCGGTCAAACGACCACCCCTCATCACTGTCAAACGCACCCTAAAACACTTTTGCCAGCAGGCCTTTCTAATTGACCTGGTCTGGGTATCCTGGAAAGATACTCACCATCTTAAAAAGCATGCCCCTTTCAAAAAATGTAGAACTAAGAACAGATACAGCCCTTGGTTCACTCCAGACCTGACTGCCCTTGACCAGCACAAAAACATCCTGTGGCAGACTGTAATAGCTTCGAATAGTCCCCGCGATATGCAACTGTTCAGGGAAGTCAGGAACCAATACACGAAGTCAGTCAGGAAAGCAAAGGCTAGCTTTTTCAAACAGAAATTTGCATCATGCAGCTCTAACTCCAAAAAGTTTTGGGACACTGTAAAGTCCATGGAGAACAAGAGCACCTGCTCCCAGCTGCCCACTGCACTGAGGCTAGGTAACACTGTCACCACCGATAAATCCATGATAATCAAACATTTCAATAAGCATTTCTCTACGGCTGGCCATGCTTTCCTCCTGGCTACCCCAACCTCGGACAACAGATCCGCTGGACCCTGTCTTTCTAAAACTATCTGCCGCAATTGTTGCAACCACCATTACCAGTCTGTTCAACCTCTCTTCGTATCGTCCGAGATCCCTAAAGACTGGAAAGCTGCCGCGGTCATCCCCCTCTTCAAAGGGGCTGACACTCTAGACCCACTGCTATAGACCTATATCAATCCTGCCAAGTTAATAAACATATCACTGACCATTTCGAATCCCACCGTACCTTCTTCGCTGTGCAATCCGGTTTCTGAGCTGGTCACGGGTGCACCTCAGCCACGCTCAAGGTACTAAACGATATCATAACCACCATCGATAAAAGACAGTACTGTGCAGCCGTCTTCATTGACCTGGCCAAGGCTTTAAACTCTGTCAATCACCGTGCTTTGTGGCAGTTTGTATGTTTTCACCCGTGCTTTGTGGTAGCCGATATTTGTACGTGTATTTCTGTACTTTATGCTGCCTTACTTGGTTTTGTGCATTTGCTTTGTAACGCGGTTGCGTTCTGTTTGACATTGCCTTAGTAAAGTACTTAGTACACTCATCTGCTCTCCTGCGCCTGACTACCTACACCAGCTACACCCACCGCATGACAGAATTCCCCAACCAGACATGGGGGAAACAGAGGGTTATATAAACAACAGTAACGAGGGCAATTTAAAACCAGGTGTGATGGAAAACAAGACAAAACAAATGGAAAATGAAAAGTGGAGCGGCGATGGCTAGAAGACCGGTGACGTCGACCGCCGAACGCTGCCCAAACAAGGAGAGGAACCGACTTTGGCAGAAATCGTGACAACTGTTTGATATCCTTGATTTATAAGACATCAACACAAGTTCAATAGTTTAAATGACAGACCCTGGTGGGCTCAATAATCAGCTGATGTAAGGCAGATCACAAAAATTCTGAAAAAGTAGTGTTGTCCTATTTGATCATGTCTGTTTTAATATCTACAGTAACAATAACCTGTACAATTTGGGCAAGTCTCCTCCGACAATTCATAAAACTTGTACTGGTCTGGTGGTCTGTAATAGGTTCCAACTATAATGGGTTTGCATTTTAGCAATACACACATTTAATCCCGTCATTGCTTAAATCAAATCTATAGTTGAAACCAATATCTGATCTTACACAAATCCAAACTCCCCAGCCATTGCAATTGCAGTCTCTTCTAATTACTACATCGTTTTCAACTTTAATCTCAGTGTTTTTTATTGAACCATTTGGCCACGTTTCGGGTAAAGCAAGGCACTCCCACCTTACAGTTACTGGAAAGTAGGTACATTTCCTCAATATTGGGACGTTGAGTAGACAGATGTGTAATCCTCTCATAGAAAAAAACTTTTCTAGAGTCAAGTTCTCCTCATCTGTTGGAACTGTCAGCCAAAATTGTTCACTTGAGATGAATGTTGACTTCCTGTAGTCAAACCCTAGCAGTGAAGCTCTGTCCAGGATTTGCACTGCCATCTGACCCGGGGTTTGCCTTTCCGGTCCCCTGCCCTTATCCCCGTCCACTCCACATCCATTTGGCTCAACAGACTGTCTCGAACCGGGGTCTCCCTCAGCAAACACTTCTGGTCTCCCCGCCATGCTTGGACAGCAGATGGAAGCAGGAGGATTAGGTTAGTAGTCATGAAGAGTGGAGGCTGATATAACAGCAAAGGGGTGTAAGGGACATTTTAATGTTTGTGCTATTCTTATAACTAATGCTCTTCTTATAAATATTTTCTGTATTCTATTCATGTGCTGTTCTATAAACCAATTTCTGTGTTCATGCAAGTGGCTGACTGTACAATCACACCTACAGTATCAGTAGCTTAAATTTGGATGTACGCCCAGACATTGTTTTGAGAACGAACAATCGTGTTTTGAGAACAAACAAAAGATATCTCAGTTTCAAGGTTTCAGCTTAGAGAGAAGAAGCCTTGTGTGGTGGTGTTCTGTCACGTTATGAAACAGTATTGGTCGGTCACATGAATGAAAAAAACGGTAATGATTAATTCATTATGCTAAATCATGCAAATATAACTTGTCTGTGTATAGCCGTATATAAGACAACCGTTGGGACTGCCCAGGCAGGGTTTTCTGACAGACGTGTACTATGGTGCATTGACTTGGTTGGAACCTCTCCAGCGCGCTGACAAATAAACAATGATTCATTAAGATTGACTTTGAGTGTCAAGAATTTACACGACAGGGGAACCAACTCCATATTAATATCCATGAATTTAGAATAAGATGTTCGACGAGCAGGTGTCCACATACCTTTGGTCATGTAGTGTATATTATTGACCAAGGTCAGGGCTGCAGTCAAATTGAATTTGTTGACAGTCAATTCAGGAAGTGATATAACTTTAAAATTCTAAAAGAGTAAAAGTGTTCACATAAATATCTTATCCTTTTCAGCTTATTGAGAAGATATTGAGATTTTTTTATAAACTTTTTTATTACTGAATTGAAATTTTAGTTAACTTTCTGAGTTGACTGTTTTCTATTATAATTGACCCAACCCTGACTCAAACCATGCAATAGCAATAAAACTCTTCAAAGCACACAATCAATCAATTAACAATGAGCCAACCAACCAACCAATCCACTAACCAACCAACCAACCCACCAACCAAACATGCAATCGTCTGAGTATATACTTATTTTTCTAATATATACTGTGTGTCTAATTATTAATAAGATGTCATACAGAAGTCATATTTAAGCAATAAGGCACAAGGGACGAAGGGGTGCGGGGGTGTGGTATATTTTCGATATACCACGTCTAAGGGCTGTTCTTAACTCGACGCAACACTGAGTGCCTGGATAAACCCCTTAGCCGTGGTATATTGGCCATGCACCGCAAACCACAGAGATGCCTTATTGCTTTTATAAACTGGTTACCCATGGTGCCTTTTGTTAGCTAGGCTAAGGGTTAGGGTAAAGTTTAGGAGTTAGGTTAAAGGGTTAACGTTAGGGTTAGGGGGAAGGGTTACCTAAAAGGGTTAAGGTTAGGTGAAGGGTTAGCTAACATGCTAAGTAGTTGTAAAGTAGCTAATAGTAGTAGGTAGTTGAAGTAGCTAATTAGCTAAAACACAATTTTTTTTTTTATTTATAGTACCAGTCAAAAGTTTGGACACACCTACTCATTCCAGGGTTTTTCTTTATTTTGACTATTTTCTACATTCACAATAGAGTGAATTAGCTCCCAGATTGCAGTTCCTATGGCTTCCACTAGATGTCAACAGTCTTTAGACATGGTTTCAGGCTTATTTTTTGAAAAACGAACAAGAAATAGAAGTTCTGACAAGTGGCTGTTGGAACTGACACTACTCTTTTGCGCGCGTGACTGTGTGCGCTCTCTTCGTTATTTTTCTGTTCTATTGCACAGGCTATTCTCCATCCAGGTAGGAAAGGGCAGTGTGGAGTGCAATAGAGACAGCATTATCTGTGGATCTGTTGGGGCGGGAGTGCTACGGGGTCGTTTACCTTTGTGTTTTTGGGCACAGGCACTATGGTGGTCTGCTTAAAACATGTTGGTATTACAGACTCAGACAGGGAGAGGTTGAGAATGTCAGTGAAGACACTTGCCAGTTGGTCAGCGCATGCAGCGCATACATGTCCTGGTAATCCGTCTGGCCCTGAGGCCTTGTGAATGTTGACCTGTCTAAAGGTCTTAGTTTAGCTTGTCCGGTAGGTTCGTGTCACTGGGCAGTTCTCGTCTGTGCTTCCCTTTGTAGTTTGTAATGGTTTGCAGACCCTGCCACGAGCTTCAGAGCCGGTGTAGTACGACTCGATCTTAGTCCTGTATTGACGCTTTGCCTGTTTAATGGTTCGTCGGAGGGCATAGCGGGATTTCTTAGAAGCTTCTGGGTTAGAGTCCCGCTCCTTAAAAGCGGCAGCTCTAGCCTTTAGCTCAGTGCTGATGCTGCTTGTAATCCATGGCTTCTGGTTGGGGTATTTACGTACGGTCACTGTGGCGACGACATCATCGATGCAGTTATTAATGAAGCCAATGACAGATGTGGTGTACTCCTCAATGTCATTGGAGGAATCCCGGAACATATTCCAGTCTGTGCTATCAAAACAGTCCTGTAGCTTAGCATCTGCTTCGTCTGACCACTTTTTTATTAATCTTGTCACTGGTGATTCCTGCTTTAATTTTTGCTTGTAAGCAGGAATCAAGAGGATAGAGTTGTGGTCGGAATTACCAAATGGAGGGCGAGGGAGAGCTTTGTACGTGTCTGTGTGTGTGGAGTACAGGTGATCTATATTTGTTTTACCTCTGGTTGCACATTTAACATGTTGATAGAAATTGATTTAAGTTTCCCTGCATTAAAGTCTCTGACCACAAGGAGCGTTGCCTCTGGGTGAGTGGTTTCCTGTTTGCTTATTTCCTTATACAGCTGACTGAGTGCGGTCTTAGTGCCAGTATTTGTCTGTGGTGGTAAATAAACAGCCACAAAAAGTATAGCTGAAAACTCTCTAGGCAAGTAGTGTGGCCTGCAATTTATCACAATATACTCTACTTCAGGCGAGCAAAATCTAGAGACTTCCTTAGATTTCGTGCACCAGCTGTTGTTTCCACCCCCTTCGTCTTACTGGAGTCTGCTGTTCTATCTTACCGGTGCAGCGTGTATCCCGCTAGCTGAATATCCATGTCGTCATTCCGCCACAATTCCATTAAATATAGGATGTTACAGTTTTTGATGTCCCGTGGGTTGGATATTTGTGATCGTACCTCGTCTAAATTATTGTCCAATGATTGCACATTTCCGAGTAGTATTGACGGTAGCGGCAGCTTTCCCACTTGCCTTCTCCGGGTCCTGACCAGGCATCTGGCTCTTTGTCGTCTGTACCTGCGTCGCTTCCTCCTGTAAATAGCATGGATGTCGGCCCTGTGGGGTGTTTGGAGAATGTCTTGTGCTTCCTCCTTGTACTTTCGAAAGGAGCTAAATGTATCTCTCAACACTTGTCACAACATTTGTACAATCCAAATAAACTATCTACATTTGTAATTGTATTTTCTAATGATTTGTTGCTCGTAAAACATGCCTGGGCCAGAATAAATAATAATAGCAAGAAGCATGGGCTTGGATCACCACATAACGAGAAATGTTGTCAGCAATGGAATAATTATATGGACAGACAAAGTAGGACTACTAAACCACACCAAGTAGACTGACAAAAACAACCATATGGCCTCAGCAAAGTCTACAGAAAATAACTAGATTGCGATGACTAACAACGATGACTAGCTACGAAATCTGATTCATACATGTTTGAAGAAGGGGAGATGTGTGTCTGTCTGGGGAAATGAGAGGAGGCAGATGAGAGGAGACAGAATATCTAGCTAATAGTTGTTTTGAGCATACAGTGATTGACACTGTTGGAGTGCTGGCAGCTGATTTAAAATAATTCTGCTTGGGATGCTCTGGGACAACATGTTTCATGTCTGTACGATACTCGTGTTTCTTGATTTTTCCATGGTTCATTTATTATTAAATTCACTCCCTGTACATGCTTCCCAACTCCCAGCGAACACGTTACAGAATAACGCCTCACTATAGGGAAGCAAAATGGATTTTCTTTGCTGTTTTACTGGTGACGTCGGGTTGAAGGGCGGCTGCCGACGCAACCGGGGATGCCTCAGCTAGCGTGTCAGGCTTCCATGCCTCAACTGGCTCGACAGGTTCACAAGCCTCGGTTGGCTCGTCAGGCTTCGATTGCCAAAGCTACCGGGGATGCCTCAGCTGGTTCGACTGGTTCCCACGCCTCAGCTGGTTCGACTGGTTCCCGCACCTTAGCTGTAGAGCCACGTGACCGTACCCCCTCCGGGCATGTGTGCGGAATAATGAATTAACTGGCGACAATGAGCGCCAGAGAGGAGGAGCGGGAGTAGACGTGACCATACCGCCTCCCTTCCCGATCAGCAAAGTGATCAGCCAGCTCGGGACATCCCTATAGTTGGCGTCCTGCGGCTGGAGCCACGCGTCAGGGAGGGGGTACTATCACGTTTACTCCCGCTCTTCCTCTCTGGCGCTCGTTGTTGCCAGTTTATACATTATTACGCACACATGCCACCATCGTTACACGCACCTGCGCCTCATAAGACTCACCTGGACTCCTTCACCATGCTGATTACCACGCCTTTATCTGTCACTCCCTATGGTTCCTTCCCCAGGTGTTATTTGATTCTGTTTTTGTGTTTCATGTCTGTATGCTACTCGTGTTTATTGTTTTGTTACATGTTTCATTTAGGATTAAATTCACTCCCCTGTACTTGCTTCCAGACTCCTGGCAGCTGATTTAAAATAATTCTGCTTGGGATGCTCTGGGACAACATGTTTCATGTCTGTACGAAACTCGTGTTTCTTGATTTTTCCATGGTTCATTTATTATTAAATTCACTCCCTGTACATGCTTCCCAACTCCCAGCGAACACGTTACAAAATAACGCCTCACCATAGGGAAGCAAAAGGGATTTTCTTTGCTGTTTTACTGGTGACGTCGGGTTGAAGTGCGGCTGCCGAAGCAACCCCAGACAGACACACATCACTCATCTCATGGCACAAGTCTCCCCTTCTTCAAACATCATGTATGAATCAGATTTCGTAGCTAGTCATCACGTTACAGCGTCATGCAAATCACTATTTGACATCTCATATATTTAAAGTATACTACATTTTCAAAATGTGCATATTTGGGCATGGCCAGTGTCCTGTTAGGAACTCAGTCGATTACTATATTGCTGTTAGATCTAACAATGACTTATCAACCTCGCCAGTCAGCAACAGACTTTTATTACCTATAAGTTAGACTGAAGGGTTTAGGTGTAGTTTTCTTTTCCTTTCGATGTATTGTATTGGGGCCGTAGTCATGGAGTACATTCTAACAAAAGGGACCATGGGAGTCCATGGGAACCAAATACACTCCAGTTCCAGACAGCTCATCATGGAGAAAGGATACATCCTATATTTTTCCACGCTGTCCTTTACCTCTGAAGCCGCTCCCTTCATTTAGTCATCTGATTTCACAGAATACACCTGCATTCTCTACAGACTACCAGTATTTACCTGATCTTTTCTCTGAAATCAGCTGACATTCTGAGACAAGGTATGCAGACTGCAGCATTATGGTGCATTTCCCCCCTTAGAGCACAAGTTCCTCCTTGGAATAACTGTTGGAAGGTTTCATCCTTGGAGCGCTAGAAAATGTAAACATTGTCATTGAAGTGACAAACTGCCGAACCCAGAACCAAATATTGCATGTGATAGCTAGCTCTTTTTGTCACAAGATATTAAATGGGCCTTGCATTATGTACATTGTGAGCAATAATAATCTTCAAAATAACTATTTTGTTAGGTGATATACACTAAATAGATGTAACTTCAACGTCTGGGACATATTTAAATACAATTTCACATTTCATTACATGGTTTACTGTTAACAAACACACTTATCTCTTGGCATCACTCGGGGAGAGAGTATGTTACATTAAGGATTTGCAGTTTGCTGTAGCACAGGCATTTTGAAAAGCAAAATTTTACCAAAACACAACTATATACCCTCTGCTCTGCTGAAAAAATGGGTTGCGTTCTTGGTCGACGACATTTCCAGCTGGCTGACCTCATCACGCTGTTGAATAGGTGTTTATCATATCAGCTAACCCCATCATGTGATATAGTAATCTGATGCCTGACTGTGCTGTCGATTACATTGGTTGATACTATGCAATCTGCAATGCACCTGTATATAGCCCATCTGTTAATAGCCCAAAGAACTACCTCATCCCCCACCGTACTCATGTATTTATCTTGCTCCTTTGCACCCCAGTATTTCTACTTTGCACATTAATCTACTGCACGTCTACAATTCTAGTGTTAAATTGCTATATTGTAATTACTTCACTACCATGGCCTATTTATTGCCTTACGGTCCTTATCTTACCTCATTTGCACACATTGTATATAGATTTGTTTTTCTACTGTATTACTGACTTTATGTTTGTTTACTCCATGTGTAACTCTGTGTTGTTGTATGTATCGCACTGCTTTGCTTTATCTTGGCCAGGTCGCATTTGTAGATGAGAACAACTACCTGGTTAAATTTAAGGTGAAATTATATATATATATATAAGTTGTCAGCCTGGAACGCACGCAACCATGAGCTCTCATGTCCAAAAATCAGCTGACTTGGTGAGAGGAGGTGTGAGCTACTGCTGAGGTGGGAGGAAAAAGACCATGGTCTCAGCCAATTAGCAGATACCCACTCGCCCGAGACGTTGTACGTAAGATGTACATGCATCTTCTGATTGACTGACTATAAGCTGCTTGTTTACTGGCGAGCTGGACTAGGACCACCGTCCCAATTGGAAGTTTGTTCCAGGCCAGATCACCTGCCGATTTCTGGATATAAATTGCCTTCAGAAAGTATTTATACCCCTTGACTTATTCTACATGTTGTGTTACAGCCTGAATTCAAAATGGGTTCAATATATTTTTTCCCCACCCATCTACACACAATACCCCACAATGACATTGTGAAAATGTTTGCAAATGTATTGAAAACGATATACAGAAATATGCAATTTACATCACTATTAACGCCCCTGAGTCAATATTTTGTATAAGCCCCTTTGGCAGTGATTACAGCTGTGTCTTTCTTGGTAAGTCTCTAAGAGCTTTACACACCTGGATTTTACAATTTTTCAACATTATTATAAAAAACATTATGCAAGGTCTGTCAAGTTGTTTGTTGATCATTGCTAGACAGCTATTTTCAAGTCTTTCCATAGATTTTAAAGCCGATTTAAGTAAAAAAAAAACTCTAACTAGGCCACTCAAGAACATTCAATGTTGTCTTGGTAAGCATGTATATATTTGACCTTGTATATTTGGCCTTTTGTTTTAGGCTATTGTCCTGTTGAAAGGTGAATTTGTCTCCCAGTTGAAACTATGTTTTCTGTTTACAGAGCTTAATCATCTGTATCTTCAATGGGTAGTATCAGGAATCAAGGTAAGAGTGCAGTGCAGACTGTGTGAAGGAACAATGTTAATTGTAACCACAGGGGCAGCCAAACGACAGGTCAAGGCAGGCAGGGGTCGATAATCCAGAGTAGGAGCAAAGGTACAGGACGGCAGGCAGGCTCAGGGACAGGGACAGGCAGAGTGTAGTAATCCAGGGATGGAGCAAAGGTACAGGATGGCAGGCAGGCTCAGGGTCATGCAGAGTTCAGTAATCTAGGGATGGAGCAAAGGTACAGGACGGCAGGCAAGGCTCAGGGATAGGCCGAGTGGTCTGGCGGGCAGGTACAGTGTCAGGACAGGCAAGAACCAGGAGGACGAGAAAAGAGAGGCTGGGAAAAGACAGGCACTGACAGGACGAACACTGGTAAGCTTGACAAACAAGACGAACTGGCAACAGACAAACAGAAAAGTGGAAATGGGGAAGATGGGTGACACCTGGAGGGGGGTGGAGACAAGCACAAAGACAGGTGAAACAGATCAGGGCGTGACAGGTAGATCACACAGTTAAATATTATCACGGCAAGCATGTGAGTGTCAACAGATTTCATTGTTATTTCAAATGTTATTGAATGTTTAATACATTTGACAGATGGTAAAAAGTTTCTCAGACCCAGATTATGCCTAGTCCTGACTAAAAAGCATGCTGAACGGAGAATCTCAATTGAAAGTGCTTTTTAGTCAAAGAAGATGCTTTATCTGGATCTGGGAAACCAGTTCTCACAGTCCACTTTCTGTAATGTGATTGGCTATGAAATTTGCCTTATTATTCATATCTTCTATCACGACTCAGGGTATGACCCAGATGCAGACACAGGAGGTGGATAGTACAGTTCTCAGATCATTTATTATAACACGGGGGCAGGCAAAGGGCAGGTCGAAGACAAGCAGAGGGTCGTAATCAGGTCAGAGTCAGGTAGGGACAGGACGGCAGGCAGGCTCAGAGGAGGCAGAATGGTCAGAACCGGGATAACTAGGAAACAAAAACTTGAGAAACGGGAAAACATGCAGGTAAGACCTGACAAGACAAAATGAACTGGCAACACACAAACAGAAAACAATGGTATAAATACACAGGAGGATATGGGGACAAATAGGAGACACCTGGTGGGGGGTGGAAGCAAACACAAGGCAGGTGAAATAAATCAGGGTGTGACATATTTTTGCCCAACACAAGACTTGTATCTCACACATTGTTCATGTAAATAGCATGTTATAGGGTCCAAGTTTTTTGCAAATGTTATATAAAATGTTTTGCGACTCAATCGATACCTCTCTGTCCATTCTAGCGGCAGGCTACACAGAGAATGGAATAGCTGGAAAGCGGAAACGACTCAAGGCACACAAAACAGAATACAATTTGGAGGATAAAGTTTGGAATGCCACAATTTCATGTGTACAACATATACAGTGAGGGGAAAAAGTATTTGATCCCCTGCTGATTTTGTAAGTTTGCCCACTGACAAAGAAATGACCAGTCTATAATGTTAATGGTAGGTTTATTTGAACAGTGAGAGACAGAATAACAACAAAAAAATCCAGAAAAACGCATGTGATAAATGTTATAAATGGATTTGCATTTTAATGAGGGAAATACGTATTTGACCCCTCTGCAAAACATGACTTAGTACTTGGTGGCAAAACCCTTGTTGGCAATCACAGAGGTCAGACGTTTCTTGTAGTTGGCCACCAGATTAGCACACATCTCAGGAGGGATTTTGTCACACTCCTCTTTGAAGATCTTCTCCAAGTCATTAAGGTTTCGAGGCTGACGTTTGGCAACTCGAACCTTCAGCTCCCTCCACAGATTTTCTATGGGATTAAGGTCTGGAGACTGGCTAGGCCACTCCAGGACCTTAATGTGCTTCTTCTTGAGCCACTCCTTTGTTGCCTTGGCCATGTGTTTTGGGTTATTGTCATGCTGGAATACCCATCCACGACCCGTTTTCAATGCCCTGGCTGAGGGAAGGAGGTTCTCACCCAAGATTTGACGGTACATGGCCCCGTCCATCGTCCCTTTGATGCGGTGAAGTTGTCCTGTCCCCTTAGCAGAAAAACACCCCCAAAGCATAATGTTTCCACCTCCATGTTTGACCGTGGGGATGATGTTCTTGGGATCATAGGCAGCATTCCTCCTCCTCCAAACACGGCGAGTTGAGTTGATGCCAAAGAGCTCCATTTTGGTCTAATCTTACCACAACACTTTCACCCAGATGTCCTCTGAATCATTCAGATGTTCATTGGCAAACTTCAGACGGGCATGTATATGTGCTTTCTTGAGCAGGGGAACCTTGCGGGCGCTGCAGGATTTCAGTACCTCACGGCGTAGTGTGTTACCAATTGTTTTCTTGGTGACTATGGTCCCAGCTGCCTTGAGATCATTGACAAGATCCTCCCGTGTAGTTCTGGGCTGATTCCTCACCGTTCTCATGATCATTGCAACTCCACGAGGTGAGATCTTGCATGGAGCCCCAGGTCGAGGGAGATTGACAGTTCTTTTGTGTTTCCTCCATTTGCGAATAATCGCACCAACTGTCACCTTCTCACCAAGCTGCTTGGCGATGGTCTTGTAGCCCATACCAGCCTTGTGTAGGTCTACAATCTTGTCCCTGACATCCTTGGAGAGCTCTTTGGTCTTGGCCATGGTGGAGAGTTTGGAATCTGATTGATTGATTGCTTCTGTGGACATGTGTCTTTTATACAGGTAACAAGCTGAGATTAAGCGCACTCCTTTTAAGAGTGTGCTCCTAATCTCAGCTCATTACCTGTATAAAAGACACCTGGGAGCCAGAAATCTTTCTGATTGAGAGGGGGTCAAATACTTATTTCCCTCATTAAAATGCAAATCCATTCATAACATTTTTCTCACTGTTCAAATAAACCAACCATTAAAATTATAGACTGGTCATTTCTTTGTCAGTGGGCAAACGTACAAAATCAGCAGCGGATCAAATACTTTTTTCCCTCACTGTAAAGACCTGCATTTCTTTATTGTGAGTGTTTATGTTTGTAAAATGACCTATGTTGGTGTTTTTGGAGCATTTGTTCAAATTATTGGCCAGTCTTCACCATAATGTTCCTTTGCCACCCGCATCTGATTAACTTGTTAAGCAGTAGTGGGGCGCTAATATACAAGTGTTTCATACTCATCAGAAGCTCTGCTTCTTGGCAATATCACAGTGTTGTCGGATTTCAAAAAGGCTTTACGGCGAAAGCACTACATTTGATTGTTTGAGGGTAGCACCTTCAATATTTTCCTTAACCATGAAATCTTTAGCCAGCGCGGTCGATAGAAAATGCATTTCACAGGGAAAACCTGTCCCTTACCTTTTGTAGAACTTCTGCAGAGGGCTTCCTAAGTGTCCAACGAAGACAATCCATGGGTATTTGGTTAGAAAAAGTAATTTATTATATCCATAAATCTCCGTTTGGTTGGCGCCTTGTGTTCAGAAAATCCAACGTGAAGAGAACGCGTTCAACTAAACCTATAAACTTTTCCTCAAGAAAACAAAAACCAATTAAAATGCATCCTTAGCTTATCATTTATGAATAAAAGTGATAATCTTTCACTTGGATGGTCACCTAAACGTTATATAAGTCAAATAAAGTGGACCGCTCAGCCAAACGTGCGCCCAAAAATGTGCAACCGAAATAGAGCTTGATTGTTCTTGGACAAGTTTATAAGTATAAGATGAATGAGTTTGCGTCACGTTTCAATGGAGTAGTGGAGGCTGTCGTTTCTGATTATAACGCGTAAACCAAATGGAGGATTTATGGATAAAATACATTACTTTTTCGAACAAAAGAACCATGGATTGTCTTCATTGGACACTTAGGATGACCTCAGCAGACGGTCTTCAACAGGTAATTGATTTGTTTTCGCTGTGAAATGTGTTATGTGTGTGCCATGATGGCTAATCGATTCATGGCTATGTGAAAAATACGTGAGGTGCTACCCTCAAACAATCAAATGTGCTGCTTTCGCCGTAAAGCCTTTTTGAAATCTGACAACGCTGTGATATTGCCAAGAAACAGAGCTTTTGATGAGTATGGAACACTTGTATATTGGTGGATGTTTAATAATTCAACTTTTGGATTTTGAATTTGGCGCCTTGCTAGCGCCCCACTGATCCCCAAGAAGTTAAAGAGCAGCAGTAAAAAGTAACAATATGTACAGGGGGGTGCCGGTAAAGAGTCAATGTGTGGGGGCACCGGTTAGTTGAGGTAGTATTTACATGTAGGTAGAGCTAATTTAAGTGACTAAGCATAGATAATAAACAGAGAGTGGCAGTGGTGTGGAGAGGGGCAATGCAAATAGTCTGGGAAACCATTTGACTAGATGTTCAGGAATCTTATGGCTGTTTAGAATCCTCTTGGACCTAGACTTGGCGCTCTGGTACCACTTGCTGTGTGGTAGCAGAGAGAACCGTCTATGCCTAGGGTGGCTGGAGTCTGACAATTTTTAGGGCCTTCCTCTGACCCCGCCTGGTATAGAGGTCCTGGATGGCAGGAAGCTTGGCCCCAGTGATGTAATGGGCCGTTCACACTACCCTCTGTAGTGCCTTGCGGTCGGAGGCCGAGCAGTTGCCACACCAGGCAGTGATGCAACCAGTCAGGATACTCTCGATGGTGCAGCTGTAAAACCTTTTGAAGATCTGAGAACCCATTCCAAATCTTTTCAGTCTCCTGAGGGGGAATAGGTTTGTCGTGCCCGCTTCACGACTGTCTTGGTGTGCTTAAACCATGTTTGTTTGTTGGTGATGTGGACACCAAGGAGCTCTCAACCTGCTCCACTGCAGCCCCATCGATGAGAATGGGGGCGTGCTCGGTCCTCTTTTTCCTGTAGTCCACAATCATCTCCTTTGTCTTGATCACGTTGAGGGAGAGTTTGTTATCCTGGCACCACATGGCCAGGTCTCTGACCTCCTCCCTATAGGCTTTCTCATTGTTATCGGTTATCAGGCCTATGTGAGAATGCTATTCATTGACTACAGCACAGTGTTCAACACCATAGTGCCCTCAAAGTTCATCAAAAGGCTAAGGACCCTGGATCTAAACACCTCCCTCTGCAACTGGATCCTGGACATTGTGACGGCCACCCCCAGGATGTAAGGGTAGGTAACAACACATCCGGCACGCTGATCCTCAACACAGGGGCCCCGTTGTGTCATCGGCAAATTTAATGATGGTGTTGGAGTCGTGCCTGGCCGTGCAGTCACGAGTGAACAGGGAGTACAGGAGGGGGCTGAGCACGCACCCCTAAGAGGCCCCTGTGTTGAGGATCAGCGTGGCGGATGTGTTTACATAAAAAATGGGATTTGGTTGTAAAAAAGCTACATTCTCCATTAAATTTGCACTATGCAGAAATCTCTCTGCCATTTCCTGGTTGCTAAAATTCTAATGGATAGTCTAATTTCACAGTGGTAGATCTGTTGCACATACAACATATCTACCTGTCACGACTTCAGCCGAAGTCGGTCCCTCTTCTTGCTCGGGCGGCATTCGGCGGTCGATGTCACTGGTTTTCTAACCATTGCCGATCCACTTTTCATGTTCCATTGTTTTTATCTTGTTTTACACACCTGCTTTCAATCGTCCACCCGGCTCCATCGGGACGTGAGAGCGTGTCGCCCTTGTCTCCTGCCTCTCAGGCAAAGCCCTGGAGTGGGCCAACGCTGGATGGAGTGAAGGAGACGCGGCGTTGGACCATTACGCAGAGTTCACCTGCCACTTTCGGGCAGTTTTTGACGACCCTCCTGTTTCATCTAGGCAGGGGACGAGGAGCGCGCAGGATTTCGCTTTGGACTTCCGGACTCTGGCCGCCAGTGCGGGATGGAACGACAGGGCCCTGATCGATCACTACCGGTGCAGTCTGCGCGAGGACGTCCATCGGGAGTTGGCCTGCCGAGACACCACCCTCACATTGGACCAGCTGGTGGACCTGTCCATCCAGCTGGACAACCTGCTGGCTACCCGCGGACGTCCGGATCGGGGCCTGTCAGTTCCATCCCCCAGCACCTCCGCTCCGATGCCCATGGAGCTGGGAGGTGCTGCGCTTAGGGCGACCGGAGGAGGGGCCATTCCCTGCACCGTCTGTGGCAGCAGAGGGGACACTGCTGGTCGGTGCTGGGGGGGTTCCTCAGGGAGTCGAGGTAGCAGGCAGGGCACTATCGTGTCATCCCAGGTGAGTCGGCACCAAGCTCACACAGAGCCCCCTGTTGCTCACATGTATGTGTTTATTACATTTTGTGAGTTTTCCCCACATTCTCAGCTTAAGGCGCTCGTAGATTCCGGCGCAGCTGGGAATTTTATTGATTGTTTATTTGCCCAGAGTTTAGGGATCCCCATTGTTCCTGTGGATATGCCCTTCCCTGTGCACGCCCTAGATAGTCGACCATTAGGGTCAGGGCTGATTAGGGAGGCCACCGCTCCACTAGACATGGTTACGCAGGAGGGTCACAAGGAGAGAATCAGTCTCTTCCTTATTGATTCTCCTGCGTTTCCCGTGGTGTTGGGCCTACCCTGGTTGGCATGTCATGACCCCACCATTTCGTGGCAACAGAGGGCTCTCAAGGGGTGGTCACGAAAGTGCTCAGGGAGGTGTGTAGGGGTTTCCATCGGTGCGACTACGGTGGAAAGTCCAGACTAGGTCTCCACCGTGCGCATCCCCTCAGAATATGCCGATTTTGCTCTCGCCTTCTGTAAGAAGAAGGCGATTCAATTACCACCCCATCTACGGGGGGATTATGTGATAAATCTCATGGTAGATGCAGCACTTCCCAGGAGTCACGTGTATCCTCTGTCACAGGAGGAGACGGCGGCTATGGAAACATATGTCTCCGAATCCCTGGGGCAGGGATACATTCGGCCCTCCACTTCATCTGCCTCCTCAAGTTTCTTTTTTGTGAAGAAGAAGGATGGAGGTCTGCGCCCATGTATTGACTATCGGGGTATCAATCAGATCACTTTGAGGTACAGCTACCCGCTGCCTCTTATAGCCAGTGCGATAGAGTCAATGCACGGGGCGTGCTTCCTCACAAAATTGGATCTCAGGAGTGCTTATAACCTGGTGCGTATCCGGGAGAGGGACGAGTGGAAGACGGCATTTAGTACCACCTCAGGGCACTATGAGTACCTCGTTATGCCGTACAGGTTGATGAATGCTCCATCAGTTTTCCAGGCTTTTGTAGACAACATTTTCAGGGACCTGCACGGGCAGGGTGCAGTGGTGTATATTGATTACATTCTGATATACTCCGCTCCACTCGCCGAGCATGTGTCCCTGGTGCGCAGGGTGCTTGGTCGACTGTTGGAGCATGACCTGTACGTCAAGGCTGAGAAATGTCTGTACCGCATTTCCACTTCAGGGGTGGAGATGGAGAGTGACCGCATTTCAGCCTTGCGTAAACGGCCGACTCCCACCACGGTAAAGGAAGTCAAAGTCAAAGGCACCATTATTAGTCAGTTGTACAACCGAATGCCTTCAACCGAAATGTGTCTTCCGCATTTAACCCAACCCCTCTGAATCAGAGAGGTGCGGGGGGCTGCCTTAATCGACATCCACGTCTTCGGCGCCCGGGGAACAGTGGGTTAACTGCCTTGTTCAGGGGCAGAACAACAGATTTTTACCTTGTCAGCTCGGGGATTTGAACTTGCAACCCTCCGGTTACAAGTCCAACACTCTAACCACTAGGCTACCTGCCGCAGTGGTTTCTAGGGTTTGCCAACTACAACTGGAGGTTTATCCAGGGCTTTGGTCAGGTAGCGGCTCCCATTACCTCACTGCTGAAGCGGGGACCGGTGCGACTGCAGTGGTCGGCTGAGGCGGACAGGGCTTTTGGTCACCTGAAGGCTTTGTTTACTTCGGCTCCCATGCTTGCTCATCCGGATCCCTCTTTGGCGTTCATAGTAGAGGTGGACGGGTCCGAGGCTGAGATAGGAGCTGTGCTCTCTCAGCGCTCGGGTACGCCATCAAAGCTCTGCCCCTGTGCTTTAAAAAAAAAGAAGCTTAGCCCGGCGGAGCGAAACTATGATGTGAGGGACCGGGAGTTGTTGGCTGTAGTCAAGGCTCTGAAGGCGTGGAGAGATTGGCTTACGGTGGACTGACCACCATAATCTGTAGTACATCCGGGCGGCGAAGAGACTGAACCCTCGCCAGGCAAGCTGGGCCATGTTCTTTACCCGTTTTGTTTTCACCCTGTCCTACAGACCAGGTTCCCAGAACACTAAGGCAGACGCACTGTCCAGGATGTATGACACGGAGGAGCGGTCCATAGATCACACTCCCATACTCCCGGACTCTTGCCTTTTGGCACCGGTAGTGTGGGAGCTGGACGCGGACATCGAGCGGGCGCTACGTACAACTCCCTCTCAATGTCCAGCTAGGCGTCTGCTGTCCGCGACCGGTTGATCTATTGGGCCCACACGTCACCCTCCTCTGGTCATCCTGGCATCGGTCGGACAGTGCGCTGTCTTAGTGGGAAGTACTGGTGGTCCACCTTGGCCAAGGCCATGAGGGTTTATGTTTCCTCCTGCTTGGTGTGCACCCCGTGCAAGGCACCTGCCCAGAGGGAAATTACAACCCCTACCCGTTCCACAACGGCCGTGGTCGCATCTGTCAGTGGACTTCCTGACTGATCTTACTCCCTCACAGGGCAACACCACGATCCGTAACACTACTACTTATTAGACTTGCTTTCAAGTAGTATGATAGATCTATAACTCACATTTACATGTGAATTTGGTCGGGTCGCCCAAAAAAGTTACATGTTGAAACTTTAAGATTAAGATTGGAATCGTGGATAGAGAGAGGTATTCTGCTGTTTGAATTCAGATTATTCTCAGATGAAATAATTTTCTTACTAATAGATTTTTGTTTTTCTTCACATAAGACAAATAACAGTAGTTTAACAAAAAAAAAAATGTTTATTCAATACATGTTGAAAACAATAACAAGCTTTAAAAAAATTAAAATTCAATATATATATATATATATATATATACAAACAGTGGTGGAAAAAGTGAAAAAGTTATTCTTCATTTCCTTGCCTAGTTAAATAAAGTTTACATTTGAAAATGTAAGATACTTTATTAACCTCCTGACAACATCGGCAAATTTAAAATGCAAATGTAGTATTATAAAACATTCATTAAAATACAAGTGTTGCACACATTTCAAAAGCTTAGACTCTTGGCAATCTAACAGCGTTGTCAGATTTCAAAAAGGCTTCACGGCGAAAGGAGAACATTTGATTGTCTGAGGACAGCGCCCCCGTGTACTTCCACCATCAGCATAAAAATAAATCCAGCGCAGGTGTCACAAAACACATAATAATAGCTCAAATAAATCGCTTACCTTTGAAGATCTTCTGCTGATGGTAATCCGAAGTGTCCAAGCAAGACATCCAATGTTCCTTTTGTTCTAAAAAGTCCATATTTATATCCATAAATCTGTGTTTGGTTGGTGCGTTCTGTTCAGAAAATCCACCGTTCACTTGCTCAAAATAGAAGACACAGAGACCGGTAAAAATATACCTATAAACTGTGTCCAAACAAATCAAACCACGTTTCTAATTGATCCTTAGGTACACTTTTATGTTTATTAACAATTATATTTCACACGGATAATATCTTGAGCGATAGAAAAGGGAAAAAACGAGGCACATGCTCGCGGTCCCGCGCGCGCCAAAACTAAAAGGTACCTTCTCACTCCCCTTGGAAAAACTTCCTGCATTCAACTAGTTTTCAAGATAAACGCATCAAACCTTGTCTAAAGATGGTTGACATCTAGTGGAAGCCATAGGTACTGCAACCTGGGAGCTGGAATCTAGCAGGTCCTTTAGGAACCAATTTGAAAATGACCCATCCCAATTAATGACATTTTTTTTGATGTATTTTCCTCTGGTTTTTGCCTGCCCTTTCAGTTCTGTTAAACTCACAGATATTATTTTAACAGTTTTATAAACGTCAGAGTGTTTTCTATCCAATACTACTAATTCTGTGCATATCGTTTCTGGGCCTGAGTAGTAGGCATTTTACTTTGTGCACGCCAGACTCTCCAAAACTCCGAACACTGATGCTGCTCCCTAACAGGTTTTAACAAACTATAGTTTTGGCAAGTCGGTTAGGATATCTACTATGTGCACAACACAAGTAATTTTTCCTAAAATTGTTTACAGACAGATAATTTCACTTATAATTCACTGTATCACAATTCCAGTGGGTCAGAAGTTTACATACACTAAGTTGACTGTGCCTTTAAACATTTAAGTCAATTGGAGGTGTACCTGTGGATGTATTTCAAGGGCTACCTTCAAACTCAGTGCCTCTTTGCTTGACATCATTGGAAGATGCTGGAGGAAACAGATACAAATGTAGTTATAGCCACAATAAAATGAGTCCTGTATTGACATAACCTGAAAGGCCGCTCAGCAAGGAAGAAGCCACTACTCCAAAACCGCCATAGAAAAGCCAGACTACGGTTTGCAATTGCACATGGGGACAAAGATCGTACTTTTTGGAGAAATGTCCTCTGGTCTGATGAAACAAAAATATCCCCTTTTGGCCATAATGACCATCGTTATGTTTGGAGGAAAAAAGGGGAGACTTGCAAGCCGAAGAACTCCATGCTAACCGTGAAGCACGGGGGTGGAAGCATCATGTTGTGGGGGTGCTTTGCTGCAGGAGGGACTGCTGCACTTCACAAAATAGATGGCATCATGAGGAAGGAAGATGATGTGGATATATTGAAGCAATATCTCAAGACATCAGTCAGGAAGATAAAGCTTGGTCGCAAATGGGTCTTCCAAAAGGACAATGACCCCAAGCATACTTCCAAAGTTGTGGAAAAATGGCTTAAGGACAACAAAGTCCTGGTATTGGAGTGGCCATCACAAAGCCCTGACCTCAATCCTATAGAAGATTTGTGGACAGAACTGAAAAAGGGTGTTCGAGCTAAGAGGCCTACAAACCTGACTCAGTAACACCAGCTCTGTCAGGAGGAATGGCCCAAATTCACCCAACTTATTGTGGGAAGCTTGAGGAAGGCTACCTACAACGTTTAAAATTTAAAGGCAATGCTGCCAAATACTAATTGAGTGTATGTAAACGTCTGACCCACTGGGAATGTGAGGAAAGAAATAAAAGCTGGAAAAAATCTTTCTCTCTACTATTATTCTTACATTTCACATTCTTAAAATAAAGTGGTTCTCCTAACTGACCTAAGACTGGGAATGTTTACTGCGATTAAAGGTCAGGAATTGTGCAAAACTGAGTATAAATGTATTTGGCTAAGGTGTATGTAAACTTCTGACTTCAACTGTATGTATTTCACATGCAGGGGCACAGCCATGAGTGGGTCTGGGATGGCAGAGACCCACCCTCTTGGGAGCCTGGCCCAGCCATTCAAAATACGTTTTTGCCCATAAAACGGTTTTATTACAGAAAGAAAAACTCTTCAGTTTCACCAGCAGGGTGGCTGGTCTCAGACAATCCCGCAGGGGAAGAAGCCGGATGTGGAGGTCCTGGGCTGTGGAGTGGATGTGGAGGTCCTGGGTTTTCCTGGGTTTTCCTGAGAATAACTGTTTTCAGGGATCTTCCCTTGTCTCACAAACACTGCTCTAGCTCACGCCCCATCCACTGCACAGTCTCATAATGGGTATCAGTGGACCTTGGGCAGGCACTTTTAATGTACCTCTATGACAGCAGCCAAGGTGTCTACAGCTGCCTGGAACTCTCAGTAAATGCTGTACCCTTTGAGCACACAGCAATCACGCGCAGCCAATGACGTGCAACCAGAGAAAACCGAGGTCTTCCCACTGGCAAGCCCCTCAGCAACAGAGCACTGAAGTCAGCCTGAAACAGCTGCATTCGGGAGCCGCCTTTCTCAAAGAAAATTAACAATAACAACAATAAAATGTATATGTGATCATGTGTGCTTTATTAGCTCAAACAATGAGCTGACAAGGTAAAAATCTGTCGTTCTGCCCCTGAACAAGGCGGTTAACCCACTGTTCCCACGGCGCCGAAGATGTGGATGTCGATTATGGCAGCCTCATGCACCTCTCTGATTAAGAGGGGTTGGCTTAAATGGGGAAGATACATTTCAATTGAAGGCATTCAGTTGTACAACTGACTAGGTATCCCTCTTCCCTTTCCCGTTAATGTTGTGGCATGAATGAATGTCAGAATTACATGCAAAACAGCACCATCTCTTGGATAGTGGTGGTGCCCCACTTGCTGCTTCACCACTGGATCCAGCCACATTTTTTACATTTACATTTACATTTTCCTTTAGCAGACGCTCTTATCCATGACTTACCGTAGAGCGACTTACAGTAGTGAATGCATACATTAAAACAGCATGCTCATTACACAGGAGCACCTTATGCTGGGAACAATAAAAGGCCACTTTAAAATGTGCAGTTTAATCACAACACAGATGCCTCCAGTTTTGAGGGAGTGTGCAATTGGCATGCTGACTGGAGGAATGCCCACCAAAACTGTAACAGCATCGAGGACCAGCAGTGTACAGTGTTTTCCTAACAAAAAGCTTGACGCAAGCTCGAACCAACGGACAATGTGCACTGTTGTTTTAGAGTCAGCTGCTTCAGCAGTGTGTGCCAACAGGAAGCTATGATGATAACAATACATAAAAGCTAAGTCCTTAAGTCTCTTTAGCTTTTTTTCTACAATGTGCTATAATTAAATGCTGTATAGACCTCCTTTGTCTTTTTTTCCATAAAATCACGTGTGTGAAACAGATAATCAAAAACTTGGTATAGTGTCATATATGGGAAAAAACTTGAATTTTGTCTAACGTCAGTAGCTAGAAGCCTTATCAATAATGCATCATGCAATATAGAAACTCTACATTTGAGACAGACCAAAAGTAAACATTGAATTTGGAGGTTTAAAAGGGCCCAGTTGACCTTTTTTAAGAAATACCATTGGAATTTGTTACAGGATAAAATCACTGCCTCCTGCTCAGGTTAGCATAGGGCTAAATGTTCATACAGTGGGGCAAAAAAGTATTTAGTCAGCCACCAATTGTGCAAGTTCTCTCACTTAAAAAGATGAGAGAGGCCTGTAATTTTCATCATAGGTACACTTCAACTATGACAGACAAAATGAGGAAAATCACATTGTAGGATTTTTTATGAATTTATTTGCAAATTATGGTGGAAAATAAGTATTTGGTCACATACAAACAAGCAAGATTTCTGGCTCTCACAGACCTGTAACTTCTTCTTTAAGAGGCTCCTCTGTCCTCCACTCGTTACCTGTATTAATGGCACCTGTTTGAACTTGTTATCAGTATAAAAGACACCTGTCCACAACCTCAAACAGTCACACTCCAAACTCCACTATGGCCAAGACCAAAGAGCTGTCAAAGGACACCAGAAACAAAATTGTAGACCTGCACCAGGTTGGGAAGACTGAATCTGCAATAGGTAAGCAGCTTGGTTTGAAGAAATCAACTGTGGGAGCAATTATTAGGAAATGGAAGACATACAAGACCACTGATAATCTTCCTCGATCTGGGGCTCCACGCAGGATCTCACCCGTGGTTAAAATGATCACAAGAACGGTGAGCAAAAATCCCAGAACCACACGGGGACCTAGTGAATGACCTGCAGAGAGCTGGGACCAAAGTAACAAAGCCTACCATCAGTAACACACTACGCCGCCAGGGACTCAAATCCTGAAGTGCCAGACGTGTCCCCCTGCTTAAGCCAGTACATGTTCAGGCCCGTCTGAAGTTTGCTAGAGAGCATTTGGATGATCCAGATGAGGATTGGGAGAATGTCATATGGTCAGATGAAACCAAAATAGAACTTTTTGGTAAAAACTCAACTCGTCGTGTTTGGAGGACAAAGAATGCTGAGTTGCATCCAAAGAACACCATACCTACTGTGAAGCATGGGGGTGGAAACATCATGCTTTGGGGCTGTTTTTCTGCAAAGGGACCAGGACGACTGATCCGTGTAAAGGAAAGAATGAATGGGGCCATGTATCGTGAGATTTTGAGTGAAAACCTCCTTCCATCAGCAAGGGCATTGAAAATGAAACGTGGCTGGGTCTTTTAGCATGACAATGATCCCAAACACACCGCCTGGGCAACGAAGGAGTGGCTTCGTAAGAAGCATTTCAAGGTCCTGGAGTGGCCTAGCCAGTCTCCAGATCTCAACCCCATAGAAAATCTTTGGAGGGATTTGAAAGTCCGTGTTGCCCAGCGACAGCCCCAAAACATCACTGCTCTAGAGGAGATCTGCATGGAGGAATGGGCCAAAATACCAGCAACAGTGTGTGAAAACCTTGTGAAGACTTACAGAAAACGTTTGACCTCTGTCATTGCCAACAAAGGGTATATAACAAAGTATTGAGATAAACTTTTGTTATTGACCAAATACTTATTTTCCACCATAATTTGCTAATAAATAAATAAAAAATCCTACAATGTGATTTTCTGGATTTCTTTTTCTCATTTCGTCTGTCATAGTTGAAGTGTACCTATGATGAAAATTACAGGCCTCTCTCATCTTTTTAAGTTGGAGAACTTGCACAATTGGTGACTGACTAAATACTTGTTTGCCCCACTGTAGCTATGTAATGGGGACAGCAAACATGTAGTGTTTGGTCACGTAAAACTAAATCAACAACTTTAATTGGCTGATGCACATTTTAAGATGGAGAAACAGTTTAAACGCATGTATGGCCCCAACAAGAAATCTGAAAAAAAATCAATAATGGTGAATGATCTAAAAGTAGCATAGGTCATATCTCTGCATGGATATACTGTACTGTACAAAACATGGGAAAGTAAAGGCAATCAATTTGTGAGAAAGTCTGATTATGGGGAGAGAAGAAGGTATATTCTCTCCTACTAGAATGTCTAAGGCATCCAAAATCTAAAAATGAATATATCTTTAAGGTGCATGGCATGCCGTAATGCCAGTATTAACGGTATCAATAGTAGCGTCTACTGTCAGGGGTTCCCCACCTTTTTTCAATTTTCACATAAAATGACATACCCAAATCTAACTGCCTGTAGCTCAGGACCTGAAGCAAGGATATGCATATTCTAGATACCATTTGAAAGGAAACACTTTGAAGTTTGTGGAAATGTGAAATTAATGTAGGAGAATTTAACACATTAGATCTGGTAAAAGTTTAAAAGATAAACTACAGTTTTTTTGTATTCTTTTGTACCATTATCTTTGAAATGCAAGAGAAAGGCCATAATATTTTACTTCAGCCTAGGCGCAATTTAGATTTGGCCACTTCTGTATCAAGACCACCAAATGTGCCTAATTGGTCTATTAATATATTTTAAAGTTAATAACTGTGCACTCTCCTCAAACAATAGCATGGTATTATTTCCCTGTAATATCTACTGTAAATTGGACAATGCAGTTAGATTAACAAGAATTTAAGCTTTCTGCCAACATCAGATATGTTTATGTCCTGGGAAATGTTATTGTTTCTTACAACCTCATGCTAATAGTATTAGCCTACGTTAGCTCAACCGCCCCGTGGGGGACCCACCGATCCTAGAGTTTAAAATCTCTCCCAAGAAAAGTCACTGAGTCTGGGAAGTCTAGCTTAAAAACAATTTGCCGCATAGATTGAAGACAGACGTAATTTTGTACCATAAATAATAACAGAGGGATAACAAAACTTCCATCAGTATACCCCAGCTGCATTAAGCAGCTTCCTCTTAATTACAGCCCTATGTTTAGTAACTAAGGATATCTGGTTTTATCTTATGCCAACCCTTCCATTATACATCTTTTTGCAGTTAACATTCACTCATTATCATGGAGTACTGATATTGCATGGAGAGTTGGTTGACTAATCAAACCATCAACCAAGTCAGTCAGGTTGAATGCCATTAAATCTCAGTCTCAAACATTTATAAGCATATTCCACTGCAGAGTAAAAAACTGCTACAGTCATAATATAAACCAGTCTGTGCAAATCAAGACTCCAAGGAAAAGAGGTAAAGAAGCAAACATTTTAATAGATTTGAATCAAATGTTTTGTTTAATTAAATAGAACAACAGATTTAGGATACGATGGGTTAGAAGAAACCTACATATCCAACCCATAAAGTAACATTTAACATCCATATATGGACAGCTATGTAAACTTTAACATTGATTTACCCTGCAATAGATGTCCTTAATTTGGCAACATACATTGTTGTCTTGTTCTAATGCCTCTTAAGGGGAAAGTAATAATAAAGTAATGGAATCTAATCAGATTACAATACTGAGTTTGGGTAATCCAAAAGTTACTTTACTGATTACAATTTTGGACAGGTAACTTGTAACTGTAATGGATTACATTTAGAAAGTAACCTACCCAACCCTGAACATAACTATAAAAGTGATCCTGTCACGGTTCATGAATTCACCGGCTCTCTGTGTGTGTGTGTGCGTGAGTGTGTGAGTGTGGGTGTGGCCGCTGATTGCCACTCTGCTTGTTGTCAGCGCCAGCTGACACTCATTACGTGTGCCTACTTATACTCGTTGTCTTGGTCTTGTGTTTGTCAGTTTGTTGTCTTGTTTTCCTGTGCGTGTGTTTCTCTCCAGGCCGAGTACTCTGTTCTCCGCTGGACTCTTGTTCGTTCGCTCGCTCGCTCGCTCCTGTGGAGGTCTCTATGCTGGGCACGTTCAGGATCGCCAGTCTGGGAATTCCTCTTCACTCACTGACAGTACGGAAGATTGGTTTCTCCCCGCAGCCTCGGCGCTGCTAAGACCTAGACATTTCCTGACTCCCTCGATAATCTGTACCTGTTACTCGCCTCCTGAATTGCTTCAATAAATGTTGAACTTGACTCGCTATTGAATCCTCCGTCCTTTCACGTGACAGATCCATCCATTTCAGTAACTTCTGTTACATCCAGTTGGCTGTGTGGAGGAACTACAAAAGTATGATAGTCAATTACAGCTAAAAGCATTTGGGAATAATGTCAACAAACCAGACACAAGATGTACTGCACAATAGGAGGTACATTACCCCTCTATCCCTGTCAGAGACGGCTGAATTTCAGAGACGACAATGTTGAGCTCCAGAAACATCTTACTGACCATAAAACGTCCTCAGTTGTCCACGCTAAAATCATGTGATAGTCTAGTATAGTGAACATCCAATACAATCCAGTAGGTGTCTCATTAGTCTCAATATTCACAATATACTATAAGCTCCAACTATTGTCTGTTAGTGTTGTTGTTTTCAGTGTTGATGTAATCACTCAAATTCATATAAGCTTGATTTGGTGAGTCACTAGAAAAATGTGGTCAAATAATGTCAGTTAAAAACTTAGAGAGTGACAGTATGAAAAGAGTCAGAACGTATATAATGCACATGTGATGATTTTTTAAATATATTTCTTAGTGGGAACATCTAGACAACATATACAAATGTTTCAGTGTTCACTTTCATCAGTATGTGAGAAACACTTCAAAACAAATATATCATGAAAGATTTTTGATTGTTAGGTTCCCTTACATTTCGATAAAGATAAAATGCAATTCCAGTGAAAAAATAAGTAATATTTCAGCTGGACTAAAATGTATTTACAAAGTAGGTTACATACATGCATATGAAAAAAGTTATTAACAGAAGTTTGTTATTATTGTAGACATGACATTACATGGTGAAATGATAACAGAAATATGGTCCTCGATATATATAATATTATATGATATATAATCTGGATAGCATAAAATGTACAGTACTGTATTTCTTGAAGAGAAAAAGCACAAAGAACAGAGCTTTTCTTTTCTTTTCATCTCTATCCAGTACTACTTTTCCCAGAGATGATTCCACCCTTTACTCACACCAGCTTTAACATAATCCCTAACTCCCTTGTGTTCCTCCTCAGTTCTCTTCTTCATCTCCTCCATTTTATGAACCATCTCTGTGTTTCTAGTTTCCTTCATCTTCTCAATCAGGAAGTCCCGATGCTGAGTAGTGGACAGTGAGATGGCCTTAAAAGTGATCTCTTCCAGTTTCATGACACACGGGTAGGATTCCTCCACCAGTCTGGCTTTCTCAGGTGTGAACTGCGCCAACTCTGTCTGAAGTCTACTGATCAGACCCCCTTTCGCCACAGCCGCATTCATATTGATTTCATACCTATTTATAAATGCCTAAAATGTCCTGAGAACCGATCTGTTCTTGGTAACATACATGTTGTATTATTTGACATGCTTGGTGTAGTGACATTTTGTTTTATACAGTACACAGTGCAGTGGTTGTTCTTCATCACACTACACTATAACCCACCAGAATCCTGGAAAGTGGCAGTTCTCCTCACAGACACTGCAGGACACTACATATTTAGTTAAATGCCACCTTGGTGATTCTATGGGGACTTTCTCTTTGTAAGGTTCTTCAACAGTATATGTAAAGTCCTTATTTTCCTTCATGTCTTTCTTGTGTTCCTCCATGGTTGTTTAGAGTCTGCTTGATCTCATCCTGCTTCAGATAAATCATGTGGATTCACTCACGTAAGATGCTGCCAAATACCTCCAGTTGTTGGTGTTCTCTCTGATGTTCTTCAGTAATCTCCACATTTGTAGATGTTTTTCCACTCTGGAACTCAGTGAAATCCATCATGGCAGGTAGCCTAGCGGTTAGAGAGGTGACCCAGCAATTCTAAACACAATGAGATTTCAGTGACAAAAACATGTCATGTTGACAAAAATGTATTTACAAAGAATGTCATATATGCAAGCTATTGACGAAAGTGTGTTATTAATGTAGGTAGTTATCCATTATCTGAGGTTATGATTAACAAACAAAACATAGCATTGGTGAAATTAAAACAGATATGTTCTATCTATCTTAATCTCATACAACATATTATGTGGTTAACATTAAATGTACGGTATTTATTGAAGATTAAAAGGATAAAGAAGAACAGCTTTCATTTCCACCCAGCATCTCTTTTCTATCCTATGTTCATGTGTTATTTTCAGTTTTTTTTTTATTTTCTTTATTTTCTCAGGAGTTCTGTAAAAGATGACTTCACCTTTTCTTCACACCAGCTTTAAAGTAATCTAAAGCTCCCTTGTGTTCCTCCTCAGCTCTCGTCTTCATCTCCTCCAGTTTGTGAACCTTCTCTGTGTTTCCAGATGCTGAGCAGTGGACAGTGAGAAGGCCTTCAAGGCTTTCTCTTCCAGGTTGATGACACACTGGTATGATTTCTCCACCAGTCTGGCCTTCAGGAGTGTGAACTGCTTCAACTCTGTCTGAAGTTTGCTGATCAGAGTCTCTTTCTCCCCAACCGCCTTCTCATTAATATCATACTTATTTTTCAATTCCTCATACGTCCTTGTAACCGGCCTGCTCATAAAAACATACATTTTATTTTCTTTGACATGATTGGTGTAGTGACATTTCCCAGTACACCTAGTGCAGTGGTAGTTCTTCATCACAGTACACTATGCGAGATCTTTGACCAACCAACAGCCTGGATAGTGACAGTTCTCCTCACATACTGTGCAAGTGGTAGCCTCACCTCCTGTTGTATCTGCTTTTCCTTTGTATTTCTCTTCAACAGTGTATGAAAAGTTCTTGTTTTCCTCCATGTCTTTCTTGTGTTTATTGAGTGCTTCTTGAGTCTGCTTAATTTCATTCTGTTACAGATCAATCATGTGGATCTGCTTGCGTATGTTGCTGACACACTCCTCCAGTTGTTTGTGCTCTCTCAGAACTCCTTCAGTCATTTTCACATTTTGAGGTGTTATTTTACCGAGGAACTCAGTGAAATCCTTCATGCTCTCCTCTGATAGGTCCCATGCATAGGTCCCACGCATCAGGCCCCCTGTGCGCCCTCAGAGCACAAACAACTGGAGGAGTGTGTCAGCAACATACGCAAGCAGATCCACATGATTGATCTGTAACAGAATGAAATGATAGGTCCCATGCATAGGTCCCACGCATCAGGCCCCCTGTGCGCCCTCTGAGGGCGCACAGGTGGCCTGATGCGTGGAGCAGGAGGTGCCGGGCTCTGAAAGCGCACAGGGGACCTGATGCGTGGAGCAGGTACGGGACGCGCTGGACCCACGACCCGCACAGGGATCCTGGAGCATGGGACAGGGACAGTGCATGCTGGGCTCACAACACGCACAGGGATCCGGGAGCGTGGAACAGGGGCAGGATACACTGGGCCGTGAAGACGCACTGGAGGTCTCGAGCGTACAGCCTGCACAACCCGTCCTGGCTGAATGGATAAATCCACTCTGCACCTGCGGGGCGCTGGCACAGGACGTACTGGGCTGTGGAGACGCACCGGAGACACAGTACGCAGAGCCGGCGCAGGATATCCTGGTCCGAGGAGGCGTACTAGAGGCCAAGAGCGCTGAGCCGGCACACTCCTCCCAGGCTGAACACTCCTACTCGCAAGAACGATGCGGGAAGCTGGCATGTCGCGCACCGGGCCGTGAACACGCACTGGTAACACCGTGCGTTTCACCGCCTCACACGGTGCCTTACCAGTGCGCTGCTCCATCTGGTAAGCACGGGGAGCTGGCCCAGGTCTCCAACCTGGCCCAGCCAAACTCCCCGTGTGCCCCCCCAAAAGATTTTTTGGGGGCTGCCTCTCGAGCTTAAAAGCCAGCCGTGTTCCCGCATACTTTTGCTCGTAGAAGCGCCGCTCCTTCTTAGCTGCCTCCAGCTCCTCCTTAGGACGGCGGTATTCCTCAGCCTGCCTCCCGGGTCCCTTCCCGTCCAGGATCTCCTCCCATGTCCAGGACTCCAGATGGGCACACTGCTTGGTCTCTTGGTGGTGGGAAGTTCTGTCACAATCTTCATGGATGGACCAAGGCGCAGCGTGCCGGGTGGAGTTAAACATATTTATTTCGTCAACTCACTCAAATACAAAACAACAAACGAAGCTCAAAACAGGTGTAGCACCAACAGTACACACACCTCAACAGAGTCAACTTCCCACAAGGCTGGAGGGAAAAATGGCTGCTTAAGTGTGGTTCCCAGTCAGAGACAACGATAGACAGCTGTCCCTGATTGAGAGCCACACTCAGCCAAAACAAAGAAATACAAAAAGAACATAGAATGCCCACCCCAAATCACACGCTGACCAAACCAAAATGAGACATAAAAAGGCTCCTACCGGTCAGGGAGTGACAGCTACAGACCTATATCTATCCTACCCTGCCTTTCTAAGGTCTTCGAAAGCCAAGTTAACAATCAGATCATCGACCATTTCGAATCCCATCTTACCTTCTCCGCAATGCAATCTGGTTTCCGAGCTGCTCATGGGTGCACCTCAAGGTCCTAAACGATATCATAACCGCCATCGATAAGAGACAATACTGTGCAGCTGTATTCATCGACCAGGCCAAGGCTTTCAACTCTGTCAATCACCACATTCTTATCGGCAGACTCAACAGCCTTTGTTTCTCAAATGACTGCCTCGCCTGGTTCACTAACTACTTCTCTGATAGTGTCAAATCGGACGGCCTCTGGCAGTCTCTATGGGGGTGCCACAGCGTTCAATTCTCGGGCCGACTCTTTTCTCTGTATACATCAAAGATGTCGCTCTTGCTGCTGGTGATTCTCTGATCCACCTCTACGCAGACAACACCATTCTGTATACTACTGGCCCTTCTTTGGACACTGTGTTAACTAACCTCCAGACAAGCTTCAATGCCATACAACTCTCCTTCTGTGGCCTCCAGCTGCTCTTAAATGCAAGTAAAACAAATTATGCTCTTCAACCGATCGCAGCCCACACCTGCCCGCCCGTCCGGCATCACTACTCTGGACGATTCTGACTTAGAATATGTGGACAACTACAAATAACTAGGTGTCTGGTTAGACCGTAAACTCTCCTTCCAGACTCACATTAAGCATCTCCAATCCGAAATTAAATCTAGAATTGGCTTCCTCTTTCGCAACAAAGCATCCTTCACTAATGCAGCCAAACATATATAACCGTATAGCTTCCGTCCCTCTCCTCGCCCCTACCTGGGCTAAAACCAGGGACCCTATGCACACATCAACAACAGCCGCCCACGAAGCATCGTTACCCATCGCGCCACAAAAGCCACTGTCCTTGGAGAGCAAGGGGAACAACTACTTCAAGGTCTCAGAGGGAGTGACATCACCGATTGAAACACTGTTAGCGCGCACCCCGCTAGCTAACTAGCCATTTCACACCGGTTACACATACACTCGTAAAACTGACTATCCTACCGATCCTTGACTTCGGCGATGTCATTTACAAAATAGCCTCCAACACTCTACTCAGCAAATGGGATGCAGTCTATCACAGTGCCATCCGTTTTGTCACCAAAGCCCCATAAACTACTCACCACTGCGACCTGTATGCTCTCGTTGCCTGGCCCTCGCTTCATATTCGTCGACAAACCCACTGGCTCCACGTCATCTATAAGTCTTTGCTAGGTAATTCCCGCCTTATCTCAGCTTACTGGTCACCAGAGCAGCACCCACCTGTAGCACGTGCTCCAGCAGGTATATTTCACTGGTCGCACCCCTGGAATGAACTGCAAAAATCACTGAAGCTGGAGACTCATATCTCCCTGACTAACTTTAAGCACCAGCTGTCAGAGCAGCTCACATATCACTGCAGCTGTACATCTGTAAATATATCACTGCAGCTGTACTACCTCATCCCCATACTGTTATTTATTGTATTTATTTTGCTCCTTTGCACCCCTGTATCTCTATGTAACGCCCAGGCCCGAGATTACAGGCTGGAGCGTTTTGGTTTTGTCTTGGTGTAGGGTTTTGTTTGTTCTAGGTGTCATAGATCTATGTTGGGTAATGGTTCCCAATTAGAGGCAGCTGTGTGTCGTTGTCTCTAATTGGGAACCATATTTAGGTCAGTAGGTTTCACTCTGGGTTCGTGGGTTATTGTATGTTCATGTCATGATTATGTTAGGTTCATCATGTTCAGTCGGGTTCTTGTCTAGTTAGGTTTCTCCGTTCGAGGTTTAGTTAGGTTTCTTCCGTCGTGGTTAGGTTTAGTTCTCTTTGTGTATAGTTTAGCATTTAGCGTTAGGGCTCACGTCTTGTTTCTTCATTTATTGTTTTGTTTTCGTTCTGTCCCGTGTATTATAATTAAATCATGTATTCTGGCTACATCGCTGCGTCTTGGTCTGTCCCTCCGGAAGATAAACGTGACAGAATAACCCACCAACCGAAGACCAAGCAGCGAGAGATCCGGGAGTACTGGACCAAGGAGGACCTCATCGGATCTCGCCTGGCACGGAGGTCCGTAAGGCAGCCCCAAGAAACTTTTGGGGGGGGGCACACGAGGAGGTTGGCCGGTTCAGGAAGGACTCCTGAGCCAACTCCTCGTGCCTTGTGGAGAGAGCGTTGGGGAGAGCGTCGCACCGAAGGGAGACCGTGCTATGCAGTGTTGCGCACGGTTTCCTCTATAGGGATTCAGAGACCGGTGCGAGAGATCCCTGTTTCACGTTCCGAGATCCCTGTTTCACGTTCCGAGATCCCTGTTTCACATTCCAAGATCCCTGTTTCACGTTCCAAGATCCCTGTTTCACGTTCCAAGATTCCAGTTCCGTGTTCCAAGATCCCAGTCCGTGGAGTTGTTTCTACACGTCCAGTCCCTGCTCCGCGCACCCAGCTCCCCGTGCGCTCAGAGAGTCCAGCACGTCCTGTTCCGGCTCTGCGCACCCAGCTCCCCGTGCGCTCAGAGAGTCCAGCACGTCCTGTCCCGGCTCCGCGCACCAAGCTCCCCGTGCGCTCAGAGAGTCCAGCACGTCCTGTTCCGGCTCCGCGAACCCAGCTCCCCGTGCGCTCAGAGAATCCAGCACGTCCTGTCCCGGCTCCGCGCACCAAGCTTCCAGCGAGCATCACGAGTCCAGTACGTCCAGTCCCTGCTCCGCGCACCAAGCTCCCTGTGCGCTCAGAGAGTCCAGCACGTCCTGTCCCGGCTCCGCGCACCAAGCTCCCCGTGCGCTTAGAGAGTCCAGCACGTCCTGTCCCGGCTCCGCGCACCAAGCTCCCCGTGCGCTTAGAGAGTCCAGCACGTCCTGTCCCGGCTCCGCGCACCAGAGTTCCAGTGAGCAGCACGAGTCCGGTACTGCCAGTTCCTGCTCCACGCACCAGAGTTCCAGTGAGCATCACGAGTGCAGTACGACCAGTTCCTGCTCCAAGCACCAGAGTTCCAGTGAGCATCACGAGTCCAGTACTGCCAGTTCCTGCTCCACGCACCAGAGTTCCAGTGAGCATCACAAGTCCAGTACGACCAGTTCCTGCTCCACGCACCAGAGTTCCAGTGAGCATCACGAGTCCGGTACTGCCAGTTCCTGCTCCACGCACCAGAGTTCCAGTGAGCATCACGAGTCCGGTACTGCCAGTTCCTGCTCCCCGCACCAGAGTCCCAGTGAGCATCACGAGTGCAGTACGACCAGTTCCTGCTCCACGCACCAGAGTTCCAGTGAGCATCACGAGTCCAGTACTGCCAGTTCCTGCTCCACGCACCAGAGTTCCAGTGAGCATCACGAGTCCAGTACTGCCAGTTCCTGCTCCCCGCACCAGAGTTCCAGTGAACATCACGAGTCCTGTGCGACCAGTTCCTGCTCCACGCACCAGAGTACCAGTGAGCATCACGAGTCCAGTACTGCCAGTTCCTGCTCCACGCACCAGAGTTCCAGTGAGCATCACGAGTCCAGTACTGCCAGTTCCTGCTCCCCGCACCAGAGTTCCAGTGAACATCACGAGTCCTGTACGACCAGTTCCTGCTCCACGCACCAGAGTACCAGTGAGCATCACGAGTCCTGTACGACCAGTTCCTGCTCCACGCACCCGAGTTCTAGTAAGCATCATGAGTCCAGTACGGCCAGTTCCAACTCCACGCACCAGAGTTCCAGGAGATGGTCCAGGGCCTCCGGTTCAGGATGTCAGACCTGCACGGCCAGCAACGGAGCCCCCACCTGGGACGAAGGGACCCACCCGAAGACCCCCCCACAGACTTTTCGGCGCGTCCGAGTCCGGCGCCTTTGGGTACTGTAACGCCAGGCCCGAGATTACAGGCTGGAGCGTTTGGTTTTGTCTTGGTGTAGGGTTTTGTTTGTTCTAGGTGTCATAGATCTATGTTGGGTAATGGTTCCCAATTAGAGGCAGCTGTGTGTCGTTGTCTCTAATTGGGAACCATATTTAGGTCAGTAAGTTTCACTCTGGGTTCGTGGGTTATTGTATGTTCATGTCATGATTATGTTAGGTTCATCATGTTCAGTCGGGTTCTTGTCTAGTTAGGTTTCTCCGTTCGAGGTTTAGTTAGATTTCTTCCGTCGTGGTTAGGTTTAGTTCTCTTTGTGTATAGTTTAGCATTTAGCGTTAGGGCTCACGTCTTGTTTCTTCGTTTATTGTTTTGTTTTCGTTCTGTCCCGTGTATTATAATTAAATCATGTATTCTGGCTACATCGCTGCGTCTTGGTCTGTCCCTCCGGAAGATAAACGTGACACTCTACTTGCACACTCATCTTCTGCACATCACTCCAGTGTTTAACTGCTATGTTGTAATTATTTTGCCACTATGGCCTATTTATTGCCTTACCTCCCTTATGCTATCTCATTTGCACAGACTGTATATATACTTTTTATATTGTATTATTGACTGTATGTTTGTTTATTCCATGTGTAACTCTGTGTTGTTTGTGTCGCACTGCTTTGCTTTATCTTGGCCAGGTCGCAGCTGTAAATGAGAACTTGTTCTCAACTAGCCTAACTGGTTAAATAAAGGTGAAATATAATTTTATAATGACAGCACCTGTCACAATTTGCCTCTTTTTGTGGTGTCATCTTAAGTGGGATCTCTTTGGCTTGATGCTGACAGCTATTGACGCAACTGTTGTTGAATGGGGAAAGAATGGGGTTATGGGTTAAATGACGAAAATAAGGTCTGAGGTTAACACAGGTTTAGGAGATCTTATACGTTTTGTTCTGAGATAACATCAGTCACTTAACATGACCTTTATGAATTATGAAGCCTTTATGATATTTTCTTTATGTGTTTTTTTTCATTACATGAAGCTTTCCAATTTACAAAAAGTGGTGTTAGCTGATGAAGATCATCTCATAGAACAAAACATATGAGATCTCCTAAGCCTGTGTTAGCCACAGACCTAATTGACTGTGTTTTTCCCCTCAAAACATCTTGTAACCACAGTATATTTCTGTTTGTGACAATATTTGTAAAGGATTAAGACTGTTTCAAGGCTTAGGCTATTCATCAGCATTTCTGTCAATATTCATCAATGACGTCATGAAAACACATACTTTTAAAATATAGTCTACATACAGTATATTGCGTGATTAAGTCCCAGCCATATTGTAACAAATCCACTTTCTTGTCCTGGATTCTTTACTGTTCATTCTACATGACCCTTTCTCTATGTTAACAAGCATATCCTTATAAACTATAAAAACCTATTCATCCTCTGCTCACGGACCAACTCCGACATGGACCAACCCGAACACGGACCAACCCAGACAGCAAGTGCAGGACAACATGTGCTGTCCAACCAAGGACAGCACGCCCGGACCAACTGAACTGGCCTTGTGCAGGGGGCTTAACTGAACTTAAAACATTTTCTTCTCATCTTTTTCACGACAAAAAAATCCTGTTTTTACATGTAGACACTATGGTGCTGGAGATAATGAATTAGAGGTTAAATATTGTCCCTTTAAACTTACCTCTGTGGCAGGAAATGCTTTGCCTCAGTTCTGCAGTCAGAGGAATAGAGAAGGAGAGAAGGAGAGAGAGAAAGAGGCAAGGTTTGTTGCAGGTCTTATAGCCCAGTATTCTCCTCCCACCTCACCTCACCAGTACGGTACTCCCCCTCTCACCAAGTCAGCTGATTTCAGAGGGGATAATTTTTCAGCAGAGGGTACTATGTAGGTGGCAAATTCCAAACAAATGAGGAGGATAAGGGATAAGCAAGGGCGTAACTTTGTGTTGCATATTGGTGGTCAGGGTCAATGGGTTCCGGGATCAACACACCGGATCCCATTCCATAACCCCACCCTCCCCCCAGAAGATACAAAAAAGACTTTAAAATTGTCAAATATGGCGGTAGATATTTGATGTAACGTAGCTATTTTGCATCCACTGGTCCTAGGGCCGTTGTGAAGTTCAACGGCATCATGAACTTAACCACGTACCAAGTCCTTTTAGCAAAAAAACAGTTTGCCTCTGCTAGTACGCTGAAACTTGGCCACAGGTTAATCTTCATAGCAAGACAATGACCTCAAGCACACATCAGAATCTACAAAGAAATGGTTAATTGACCACAAAATCAACATTTTACAATGGCCATTTCAGTCTCCAGACTGGAAAACCATTGTAAACCTGTAGTTTGAATTGAAGAGGACAGTCCATAAGTGCATAAGACGAATTTTAAGGATCTGGAAAGATTCTGTATGGAGGAGTGGTCTAAGATTCCTCCCAATGTGTTCTCCAATATCATAAAACATTTTAGAAAAAGGCTCAGTGTCGTTATCCTCGAAAGGAGTGCAGTATTGAAAACAAGGGATCCAATAATTTGTATTGTTAAACTAAGTCTATTTCTCTCTGCAATTGTATTAGCATAAAATAAGAATTTGTTCACAATCTTTTTACCATACAATATAATGTAGCTCAGTACTTGTATTATTTATTTTATATAGCATTTTTTGTTCATCTTTATCAAGGGTTCCAATCATTTTTGACCCAGCAGTATCTCAGGCCCTACTGAAAAAAAGTATAATTCTGTATTACTTTACTGTTGGTCTAACAGCTCTAACAGTAACTCCAACAGCATGTTAAATGTGCAACCAGAGGGAAAAAACTCTAGACCACCTGTACTCCACACACACCTTTACTCCACACACAGAGACACGTACAAAGCTCTCCCTCACCCTCCATTTGGTAAATCTGACCATAAGTCTATCCTCCTGATTCCTGCTTACAAGCTAAAATTAAAGCAGGAAGCACCAGTGGCTCGGCCAATAAAAAAATGGTCAGATGAAGCAGATACTACGCCACAGGACTGTTTTCCCAGCACAGACTGGAATATGTTCCGGTAGTCTTCCGATTCTTCCGGCATTGAGAAGAACACTACATCAGTCATTGGCTTCATCAATAAGTGCATTGATGACATCGTCCCCACAGTGACCGTAAGGATACATGCTCTATTTTTCTACATGGTGCTTTCACTCTGAGGCCACTCCCTTCATTTAGTCAGCTGATTTCACAGAATACACCTGCATTCTCTACACACTACCAGTATTTACCTGAACTTTTCTCTGAAATCAGCTGACATTCTGAGAGGAGGTGTGCAGACTGCAGCATTTTCGGCGCACGTCTCCCCTTAGAGCATAAGTTTATCCTTGGAATGACTGTCGAAAATGTTCACCCTTAGAATACTAAAGAATGTAAACAATGTCAGTGAAGTGGCGTAGACTGTGGAACCCAGAACCAAATATTGCTTGTCACAGCTAGCTCTTCTTGTCACAAGATATTAAATGGGAATTGCATTATGTACATTGTGAGCAATGATAATGTTGATAGAACAATACTATTTTGTTAGGAGATTTACACAAAGTAGATGTAACTTCAACGTCTGGGGCATATTTCAGGAATATTTCACATTTCCTTACATGGGTTATTGTTAGCAAACACATTTGGCACTTGGCATCACTCAGGAGAGAGTATTTTACATTAACAATTTGCCATTTGCTGCAGCACAGGCATTTTGAAAAGCAACCTTTTACCAAGCACAACTGTATACCCACTGCTTTGCTGAAGAAATGGGTTGCGTTCTTGGTTGACTACATCGCCAACTGGCCGACTACATCACACTGTTCGATAGATTTTTATCAGATCAGCTAACCCCATCATGTGATATAGTAATCTGATGCCTGACTGTGCTGTTGATTACATTGGTTGATACAATGCAATCTGCAATGTAGTCAGCCTGGAACGCACGCAACCATGAGCTCTCTTCTCCGAAATCAGCTGACCTTGTGAGAGGCGGTGTGGGATACTGGTGGGAGGAGAAAGACCCTATACCTGAGAGGGCTGGGCTGTTTTACTCTATGCCTGCAACACCCAGTTGGCAGGGCTGTATCTATAGATAAGTCCTCTGCCAGGGGAAGACCAAGAACATTCTTCCTTGGGCATTGTTTTATGTTGGATGGCGTGCACATGATGTCCTGAAATGCACCGATATCAGCCACAGCCCACGGTCTCATCCAATCAGCCGATACCCACTCGCCCCAGACATTGTACATGAATCATCTGATTTGCCAAGGACTGACTATAAGATACTGTTTACTGGCGAGCTGGACTAGGACCATGCTATAAAAAAAGACCCTGTCCCAATTGGCAGTTTGTTCCAGTGTAGATACATTGCCTTCAGAAAGTATTCATACCCCTAGACTTATTCCACATGTTGTGGTTTTACAGACTGAATTGAAAATTGATTCAATACATTTTTTCCCCCACGCGTCTACACACAATACCCCACAAAGACATGGTAAAAACATATTTTTTTTAATGTTTGCACATTTATTGAAATATCTAATTTATACTTTGTATAAGCATCTTTGGCAGCAATTATAGCTGAGTCTTTCTGGGTAAGTCTCTAAGAGCTTGGCACACCTGGATTGTACAATATTTGCACATTATTATTAAAAACATTCTTCAAGGTCTGTCAAGTTGCTTGTTGTCCATTGCTAGACAGTCATTTTCAAGTCTTGCCATAGATTTTCAAAACGATTTAAGTCAAAACTGTAACTAGGCCACTCAGGGACAATCAATGTTGTCTTGGTTAGCTACTCCAGTGTATATTTGGCCTTGTGTTTTAGGTTATTGTCCTGCTGAAAGGTGAATTTGTCTCCCAGTTTCTGATGAAAAGCATCCTGAACCTCTAAGATTGATTTTGCCTGTGCCTAGCTCTATTCCATGTATTTTTACCCTGGGGACAAGCATACCCATAACATGATGAAACAACCACCATGCTTAAAAGAGAGCGGTACTCAGTGATGGATTGGATTGGATTTGCCCCAATCATAACGCTTTGTATTCAAGACATAAAGTTATGGTATGCCACATTTGTTGCAGTTTTACTTTAGTGGCTTATTGCAAACAGGACACATATTTTGGAATATTTTTATTCTGTATAAACTTTTATTTTTTACTCTGTCATTTAAGTTAGTATTGTGTAGTAACTAAAATGTTGTTGATCCATCCTCAGTTTCCTCCTATCACAGCCATGAAACTCTGTAACTGATTTAAAGTCACTGTTGGCCTCATGGTGAAATCCCTGTGCGGTTTTGTTCTATTATGGCCATTAAGTTTGGAAGGACACCTGTATCTTTGTAGTGACTGGGTGTATTGATACACCATCCAAAGTGCTAATTACTAACTTCACTATGCTCAAAGGGATATTCAATGTAATTTTTTTACCCATCTACCAATAGGTGCCCTTGTTTGTGAGGCATTGGAAAACCTCCCTGGTCGTTGTGCTTGAATGTAAGTTTGAAATTAACATTTATACAGTCGGTTCTTCATTCATTCATAATTTATTAATTACTTTCCATACATTAAACTTGCTTTTTGGGGCGGCAGGTAGCCTAGTGGTTAGAGCATTGGGCCAGTACCAGAAAGGTTGTTAGATCAAATCACCGAGCTGACAAGGTAAAAATCTGTCGTTCTGCCCCGGAACAAGGCAGTTAACTCACTGTTCCTAGGCCGTCTTGTAAATAAGAATTTGTTCTTAACTGATTTGCCTAGTTAAATAAAAAAAATGTAAATAATCTATATGAAAAAAATTATGCTGTGTGAACTTCAAAATGTATTTTTTGCACTCAATTAGCTAGGTGGATTGGACAAGAAGCTTAGTTTGCTTAACTTTAACATAAATTAGTTTTATTGTTCCCTATTATAGTTAATCCAGCTTAAAATGAATAATACTAGAAATCACAAGTGAAATCAAGTTAAATAACACATTTTCCCAACTCAGGAATGTCAGTAATGTTTTCCTGCCAACAGTACACTTTGAAATCCATTGGAACCAGTTATCTTAAGTTGTCATGAAATAATTCTAATATTCCTGAGTTGGGCAAGTCTTCCAATGATTTAAACTATGTTTTCTGTTTACAGAGCTTACTCACCTTTCAACTGTATCTTCCTTGGGTGGATCACACAATTAAATATCATCACAGCAAGCAAGTGCGTGTCAACAGATATCATTGTTATTTCAAATTTTATTGAATGTTTAATATACTGAAGGATGGTAAAAATCTAGAGCTGGTTTCTCAGACCCATTTTATGCCTACTGACTAAAAAGCATGCTGAATGGATAATCTCCATTGAAAGTGTTTTTTAGTCAAGGAAGAGGCTTTATCTGGATCTGTAAAACTGGTCCTCACAGTCCACTTTCTTTGATAAATATGTAATGTGATTAGTTCAAAGGCCATATAGGCTATGAAATTTGCCTTATTATTCAAATCTTCATATTTTTGCCCAATGCAAGACTTTTATCTGTAACGTCCAGGCCTGGTTTAGCAGGCTGGTGTTTAGTTTGAGTTTTGGGTTAGAAGGGTTTTGTGTTCTAGATGTTATATTTCTATGTTGTTTTGATGGTTCTCAATTAGAGGCAGCTGATTGGCGTTACCTCTAATTGGGAACCATGTATATGTTTGTTCTTTTCGTTACTGGGGTTGTGGGTCATTGTTTATTATAACATTAGATTTTTCATGTTATTTGGTGTGTGCACGCTTATTTTGAGCCACACCGGAGTTATGATCTTTGTTTGTTTATTGTTTTGCCAGTTACATTTAATAAAGTATTGTGGCATCATGAGAGGGCGTGTTCTAGAGGGCAGATACATTGCCCTCAGATGGCTGGAGCAAGATGGCCGTCTTTGAAGGACTACAAAACCCAGGCTGCCTTTGAGTACAGCTGGAGCTAATGAGACCAGCAGCAGGCTCTAATAAGGGGTGTGAGAAACTGTTGTTTGGTGGGTGTGGCTGGGGGAAAAGGACATGTACTGAGCTGGAGAGATTTATGTTGTAAACCTTTTGTTAATAATTAAACTCACCTACATACTGAAGAGACTGTTGGAGTGGTGGTTACGTGGAACCTGCACAAACTAAGGATCTGGAACCTCTCATGCTGTCACAGTATGTACACTGGAAGCATCGCTGCATCTTGGTTCGTCCCTCAAGAAGATCGTGACATTATCTCACACATTGTTTATGTAAATTCCCTCAGCCAGGGCATTGAAAATGGGTCGTGGATGGGTATTCCAGCATGACAATGACCCAAAACATACATGGCCAAGGCAACAAAGGAGTGGCTCAAGAAGATGCACATTAAGGTCCTGGAGTGGCCTAGCCAGCCTACAGACCTTAATCCCATAGAAAATCTGTGGAGGGAGCTGAAGGTTCGAGTTGCCAAACGTCAACCTCAAAACCTTAATGACTTGGAGAAGATCTGCAAAGAGGAGTGGGACAAAATCCCTCCTGAGATGTGTGCAAACCTGGTGGCCAACTACAAGAAACGTCTGACCTCTGTGATTGCCAACAAGGGTTTTGCCACCAAGTACTAACTCATGTTTTGCAGAGGGGTCAAATACTTATTTCCCTCATTAAAAAGCAAATCAAATTATAACATTTTTCACATGCGTTTTTCTGTATTTTTTTGTTGTTATTCTGTCTCTCACTGTTCAAATAAATATACAATTAAAATTATAGACTGATCATTTCTTTGTCAGTGGGCAAACGTACAAAATCAGCAGGGGATCAAATACTTTTTTCCCCTCACTGTAAATAAGGTATTTCTTTTTATTACTGTATTATTGACTGTATGTTTGCTTCACTCCATGTGTAACTCTGTGTTGTTGTATGTGTCGAACTGCTTTGCTTTATCTTGGCCAGGTCGCAGTTGTAAATGAGAACTTGTTCTCAACTTGCCTACCTGGTTAAATAAAGGTGAAATAAAAAATAAAATAAAAAATAAATAAAATATTAAATAAATTAGCAAAAATGTCTAAAAAACTGTTTTTGCATTGTCATTGTGCGGTATGGTGTGTAGATTGATGATGGGAAATACTATTGAATCCATTATAGAATAAAGCTGTAACTTAAAACTAGTTAGGGAGCGGCGGCAGTGTTGGGAGTTTTGGAGAGTCTGGCATGCCCAAAGTAAAATGCCTGCCACTCAGGCCCAGAAACTAGGATATGCACATAGTTGAAACTCTGACGTTTCTAAAACTGTTAAAATAATGTCTGTGAGTATAACAGAACTGATATGGCAGGGGAAAACCCGAGCAAAATCCATCCAAGAAAATGTGATTTTGTAAGCTTGCTCATTTTCCAATGAGTTTCTCTAGGACATGCAGACATCCAGCTCCCAGGTTGCAGTACCTATGGCTTCCACTAGATGTCAACAGTCTTTAGACAAGGTTTGAAGCGTTTACCTTGAAAACGAGAGGAATACAGGACGTTTTTCTAAGTGGAGTGAGGAAGTCATTTCTGTCTGTGGCACGTGGGACCCGGAAGCGCGCACCTCGGTTTTTTACTTTTCTATCGCCCAGGATATTATCTGTGTGAAATATAATACTTAATATACATAATAGTCTACCTAAGGATCGATTATAAATTATGTTTGATTTGTTTGGACAAAGTTGATAGGTATATTTTTTGTCTTTTATAATGGGACGAGTGGACGGTGGATTTTCTGAACAGAACACGCCAACCAAACGGAGCTTTATGGATATGAATAGGGACTTTTTCGATCAAAAGGAAGATCGATTGTCTTGCTAGGACACTTTTGCCCTCAGCAGAAGATCATCAAAGGTAAGCAATTTATTTTAGCTCTTTTTATGTGCTTTGTGACTCCCGCGCTGGTTTTATTATTATGCTAATAGGGGAAGTACAATGTTATGCTTTCGCTGTAAAGCCTTTTTGAAATCTGACAATGCTGAGAGATTGCCAAGAGTCTAAGCTTTTGAAGAGTGTACAACACTTGTATTTTCATGAATGTTATATTTCTACTTCTGTAATTTGAATTTGGCGCTCTACATTTTTACGGATGTTGTCAAGGATGGAGCACTAGCACCCCACTGCTCCTGAATTATCCCCAAGAGATTAATCCCTACGTTTCTCCTAGTATTCACCATCATTTAAGGCCCTAGGTATTTTGTTATTTTGACATGTTATACTTAATGTATCTTTAAGTGATTATTGATTAATTTTAAGGCTGTCTGTCTTCCCAGTGGCCTACTTGGTTTGTGAACTGCTGACTGCTCAAAACTTGCAGCTCATTGTTGACACATCAAACAGGATTAAGATGCAGGGAAATGTGTTACTGTTGTTGTTTTGTAATCAGTTCTACATTGGAGGGGGAGTGGTTTCTCCTCTGCTAGGCAATTAGCATTTTTAACCAGGTAGGCAATTTGATAACAAGTTCTCATTTGGCCAAGATAAAGCACAGCAGTTTGATACATACAACAACAAAGAGTTACACATGGAATACACAGCCATACAGCCAATAATACAGTATATATATTGTTTTAAATAAGTCTATATAAAGTGAGTGCAAATGAGGTAAGATAAGGGAGGTAGGGCAATAAATAGGCCATGGTGGTGAGGTAATTACAGTATAGCAATTAAACACTGGAATGGCAGATGTGCAGAAGATAAATGTGCAAGTTACTGGGGTGCAAAGGAGCAAGATAAATAAATAAATACAGTATGGCGATGAGGTAGTAGGATGGGCTGTTTACAGATGGGCTATGTGCAGGTGCAGAGATCTGTGAGCTGCACTGACAGCTGGTGCTTAAAGCTGGTGAGGGAGATATGAGTCTCCAGCTTCAGTGATTTTTGTAGTTCGTTCCAGTCATTTGCAGCAGAGAACTGGAAGGAAAGGCGACCAAAGGAGGAATTGGCTTTGGGTGTAACCAGTGAGTTAACCCGGCTAGAGCAAGTGCTACGGGTGGGTACTGCTATGGTGACCAGTGAGCTGAGATAAGGTGGGGCTTAACCTAGCAAAGACTTGTAGATGACCTGGAGACAGTAGGTTTGGCGACGAGTATGAAGCGAGGGCCAACACGCACTGGAAAGGTGACATGTTCGTGGAGGAGTGACGGAGTGAGTTCTGAGCCACCGCCGCCCATGGGACGTACCTCGCCCACTTACCGGGCCGGTCCTGGCAATACGACCGCAGAAACCTACCCACCTCCTGGTTCACTCTCTCCACCTGCCCATTACTCTCAGGGTGAAAACCCGAGGTCAGACTGATCGAGACGCCCAGACGCTCCATAAACGCCCTCCACACTCGGGACGTGAACTGGGGACCCCGATCAGAAACAATGGGTAAACAGGGCCTCCGCAGTCTGTAGGGCCGTAGGGAGACCGGGCAATGGGATGAGCCGACAGGACTTAGAGAGCCGATCCACAACGACCAGGATCGTAGTGTTCCCCTGGGACGGGGGAAGATCGGTGAGGAAATCCACCGACAGGTGAGACCACGGCCGTTGTGGAACGGGGAGGGGCTGTAACTTCCCTCTAGGCAGGTGTCTAGGAGCCTTACTCTGAGCGCTTACCGAACAGGAGGAGACATAAAACCTCACGTCCTTAGCCAAAGTTGGCCACCAGTATTTCCCCTAAGACCCCGCACTGTCCTCTCAATCCACGGATGACCCAAAGAGGGTAGCGTATGGGCCCACCGATCAGTTTATCGCGAACACCATGCGGCACGTACTGACGACCTGCAGGACACTGAGGAGGCGCAGGTTCCAACCGTTGTGCCCGCTCGATGTCCGCGTCGACCTCCCATACCACCGGTGCTACCAGACATGAAGCAGGAAGGATGGGAGTAGGCTCGATTGACCGCTCCTCGGTGTCATAGAGACGGGACAGCGCGTCGGCCTTAGTATTCTGGGAACCTGGCCTATAGGAGATTGTGAACTGAAATCTGGTGAAAAACATGGCCCACCTAGCCTGCCGTGGATTCAGTCTCCTCGCTGCCCGGATATACTCCAGATTACGGTGCAGTCCAGATGAGAAAAGGGTGCTTAGCCCCCTCAAGCCAATGTCTCCACACCTTCAGAGCCCTGACCACAGCTAACAACTCCCGGTCCCCCACGTCATAGTTTCGCTCCGCCGGACCGAGCTTCCTTGAAAAGAAAGCGCAGGGGCGGAGTTTCGTGGCGTGCCCGAGCGCTGTGATAGCACGGCTCCAATCCCAGCCTCAGACGCGTCCACCTCCACTATGAACGCCAAAGAGGAGTCGGATGAGCCAGCAAGGAGCGTTGGTGAACAGCTCCTTCAGACGACTGAAAGCTCTGTCCGCCTCGCCGACCACCACAAACGAGCCGGCCCCCCCTTCAGCAGTGAGGTAATGGGAGCAGCCACCTGACCAAAACCCCGGATAAACCTCCGGTAGTAATTGGCAAACCCTAAAAACCGCTGCACCTCCTTTACCGTGGTTGGAGTCGGCCAAATACGCACGGCTGTAATGCGGTCACACTCCATCACCACCCCAGAGGTGGAAATGCGATACCTCAGGAAGGAAATGGCTTGTTTGGAAAACACACATTTCTCCGCCTTGACGTACAGGTCATGCTCTAGCAGTCGCCCAAGTACTTTGCGCACCAAAGACACATGCGCGGCGCATGTGGTGGAATAGATCAAGATATCATCTATATACACCACCACACCCTGCCCGTGCAGGTCCCTGAGAACCTCGTCCACGAAAGATTGAAAGACGGCTGGAGCATTCTTCAATCCATACGGCATGACGAGGTACTCATAATGGCCAGATGTGGTACTAAACGCAGTCTTCCATTCATCTCCTCTCGGATACGCACCAAATTATACAGTGGGGAAAAAAAGTATTTAGTCAGCCACCAATTGTGCAAGTTCTCTCACTTAAAAAGATGAGAGAGGCCTGTAATTTTCATCATAGGTACACTTCAACTATGACAGACAAAATGAGGAAAAAAAATCCAGAAAATCACATTGTAGGATTTTTTATGAATTTATTTGCAAATTATGGTGGAAAATAAGTATTTGGTCACATACAAACAAACAAGATTTCTGGCTCTCACAGACCTGTAACTTCTTCTTTAAGAGGCTCCTCTGTCCTCCACTCATTACCTGTATTAATGGCACCTGTTTGAACTTGTTATCAGTATAAAAGACACCTGTCCACAACCTCATACAGTCACACTCCAAACTCCACTATGGCCAAGACCAAAGAGCTGTCAAAGGACACCAGAAACAAAATTGTAGACCTGCACCAGGTTGGGAAGACTGAATGTGCAATAGGTAAGCAGCTTGGTTTGAAGAAATCAACTGTGGGAGCAATTATTAGGAAATGGAAGACATACAAGACCACTGATAATCTTCCTCAATCTGGGGCTCCACGCAAGATCTCACCCGTGGGGTCAAAATGATCACAAGAACGGTGAGCAAAAATCCCAGAACCACACGGGGACCTAGTGAATGACCTGCAGAGAGCTGGGACCAAAGTAACAAAGCCTACCATCAGTAACACACCACGCCGCCAGGGACTCAAATCCTGCAGTGCCAGACGTGTCCCCTGCTTAAGCCAGTACATGTTCAGGCCCGTCTGAAGTTTGCTAGAGAGCATTTGGATGATCCAGATGAGGATTGGGAGAATGTCAGATGAAACCAAAATAGAACTTTTGGTAAAAACTCAACTCGTCGTGTTTGGAGGACAAAGAATGCTGAGTTGCATCCAAAGAACACCATACCTACTGTGAAGCATGGGGGTGGAAACATCATGCTTTGGGGCTGTTTTTCTGCAAAGAGACCAGGACGACTGATCCGTGTAAAGGAAAGAATGAATGGGGCCATGTATCGTGAGATTTTGAGTGAAAACCTCCTTCCATCAGCAAGGGCATTGAAGATGAAACGTGGCTGGGTCTTTCAGCATGACAATGATCCCAAACACACCGCCCGGCAACGAAGGAGTGGCTTCAGAAGAAGCATTTCAAGGTCCTGGAGTGGCCTAGCCAGTCTCCAGATCTCAACCCCATAGAAAATCTTTGGAGGGAGTTGAAAGTCCGTGTTGCCCAGCGACAGCCCCAAAACATCACTGCTCTAGAGGAGATCTGCATGGAGGAATGGGCCAAAATACCAGCAACAGTGTGTGAAAACCTTGTGAAGACTTACAGAAAACATTTGACCTCTGTCATTGCCAACACAGGGTATATAACAAAGTATTGAGATAAACTTTTGTTATTGACCAAATACTTATTTTCCACCATAATTTGCAAAGAAATTCATAAAAAATCCTACAATGTGATTTTCTGGATTTTTTTTCCTCATTTTGTCTGTCATAGTTGAAGTGTACCTATGATGAAAATTACAGGCCTCTCTCATCTTTTTAAGTGAGAGAACTTGCACAATTGGTGGCTGACTAAATACTTTTTTTCCCCACTGTATGCGCTCCTGAGGTCCAGTTTTGTGAAGAAACGCACTTGGTGAAATGATTCAACCGCTGTAGCAATGAGAGGTAGCGGGTAACCAAATCCCACTGTGATGGCATTTAGACCTCTAATCAATGCACGGCCGCAGACCTCCCTCACTTTTCTTCACAAAAAAGAAACTTGAGGAGATGGGTGATATGGAGGGCCGAATGTACCCCTGTCCCAGAGATTCAGTGATATGTCTCCATAGCCACTGTCACTTCCTGTGACAACGGGTACACGTGACTCCTAGGAAGTGCTGCGTTTACCTGGAGGTTTATCGCGCAATCCCCTTGTCGATGAGGGGGTAATTTGGTCGCCCTCTTCGTACAGAAGGCGATAGCCAAATCGGCATATTCTGAGGGAATGCGCACAGTGGAAACCTGGTCTGGACTCTCCACCGTTGTGGCACCGATGGAAACTCCTTCACACCTACCTGAACACTCCTCTGACAACCCCTGGAGAGCCCCCTGTTTCCACGAAATCATTGGATTGTGGTTAGCCAGCCAGGGAATCCCCAGCACCACTGGAAACGCAGGTGAATCAATAAGGTATAGACTAATCCGCTCCCCATGACCCCCCTGCGTTACCATGTCCAGTGGAACCGTGGCCTCCCTGACCAGCCCTGACCCTAATGGTCGGCTATCTAGGGAGTGCACGGGGAATGGTTGATCTATCGACACTAGCGGAATACCTAGCCTCAAAGCGAGCCCGCGATCTATAAAGTTCCCAGCTGCGCCTGAATCGACTAGCGCATTATGCTGGAGAGAGGGAAAAAACTCAGGGAAAGAGATTAGTAAAAACATGTGACCAACAGGGAGCTCTGGGTGAGTCTGGTGCTGACTCACCTGGGGTGACCGAGTAGTGCTCTGCCTGCCCTCTCGATTCCCAGAGGAGCTCCTCCAGCACCAATCGGCAGTGTGTCCTCTCCGACCACAACTGGTGCAGGAGGAGCCTCCTCCTCCGGTTCCCCTCGATGTGGCCCCCCCTAACTCCATAGGGATTGGAGAGAAAGGGCCGGGAGGTGGAACAAACAGGGCCCTTTCCGACCGCCCGCGAGCAGCCAGCAAGTTGTCTAGTCGTATGGACATGTCGATTAGCTCGTCGAGGGAGAGGGTAGCGTCCCGACAAGCCAACTCCCTGCGGACGTCCTCCCGGAGACTACAACAGTAGTGGTCCATCAGGGCCCTGTTGTTCCACCCCGCTCCAGCGGCCAAGGTCCGAAACTCTAGCGCGAAGTCCTGCGCACTCCTCGTCTCCTGTGTCAGGTGAAACAGCCGTTAACTCGCCGCTCGGCCCTCTGGTGGGTGGTCGAACACGGCCCGGAACCGGCGGGCGAACTCTGGGTAGTGGAGTCTGGGCTATTCCACACTGCGTTGGCCCACTCCAGGGCTCGACCCGTCAGACAGGAGACGAGGGCACTCACGCTCTCCTCCCCAGAGGGAGTCAGGCGGACGGTAGCCAGGTATAAGCCAGGCTTTTGGAGCCATCATCGACTCTGTCGGTTTTGTTCAACATGTCTCCGGACCTACTCACTGCCACAGTCATACTCTGGACCTAGTTTTGTCCCGTGGAATAAATGTTGTGGATCTTAATGTTTTTCCTCATAATCCTGGACTATCGGACCACCATTTTATTACGTTTGAAATCGCAACAGATAATCTGCTCAGACCCCAACCAAGGATCATCAAAAGTCATGCTATAAATTCTCAGACATCCCAAAGATTCCTAGATGCCCTTCCAGAATCCTTCCACCTACCCAAGGACGTCAGAGTACAAAAATCAGTTAACCACCTAACTGAGGAACTCAATGTAACCTTGCGCAATACCCTAGATGCAGTTGCACCCTAAAAACAAAAACATTTGCCAAAAAAACTAGCTCCCTGGTATACAGAAAATACCCGAGCTCTGAAGCAAGTTACCAGAAAATTGGAGCGGAAATGGCGCCACACCAAACTGGAAGTCTTCCGACTAGCTTGGAAAGACAGTACCGTGCAGTATCGAAGAGCCCTCACTGCTGCTCGATCATCCTATTTTTCCAAGTTAATTGAGGAAAATAAGAATAATCCAAAGTTTCTTTTTGATACTAACTAAAAAGCAGCATTCCCCAAGAGAGGATGGCTTTCACTTTAGCAGTGATTCATTCATGAACTTCTTTGAGGAAAAGATCATGATCATTAGAAAGCAAATTACGGACTCCTCTTTAAATCTGCGTATTCCTCCAAAGCTCAGTTGTCCTGAGTCCACACAACTTTGCCAGGACATAAAATCAAGAGAGACACTCAAGTTTTTAGTACCATATCTCTTGACACATTGATGAAAATAATCATGGCCTCTAAACCTTCAAGCTGCATACTGGACCCTATTCCAACTAAACTACTGAAAGAGCTGCTTCCTGTGCTTGGCCCTCCTATGTTGAACATAATAAACAGCTCTCTATCTACCGGATGTGTACCAAACTCACTAAAAGTGGCAGTAATAAAGCCTCTCTTAAAAAAGCCAAACCTTGACCCAGAAAATATAAAAAACTATCGGCCTATATCGAATCTTCCATTCCTCTCAAAAATTTTAGAAAAAGCTGTTGCGCAGCAACTCACTGCCTTCCTGAAGACAAACAATGTATACTAAACGCTTCAGTCTGGTTTTAGACCCCATCATAGCACTGAGACTGCACTTGTGAAGGTGGTAAATGACCTTTTAATGGCGTCAGACCGAGGCTCTGCAACTGTACTCATGCTCCTAGACCTTAGTGCTGCTTTTGATACCATCGATCACCACATTCTTTTGGAGAGATTGGAAACCCAAATTGGTCTACATGGACAAGTTTTGGCCTGGTTTAGATCTTATCTGTCGGAAAGATATCAGTTTGTCTCTGTGGATGGTTTGTCCTCTGACAAATCAACTGTAAATTTCGGTGTTCCTCAAGGCTCTGTTTTGGGACCACTATTGTTTTCACTATATATTTTACCACTTGGTGATGTCATTCGAAACATAATGTTAACTTTCACTGCTATGCGGATGACACACAGCTGTACATTTCGATGAAACATGGTGAAGCCCCAAAATTGCCCTCCCTTGAAGCCTGTGTTTCAGACATAAGGAAGTGGATGGCAGAAAATGTTCTACTTTTAAACTCTGATAAAACAGAGATGCTAGTCCTAGGTCCCAAGAAACAAAGAGATCTTCTGTTGAATCTGACAATTAATCTTGATGGTTGTACAGTCGTCTCAAATAAAACTGTGAAGGACCTCGGCGTTACTCTGGACCCTGATCTCTCTTTTGACGAACATATCAAGACTGTTTCAAGGACAGCTTTTTCCATTTACGTAACATTGTAAAAATTAGAAACTTTCTGTCCAAAAATGATGCAGAAAAGTTAATCCATGCATTTGTAACTTCTAGGTTAGACTACTGCAATGCTTTATTTTCCGGCTATCCGGATAAAGCACTAAATAAACTTCAGTTAGTGCTTAACACGGCTGCTAGAATCTTGACTAGAACCCCAAAATTTGATCATATTACTCCAGTACTAGCCTCTCTACACTGGCTTCCTGTTAAGGCAAGGGCTGATTTCAAGGTTTTACTGCTAACCTACAAAGCATTACATGGGCTTGCTCCTACCTATCTTTCTGATTTGGTCCTGCCGTACATACCTACACGCACGCTACGGTCACAAGACGCAGAGCCTCCTTACTGTCCCTAAAATTTCTAAGCAAACAGCTGGAGGCAGGGCTTTTTCCTATAGAGCTCCATTTTTATGGAATAGTCTGCCTATCCATGTGAGAGACGCAGACTCGGTCTCAACCTTTAAGTCTTTATTGAAGACTCATCTCTTCAGTAGGTCTTATGACTGAGTGTAGTCTGGCCCAGGAGTGTGAAGGTGAACGGAAAGGCACTGGAGCAACGAACCACCCTTGCTGTCTTTTGCCTGGCCGGTTCCCCTCCACTGGGATTCTCTGCCTCTAACCCTATTACAGGGGCTGAGTCACTGGCTTCTGGTGCCGTGGCGGAGATGTTGTGGGCTATACTCGGCCTTGTCTCAGGATGGTAAGTTGGTGGTTGAAGATATCCCTCTAGTGGTGTGGGGCTGTGCTTCGGCAGAGTGGGTGGGGTTATATCCTGCCTGTTTGGCCCTGTCCGGGGGTTTCGTCGGACGGGGCCACAGTGTCTCCCGACCCCTCCTGTCTCACCCCCAGTATTTATGCTGCAGTAGTTTATGTGTCGGGGGTGCTAGGGTCCGTCTGTTATATCTGGAGTATTTCTTCTCTTATCTGGTGTCCTGTGCGAATTTAAGTATGCTCGCTCTAATTATCTCTCTCTTTCTTTTTTTCTTCTTCTCTCTCTCTCTCTCTCTCGGAGGACCTGAGCATTAGGACCATTCCTCAAGGCCTACCCGGATGTCCCGAGTCCACCTGGCCGTGCTGCTTCTCCAGTTACAACTGTTCTGCCTGTTTTATGAACATTTTAAAATCTTGTCCATGTTCTGTTATAATCTGCACCCGGCACAGCCAGAAGAGGACTGGCCACCCCTCACAGCCTGGTTCCTCTCTAGGTTTCTTCCTAGGTTTTGGCCTTCTAGGGAGTTTTTCCTAGCCACCGTGCTTTTACACCTGCATTGCTTGCTGTTTGGGGTTTTAGGCTGGGTTTCTGTACAGCACTCTGTGACATCAGCTGATGTAAGGGGGGGCTTTATAAATAAATTTGATTTGATTTGATTTGATATAACTGCTGTTGTTCTGGAATTGATTTGCACTTTTCATACCAAAGTACGTCAAGCTCTAGGAGACCGAACGAGTCTCCCCTCCTGAGCCGTATGACGGCTGTGTGGTCCCATGGTGTTGATACTTGCGTACTATTGTTTGTACAGATGAACGTGGTACCTTCAGGCATTTGGAAATTGCTCCCAAGGAAGAACCAGACTTGTGGAGGTCTAGAATTGTTTTTCTGAGATCTTGGCTAATTTCTTTTTATTTTCCCATGATGTCAAGCAAAGAGGGACTGAGTTTGATGGTAGGCCTTGAAATACATCCACAGGTACACCACCAATTGACTCAAATTATGTCAATTAGCCTATCAGAAGTCATGACATCATTTACTGGAATTTTCCACGCTGTTTAAAGGCACAGTCAACTTAGTGTATGTAAACTTCTAACCCACTAGAATTGAGATACAGTGAAATAATCTGTCTGTAAACAATTGTTGGAAAAAATATTGTGTCATGCACAAAGTAGATGTCCTGACTGACTAGCCAAAACTATAGTTTGTTAACAAGACATTTGTGGAGAGGTTGAAAAACAAGTTTTAATGACTCCAACCGAAGTGTATGTAAACTTCCGACTTCAACTCTATTTTATTTTTTAATGATAGTCTAAACCTAAGCCGAATAGATCTTCATCAACTAACTTAGCTAGTCAGGTTGGAGGAAAAATCTTGAAGGTCAGATCGCTGATCTCCTATTTATACATCTATTGCTGAACTGCCCCCGATATAGCCTAGCCCTAGGAAGCGATTACTTTTGATTGTATCACCTCATTGATACAAGTGATTGTAAATTAATGATTAAGGTATAACAGTGATAATTGTTCCAAGCATTTACTGTGTTTGTAAACTATCAACACAATCTCACACTCAATTCGTGCAAATATGTGCAACATTTCAGCATATTTTGTGTGGCTTAATTTGTGTAAAAATTCACACTTTTTTGTGCAACTTCATTTGTAGGAAAGATTTTAAAAATTGCATTCCTTGGAAAATACATGTTATTGGGGGGCAAACTTCAGAACAATCTTTAGAAGGTTATTTGAGCAATACATTTTGGGCAATGGTGTTCTACACTGCCTTTTTTGTGTCCCACATTTATGTATTTTGTTCATCAAGGTTGTCGCCTAAATAACCATAATACACTGCTCAAAAAAATAAAGGGAACACTTAAACAACACAATGTAACTCCAAGTCAATCACACTTCTGTGAAATCAAGCTGTCCACTTAGGAAGCAACACTGATTGACAATAAATTTCACATGCTGTTGTGCAAATGGAATAGACCACAGGTGGAAATTATAGGCAATTAGCAAGACACCCCCAATAAAGGAGTGGTTCTGAAGGTGGTGACCACAGACCACTTCTCAGTTCCTATGCTTCCTGGCTGATGTTTTGGTCACTTTTGAATGCTGGCGGTGCTTTCACTCTAGTGGTAGCATGAGACGGAGTCTACAACCCACACAAGTGGCTCAGGTAGTGCAGCTCATCCAGGATGGCACATCAATGCGAGCTGTGGCAAGAAGGTTTGCTGTGTCTGTCAGCGTAGTGTCCAGAGCATGGAGGCGCTACCAGGAGACAGGCCAGTACATCAGGAGACGTGGAGGAGGCCGTGGAGGGCAACAACCCAGCAGCAGGACCACTACCTCCGCCTTTGTGCAAGGAGGAGCACTGCCAGAGCCCTGCAAAATGACCTCCAGCAGGCCACAAATGTGCATGTGTCTGCTCAAACGATCAGAAACAGACTCCATGAGGGTGGTATGAGGGCCCAACGTCCACAGGTGGGGGTTGTGCTTACAGCCCAACACCGTGCAGGACGTTTGGCATTTGCCAGAGAACACCAAGATTGGCAAATTCGCCACTGGCGCCCTGTGCTCTTCACAGATGAAAGCAGGTTCACACTGAGTACGTGACAGACGTGACAGTCTGGAGACGCGGTGGAGAACGTTCTGCTGCCTGCAACATCCTCCAGCATGACCGGTTTGGCGGTGGGTCAGTCATGGTGTGGGGTGGCATTTCTTTGGGGGGCCGCACAGCCCTCCATGTGCTCGCCAGAGGTAGCCTGACTGCCATTAGGTACCGAGATGAGATCCTCAGACCCCTTGTGAGACCATATGCTGGTGCGGTTGGCCCTGGGTTCCTCCTAATGCAAGACAATGCTAGACCTCATGTGGCTGGAGTGTGTCAGCAGTTCCTGCAAGAGGAAGGCATTGATGCTAAGGACTGGCCCGCCCGTTCCCCAGACCTGAATCCAATTGAGCACATCTGGGACATCATGTCTCGCTCCATCCACCAACGCTATGTTGCACCACAGACTGTCCAGGAGTTGGCGGATGCTTTAGTCCAGGTCTGGGAGGAGATCCCTCAGGAGACCATCCGCCACCTCATCAGGAGCATGCCCAGGCGTTGTAGGGTGGTCATTCAGGCACGTGGAGGTCACACTCACTACTGAGCCTCATTTTGACTTGTTTAAAGGACATTACATCAAAGTTGGATCAGGCTGTAGTATGGTTTTCCACTTTAATTTTGAGTGTGACTCCAAATCCAGACCTCCATGGGTTGATAAATTTGATTTCCATTGATAATTTTTGTGTGATTCTGTTGTCAGCACATTCAACTATGTAAAGAAAAAAGTATTTAATAAGATTATTTCATTCATTCAGATCTATGATGTGTTATTTTAGTGTTCCCTTTATTTTTTTGAGCAGTGTATAATAGTAGCCTTACATTATTTTTTTATTAACAGCAATGCTGTTTTCTCTACTTGTTTTTGTTTAATACCTTGGTATACTGGTTCTATGTCAGATGTTATGAGGGTTGCCAGATTGGAGTAAAAATCTGTATATATATTTTTTATTTTGGTATTGATGAAGGTTTTAATTGGGGAATAGGGATACATTTTCATGAACAGAAATGAATTAATCAATAAATGTGGGGAAACAGAAGACCTGAAAAATAAATCTGTTTGGTTTAAATTCCCCTGGTGAAACTGCATGGTATTTGCAACTATAATTAGTCTGGACTATGATCAATTAAGCCATATCAATGCAGTTAAACAGATTCATGGTAAATAATAAATGATGTTGGCTTACACTTACGGCACTTCCAAGGCTGTTTCATGATGATTATTACGCTCGCGTCAGTCATGTTATATAGTTAGGCTATTTTAACAAGGCATATGCCAGCATTGTAGGCCTACTGCCTCTGCTCTGAGGCCTACTAGCCTTTGATGGCAACGACCGTTTGAGCTCACTTTGCCACGTATGAGCCCTGGTTAGAGTCCTGTTGCAGTTTTCACTTTCTTTTGTTACATTGGTGGCAGCATTGAGATTCTGTCCAGCTCATGTCTATTTCAACATTGTGCTGGGTGTAATTACATTGATATATCTAGTGAACAATGGATAAGCAACATTGAGCGTGACGGATAGCAGTAGTCACTACAGGTGTGATCAAGCCTTACATCTGTAACGTCCAGGCCTGAGCGTCAGGCTGGAGTGTTTAGTTTTGCTTTGGTGTAGGGTTTTGTTTGTTCTATGGTGTGTATTTCTATGTTGGGTTAATGGTTCCCAATTAGAGGCAGCTGAGTCTCGTTACCTCTAATTGGGAACCATATATATGTTTGGGGTTTGCACTTTAGTTTTGTGGGTTATTGATAATGTTATGGTTTTCGTGTCTAGTTAGGTTCTTGCCATTCGTGTTTAGGTTTAGATCACTGTGTCCAGTTTAGGGTTTAGCGTTTGTGTTCACGGCATGTTCTTCTTTTATTGTTTTGTTCCGTCTCGTCCCGTTCATTAATAAAGTATGTATTCTGGTTACGTCGCTGCGCATTGGTCTGTCCCAAGAAGAGAGAATCATGCCAACATCAAAGTTGCCTGAAGCTAAATGGAAAGGGCTGTGCCCTGCTCAGTTATTCAGAAGAAAATCCTCTGTGACTGTCTAATTTACATAAGTTAACTTACCGGTGTGGACCCAAATCAAACACATTCTACACTTTTACAAACTACCTGTTTAAAGTGGTATTACAACCATGGTGTTCTTTTGTTACTGAAGCTTATATATCAAATAACCTGACAATGATCATCATATGGGTAGACAAGTAATGTAAGTGTGTAATGCAGCAAAACACAACAATCCTTTTTTTGGATCCAAACCAGTATTATGAATTACTGTTGATCCATCCTGTTCTGATTTAATTTTATACGGCCTAGAATCAAGCCCTTCCTAGTCATAAAGGACAAAGCTAGGTCCCTCTTGGTTCTCATTAGCTAAGACTGAACTCAAGTTAGGGGTTATATGTCAGACACTCCTATACCAGTTTGTCCAAACATATAATACAGCAGGGGTTGGAAATAAACCCTTTTTAAGGTGATATAACTTGTAGCATTATTATAGGTATGTGAAACGCACAGCTGAATGGCTACAGACTGAGCATTTCTCACTGGAAATGTCTGCTGACATTGAACATAGCTTTGGGTTAGGGTATTTAATTCATTTCAGACTCTCATATTCACCACTATTCCCAACATCTTATACCCCATAAATTGTAAATAATCCCTTTTTAAGGAGAAATAACTTTCATCATTATTATAGGGCTGTAAAACCCAATAGCCGAATGACTTCAGACTGAGCATTTCTTACCACTTGTTTACGGAGAGCAATTTCCATTTTATAACAGGTAGTGTGCATATAATTAAGGTAGGATGTCAATTAACTATTGCCTTCGGTTGAAATACAAATATAAAAATAAAATAAAAAAGCCAAATATACAAAAGCTAAAGCAAGCAGAGATGTACAACTATTTAACCATGTTAGTCATTACTGAAACATGCAAACTCCAAACATTTAACCAGTTAAAGATAATGAATGCATGACAACTAGAAACAAATATTTTATAAAAAATGATATTAAAAGGTCAAGTTGGCTATAACATGAGTACAAACAAAGTGAGTGTGTGTGTAAGTGTTTGTGTGAGTGTAAGTGTTATGGAACAGAGACTCAATAGAAAATGTTCCAAAAGAGAAACATGTTTATTGAAACAATGACGGTGAGTCCCAGTGGTAAATAGTAGTAGAGAATGTCTCTGTTAGGTGACAATGGGAAATCCTGACAGGTTATAGTTTTCTTGTAGATGATGGAGGTAGCCGGATGATGATGACTGGAACCAGGAAGACAAAGGAGACACTGGAAGGCAGATGAATGATGCTGACATCAACGGTTTAGGTAAGAGGAACCGGGAGTGAGTCCTTACTCAAACGAGACCAGACAAAGTGACTGTGTGAAGAGAGTGCCTTTATGCTGACTGTGCTGATGATCAAATGACGTGCAGGTGCGGGTGATTAGAACTCAGGTGACAGTGATCTCTGTGATTGTGTGGTGGTGGAGCCTGGATGATCCCTGACAGTATGTCAATTATGGTGTGTATTATAATTTTCCAATCATAAAAATATATCCCCATTCCCCAATCAAATACCTTCATCGATACCACAATAAAAACTCTGAAAAATCTGTATTTTTCTCCAATCCTGCAACCCTCATCAAATTTGACATAGCCTTGTATAAAGTGCATTAAAAATAAATGGTGTAATAACATGAAAAAATGGGGCCTTGTATTAAATTCATTAGGAATTTGTTTTTGTAATGTAGGCTCCACGAAATATGTAATGCGTTATGAAGAAAATCGTGTAGGCCAACTGTTGCCTACATATAAATAAATGTGGGACACAAAGAATAGGCAGTGTAGAACAACATTGCCCATCATGCATTGCTCTAATAACGTTCTAAATATTGTTCCAAAGTTTGCCTCCCCAAAAAATATTTTCCTATGAATGGGTTTTTGTTTAAGTAGGCCTACATTTTGAATTACATCATTCATGACCTTGTGGGCTACATCACATACATTCACGGATGTCAATCAAGCTTCTGATGTCATAACATTTGTGGTATATTTTTCCATCGACTGGAATATATTCAGTGAAAAATTCATTAAGCTATTAGACTAGCCTAACTATGGCGCATTCAAAGCTGTCTCATGATTTTGCACTCAGGAAATCAAATTATCCTCGCTATTTGCATCGTTTTTGCCAAGGGAAATTTGAGTGTTGTGTTTCAAGTGTTTACTGACAATGAAAAACATCATCACCAACTACTCCGCACATGGCTGTGCTTCTTATATCAGGTTACAAACAAGACATCTATCAAACACAGACCCAGCTGTAAACAGACTGAAGGAAATCCTACCTGAAGGAAAGAAACCATAAGTAAACACAAGGGCATAACCATCACTTTTAATTGGATAGGCTACGTTCAATATCCAAAAAGTAATATATATATTTAGGCTGCAGTCGAACACAGCTTAGCAGGTCACAATAAACAATGTCACTGGACATTCACCATTTCCCAATAATAAATGTACATGAAGATTCACCAATTGTTCCATATTTCACTCACCTTTGACAAATCTTGACCAGACCAACAGAGCTATATTATGATACTACAAAAGGTATGCTACTCCGAGAGCTGGGATTTCATTTACTTCCTATAAAAACATTGTAAAGTTATCTGACAAGTTGACCTGCTCTGGCTATGCACAAAAGGGAGTTTTCCATTTAGTGTTTAGCAAAAAAGGTTTCAGAACTGGGATGGGTGACCTTTACATGGAAGATTGTATTATTTTTTGTATTAATCTGACTTTAAAAATCCTCAAGGAAACACGTTGATTTGAATAGGACTTTATTATTAAATGGTTTTAACATACATCTTCCATCACTGTTATATTCATTATTGGTTATGGGATGTCCCTACCATGGGGTGTGAATACCATGGTGTGTGCCTACCATGACAGAAATGAGAGCTATGTATCTCTTAGTTTCTGTGCCAGATTGGTGTAGAGGTCTTCCTACACTCTAAAAAAAGGGTTTCAAAGGGTTCTGGGGAAAGGGTTCTTACATGAACCCAATATAGTTCTACCTGGAACTACAGGAGTTCTACCTGTAACCAAAAAGGGTTATCCTATGGGGACAACCAAATAACCCTTTTAGGTTTTAGATAGCACATGTTTTCTACGAGTGTAGGAGCCACTCCCTTATGAAATATGAGCTGGCAGTCGTCAGCCACTCAGGTGTGAGCATCAGGCTTACAAAGCAGAAGTGATTCATGCAGAGAACATTCTCACATCCGGTCTTGTCGTGCTCCGACTTCCCTTACATAAAGAGCTATGACCGCAGAGACAGGACACTCAAGTTTGTCAACAGACATGACAACATTAGTAAGCTTTCTTTATGCCTCTCTTATCATTAAAAGGAAACGCTTTGAAAAATATACTAACTGTGGCCAAACAGTGTCGATAGTATGTTGAAAGTACCTAATTTTAGGAACATACTGTTTCTACTTGTCATGTTTAGTATTTTGAAATTGAAATATTAAATCTGAAATGGAATCTTGAGATCAGCATAATCACATACAGTACATTCAGAAAGTATTTCCACATTTTGTTACATTAGGGATTCAATCATTTTCTATTGTGTTATTGATTGTACATTTGTTTATTCCATTTGTAACTATGTGTTGTTGTTGTATTGCACTGCTTTGCTTTATCTTTGCCAGGTCGCAGTTGTAAATGAGAACTTGTTCTCAACTGGCCTATCTGGTTAAATAAATTAAAATACATATTTTAAAAAAAGTTAAGTATCCCTTACCTGACTGACATAGGTGTCATCAAACACATACCAGTTGTGATCAATGTTCCCTCAAAACCTTTGGGGCAATGAGCACATTTCAGGTATGCTGAGTGCATACTTGAACGTTGGGAAATTTCTGTGCACGTTTACAGTGAACACTGAGGCTGTACCTGCTTTACGTTATAGCTTTAACAGTGCCCATGTAGGTTACTGTGGCTATTTTATCATAATGTAGTCCTACCAGAGTGGCCTACCGTAAAAAACTGTGGAGAAATTGCATCCCATAACATTTTAAGTACTGTATCAATCAATACTGTATCAATACAATACAAAAAAAACTAAGCAATCAATTGCCACAAATGTATTGAGTTCTGCTAACTTATACAGTTTTACAGTAGGGCTCTGGAGTGGTGCAGTGGTCTAAGGAACTGCATCTCCATGCAAGAAGTGTCACTATAGTCCCTGGTTCGGATCCAGGTTGCATCATATCCGGCTGTAAATGTGAGTCCCATAGAGCGGCGCACAATTGGCCCAGCCTTGTCCAGGGTTGGCCCGGGGTGGGCTGTCATTGTAAATATGAATTTGTTCTGAACTGGCTTGCCTAGTTAAATAAAAAAATATATATTAAGTGTACGCAGTTAAATTGTGAATGAAGGACACTTTTCTGTGTTTAATTTTCATGCTAGCCATGTAGGCTATGCTCCTGTTCTAAAGAGAAGCAATGTACTTAACATTAGGAAAGTTGAGGAATAAATATAGTAGGCCTAGCCTATAGAAAGCTTATGGGATCCTCCTCTTTTTTTAAGAGGTCATCACTCTGTTTTCTCACACAATTGTATAGCCTATAGAAATGTTGCGCAACATGAGCTCATGGGCTCTCGTGAAGTGTTTGAATTCTGTAGATATGCGATTACACTTGCGCTGATGTCAGAGTGATTAGAGGGACAATAGAGTGCTGAGTAGAGGGCAGTTAGCAAGTTTGGTAGGCTACTAATGACCATCAGCAACATCAGAGCTTGGAGAAACCGAATTACCTTGACAAAACGGTCACGTGGAATTTCACTGCCTTCATGACTCATGACAGCCGGTGTGGCAGTAGTACGTTGTCACGATCTCCATGAGGGACAGACCAAGGCGCAGCGAGGCGTCCAGTATACATTCTTTATTTAAATAAATAACTGGGGGGACCATTACCATTACCATAATTGGGAACCATTACCCCAACATAGAAATAGAGAACCTAGAACAGAAAAAACTCTACACCAAAACAAAACTAAACACGCCAGCCTGTCTTCTCAGGCCTGGACGTGACATACGGTCACCGTAACAGCCCTAGTCATGCCTCATCTGAGCAGGATCAGATGGTGACAGGGGTCTCAGCAGGGTCAGCCAAACAGGGAAGACCAGTCTGTGATGGCACTGAAGTGAACTTTTGCAGATGAAACACGTTATTATGTTTGTGCAGCAAACACTGGACAAGCCAGAAGCTTCAAAAGATTGAAACTATTTTAAACCTCTAAAGTTGATTTCCAAACTGTATCAAAGGTTGGTAAAGTCTTTTCCCAGAGACAAAAAACATGTAAAACAAAAATGCGAGGAAGACCTGGGATACAGATATGAATGGATACAGATATGTTTGAATGACCAGTCATGTTCATTTAATCTCAGACATAAATGACTGCAGTGTAAAACAAAAAAAGGGCACATATTTGCATATGTTATGCTCTTGTGAAGGCTGGATGAATTCTGGCAAATCTGGCAGAGTATGTTATTTTATCTCAGCATGTCTACAGATAATGGAGACTGTTATCAGGAGAAACTACATAACCTAGCATTTATAGCGGCTAAGAAATGCATTGCCATTAATGGGAAGGTTGGTTATCCTGCCTCAATGTCACAATGGATGGCAAAAATGTCAAGTTATGTATCACTAGATTTTTTTCATTACAATATTAAAGGTATACTGTGCATCTTCAATAAGGTCTGGATGCCTCGCATGGAATACTGTACGACAAAAGGAGTCTGTATTGAAAACATGCCCACGTCAGGGGAGATGCCTATTTAGGCAATCACTAGCTGCTGGGCCGCTCAGTCCTGGCCCTGGGGGTCTGCCGTACTGTTGGTTGTCACTCTGGCCTTGGCCTAAAACACCTGAAACCAATAATGAATATTTCATTAAGATCCTAAAGCTGAGTGGGGTGTGTTACTCTTCATCCAGGGTTTAAATATTTTTTTGGGTTACTGTATACACCCAATGATTCTTGAAGAATATAACATAACTGCTTCATGAGCTTAGGTCAACTGTCAAATACCATCAGCTGAGACACAGTGTTCAAAATGGCGTTTTCTGGAACGGTGTGCGCCTGATGCATGGAAGCACACACACACAAAAAAGACACACACACACACCAATAAATATGTTTGATTTAATATGGTTTAATGATGAATGATCTTATCTGCAACTACAGCAATTGTATCTGCTCTGTACTGTGTATTGAATTGTTGTTTTGTAAATGTATTACCTCTGTAAATCTTTTTTAGCATTGTGTTTTTTTAATAATCGTATTTTTTTCATCCACCAGATAGTGGACTACACATCGACAGGGCTATAGTGGAGTGATCCTCAAAAGGTTCTACAGCTGCACCATCGAGAGCATCTTGACTGGTTGCATCACCACTTGGTATGGAAACTGCTCGGCATCCGACCGCAAGGCACTACAGAGGGTAGTGGGTATGGCTCAGCACATCACTGGGGCCAAGCTTCCTGCCATCCATGACCTCTATACCAGGCAGTGTCAGAGGAAGGCCCTAAAATTGCCAAAGACTCCAGCCACCCAAGTCATAGACTGTTCACTCTGCTACTGCACGGCAAGCGGTACTGGAATGCCAAGTCTAGGACCAAAAGGCTCCTTAACAGCTTCTACCACCGAGCCACAAGACTTCTGAACAGTTAATCAAATGGCTACCCGGACAATTTGCATTGACCCCCTTATTGTATTCGTATTTATTACACCTGTTGTATTAGGTGCATGACAAATACAATTTCATTTCATTTATTAGATTTGATAGCAGTTGTGCTTTTTTATATTGAATGGATGTTGTCATCATGGTCAACACTTCCATACAACCAACCTACTTTGGCCAGCGCTCCTTTTAGCCTAATAGAGTTATTGCTCTCCTAAATGTGAGTTAAAGGGGCAATCTGTGATTGGTTCATCCATTTTTGGACTTTAAAATGAATTATATACACACATACATAACCATTTTTTATAAAATATCATATAAATGCCTCCTGAACTTAGTTCAACTGTCAAACCCCATCAGCTGAAGACACATTGAGATTTTCACAATTACTTTTAAAGGTAAGAAAAGTCTTCCTTCTGCAGCAGTTATGAGTAGCTGGTCAGTAATGGTACCGTGTATCACTTCCTCTTTAACAAACCAGGAAAAGTGCAAGGATGGCAACATTTCAGAGTTTCAACCACATTGCTGACAGCAAAACTGAATGTCAGGCTTGTGGTTGTCTGACGCTGACTGCTATTTTCAGTGTCCCTGCATGGTTGGTAAGGCCACTGTTCCAGTTAGGGGGTATCAATGTCTATGTATTTATGTCTATACGGTATACAGTTGAAGTCAGAAGTTTACATACACCTTAGCCAAATACATTTCAACTCAGTTTTTCACAATTCCTGACATTTAAAAAGTCCCTGTCTTAGGTCAGTTAGGATCACCACTTTATTTTAAGAATGTGAAATTTCAGAATAATAGTAGAGAGAATGATTTATTTCACAATCCCAGTGGGTCAGATGTTTACATACACGCATTGCCTTCAAATTGTTTAACTTGGGTCAAACGTTTCAGACAGCCTTCCACAAGCTTTCCACAATAAGTTGGGTGAATTTTGGCCCATTCGTCCCGACAGAACTGGTGTAACTGAGTCAGGTTTGTTGGCCTCCTTGCTCTCACACGCTTTTTCAGTTCTGCCCAAAAATGTTCTATAGGATTGAGGTCAGGGCTTTGTGATGGCCACTCCAATACTTTGACTTTGTTGTCCTTAAGCCATTTTGCCACAACTTTGGAAGTAACTTTGGTCATTGTCCATTTGAAGACCCATTTGCGACCAAGCTTTAACTTCCTGACTGATGTCTTGAGATGTTGCTTCAATATATCCACATAATTTTCCATCCTCATGATGCCATCTATTTTGTGAAGTGCACCAGTCCCTCCTGCAGCAAAGCACCCCCACAACATGATGCTGCCACCCCCGTGCTTCACGGTTGGGATGGTGTTCTTTGGCTTGCAAGCCTCCCACTTTTTCATCCAAACATAACAATGGGCATAATGGCCAAAGAGTTCTATTTTTGTTTCATCAGACCAGAGGACATTTCTCCAAAAAGTACAATCTTTGTCCCCATGTGCAGTTGCAAACCGTAGTCTGGCTTTTTTATGGCTGTTTTGGAGCAGTGGCTTCTTTCTTGCTGAGCGGCCTTTCAGGTTATGTCGATATATGACTCGTTTTACAGTGGATATAGATACATTTGTACCTGTTTCTTCACAAGGTCCTTTGCTGTTGTTCTGGGATTGATTTGCTCTTTTCGCACCAAAGTACGTTCATCTCTATGACACAGAACGCGTCTCCTTCCTGAGCGGTATGATGGCTATGTGGTCCCATGGTGTTTATACTTGCATACTATTGTTTGTACAGATGAACGTGGTACCTTCAGGCGTTTGGAAATTGCTCCCAAGGACGAACCAGACTTGTGGAGGTCTACAATTTTGTTTCTGAAGTTTTGGCTGATTATTTTGATTTTCCTATGATGTCAAGCAAAGAGGGACTGAGTTTGAAGGTAGGCCTTGAAATACATCCACAGGTACACCTCCAATTGACTCAAATGATGTCAATTAGCCTATCAGAAGCTTCTAAAGCCATGACATCATTTTCTGGAATTTTCCAAGCTGTTTAAACGCACAGTCAACTTAGTGTATCTACACTTCTGACCAACTGGAACTGTGATACAGCGAATGATAAGTGAAATAATCTGTCTGTAAACAATTGTTGGAAAATTTACTTGTGTCATGCACAAAGTGGATGTCCTAACCGACTTGCCAAGAAGAATTTTGTGGAGTGATTGAAAAACTTGTTTTAATGACTCCAACATAAGTGTATGTAAACTTCCGACTTCAACTGTGATATTTCTGGTAGTTTCTATTTTTATTGCTAAAAAATCTAAAAACCTGTTTTCGCTTTCTCATTATGGGTTATTGTATGTAGATTGATTAGGACATTTAAAAAAAAATCAAATTTAGAAATGTAAACGTTTTTAGTATAGTGATGCAGGTCTTTAGATGTTGTACACATGAAATTGTGGCATTCGGAACTTTGCCTCGAGTCGTTTCCCCTATCCAGCTATTGTATTCTGTGTGTAGTCTGCTGCTAGAATGGACGGAGAGGTATCGCTCGAGTAGCAAAACATTTTTATATAACGTTTGCAGAAAATCTGTCTGGACTCTATATAATGCTATTTACATAAACAATGTGTGATATAAAAGTCTTGCATTGGGCAAAAATATGATGATTTGAATAATAAGGCAAATTATATAGCCTGTATGTTTTTTCAACCAACCACATTACATATTTATCAAAGAAAGTGGACTGTAAGGACTGGTTTCCCAGGTCCAGATAAGGCCACTTCCTTGCCTAAAAGCACTTTCAATGGAGATTCTCCATTCAGCATGCTTTTTAGTCAGGAGTAGGCATAATCTGGGTCTGAGAAACCAGCTCTAGATTTTACCATCCATCAATCTATTAAACAGTCAATAACATTTGAAATTACGATGAAATCTGTTAACACTCACATGGTTGCCGTGATAATATTTAATTGTGATCCACCCAGGGAAGATACAGTTGACAGGTGATTAAGCTCTGCAAACAGAGAACATAGTTTCAATAATTAGAAGACCTGCCCAACTCAGGAATGTTTGAATTCTTTCATGCCAATTTAAGATAGTTCCAGTGGATTTTTAAGTGTACTGTTGTCAGGAAAATATTACAAATTTTCCTGAGTTAGGGAAATGTGTAATCAAATATGATTTCTAGAATTATTAATTTTAAGATGGATGAACTATAATATGGAACTAATTGAGTACAAAATATAAATATTAAAGTGCACTATGCATACTTTATTGCATTAATCTCAGAGCGAGTTAATGTATAGAAAGTAATTAATAAATTATGAATGAAGAACCGACTGTATAAATGTTAATGTAAACATGGTAGCTGAACAACCCAACACTAATAATATAATCAACGATAGCAACATCTCACTTTTACCCAGGTATTCACTGAACATACAGAGACTTCAGAAAGTATTCACACACTGACTTTTTCCACGTTGTTGTGTTTAAGCCTGAATTTAAAATGGACAAAATTTAGATTTTGTGTTGATGGCCGACACACAAAAACCCATAATGTCAAAGAGGAAGGATGTTTTTAGATTTTTTTTTTATTAATGAAAAATGAAAAGCTGAAATGTCTTGAGTCAGTAAGTGTTCAACCCCTCAGGGTTGAACCCATCAGGAGGAAAAAAATATAGACACATAAATTGCGTGGACGCACTCTGTGTGCAATAATAGTGTTTAAAATGATTTTTGAATGAATACATAATCTCTGTACCTTGTACATATAATTATCTGTAGGGTCCCTCACTTGAGAAGTGAATTTCAAACACAGATTCAACCACAAAGACCAGGAAGGTTTTCCAATGCCTCACGAAGAAGGGCACCTATTGATAGAAGGGTAAAATAAAAATAAAAAAGCAGACATTGAATATCCTTTTGAGCATGGTGAGGTTAGTAATTACACTTTGGATGGTGTATCAATACACCCAGTCACTACAAAGATACAGGTGTCCTTCCTAACTCAGTGGCCGTAGAGGAACACAATTGTTTAGCAATTTCCCCATGAGGCTAATAGTGACTTTAATACAGTTACAGAGTTTAAGGGCTGTAATAGGAGGAAACTGAGGATGGCTCAACACCATACTAACCTAAATGAGTAAAAAAGCATGGTGGTTGCTCCATCATGTTATGGGTATGCTTGTCACCAGCAAAGACTAGGGAGTTTTTTTAGGGTAAAAAGAAACAGAATAGAGCTAAGCATAACATCTATCTTAGAGGAAAATCTGGTTCAGTCTGCTATCCATCAGAAACTGAGAGAAAAATTCACCTTTCAGCAGGACAATAACCTAAAACACAAGGCCACTTATACACTGGAGTTGCTTACCGAGACAACAAGGAATGTTTCTGAATGGCCTAGTTATTAAGGTTTTTTGTCTTAAATCAGCTTGAATATCTATGGCAAGATTTGAAAATGGCTGTCTAGAAATGACAGACTTTGAATATTTAAAAAATATATATAATGTGCAAATATTGTACAATCCAGGTGTGCAAAGCTCTTAGAGACTTACCCATAAAGTATTGACTCAGGGGTGTCAATACTTATTTAAATGACATATTTCTGTATTTCATTTTCAATACATTTCCAAAAATGTCTAAAAACATGTTTTCACCATGTCATTGTGGGGTATTGTGTGTAGATGGGTGGGAAGAAAATCTATTGAATCTATTTTGGATGCAGGCTGTAACACAACAACATGTGGACTAGGTCTAGGGGTATGAATACTTTCTGAAGGCAATGTCTATCCAGAAATCCACCAGTGATCTGCACGGGAACAAACTGCCAATTGGGACGTTTTATTTTTATAGCGTGGTCCTAGTCCAGCTCGCCAGTAAACTAGCAGCTTATAGTCAGTCCTTGGCCATCAGAAGATGCATGACCAGCTCATGTACAATGTCTGGGGAGAGTTGGTATCTGCTGATTGGCTGAGACAATGGGCTGTGGCTGATATCTGTGCATGTCAGGACATGAGTACCAGATTCAGTGGCGCCATCCAGACACAAACAATGCCCAAATAATTCTCTATAGATATAGCCCTGCCAACTGGGTGTTGCATAGAGTAAAACAATCCAACCCTTTCTTCCCACCACACCAGTAGCCCATACCTCCTCTCACAAAGTCAGCTGATTTCGGAGAAGAGAGCTCATGGTTGCGTTTTCAGGCTGACTACATTGCAGATTGCATTGTATCAACCAATGTAATCAAATCAAATCAAACTTTTTGTCACATGCGCCGAATACAAACGAAGTGTCGATTTTACTGTGAAATTCTAACTTACAAGTCCTTAACCAACAGTGCAGTTCAAAAAGAAGAAAATATTTACCATGTAGACTAAAATAAAAAGTAATAATAAAAGTAACACAATAAGAATAACAATAACGAGGCTATAGTCAGCGGGCACCGGGTACCGAGTCAGTGTGCGTGGGAACAGACTAGTTGTACGCCCGACAGCACAGTCAGGCATCAGCAAAGTAATCGACAGCACAGTCAGGCATCAGATTACTATATCACATGATGGGGTTAGCTCATGTGTAAAAAACCTATTGAACAGTGTGATGTAGTCAGCCAGTTGGCAATGTAGTCAACTAGGAACCCAAACCATTTCTTCAGCAGAGTAGAGGGTATACAGTTGTGCTGGTTAAAAGGTTGCTTCAACGGCAACTATTTAATGTGACATACTCTTTCCCGGAATAATGCCAAGCGACAAGTGTGTTTGCTAACAATAACCCATGTAGTGAAATGTGAAGTATTCCTGAAATACGCCTCCGACGTTGAAGTTACATCTACTTTGTGTAAATCCCCTAACAAAATAGTATTGTTCACAATGTTATTATTGATCACAATGTACATAATGCAATTTAATATGTTGTGACAAAAAAGCTAGCTATCAGAAGCCATATTTGATTACACAGTTTGTCATTTCACTGACATTCGACAGTCATTCCAAGGATGAACATGTGCTCTAAGGGGGGACATGCGCCGTAATGCTGCGGCCTGCACACCTCCTCTCAGAAAGTCAGCTGATAGAGCATGTATCCTTACTCCATGCTGAGCTGTCTGGAACTGGAGTCTTTGGCTCCAATGGACTCCCATGTTCCCTTTTGTCAGAATGTAATCCGTGAGTACGGTCCCAAAACAATTCAAAAGGAAAAGCAAACTGCTTCTAAACCCTTCAGTCTCACTTATAGGTAATAAAAGTATGTTGATGACTGATCCGGTTGATAAGTGATGAGTCAGTTTTAGATCTAACAGCAATATAGTCATCGACTGAGTTTCTAACAAGACAGTGGTCGTGCCTGAATACCCATACTTGTGTCCTAAATAGTTAGTCATTTGTGTGTGCACATTTTTGGTTTAATAGTTTGCAACATTTTGAAAATCGTATTTACTTTAAATGGCCGGATCTTATACTAATTTCAGCTTTGACAACAGATGATAATCAAATATGGAGATGTGTTACTGAAATTAACCAATAACGTGAAACAACGAAATCGGCATGACGCATTCTCAGGTTGTGAAAATAGAACGTTTTATAGTATGTGCATTTTCAAAAATCGAGTATGGTTTAAATGCCAGGATTTTATACAAATTCTGCCTATACATCTAATAGGAAGGTGATGCACACTTTTCCACAATGCATTGGAAGAGGCAGGCTGCGACTGATAGGCCCTAGTTCACTTCAAGTAACCAAACAAACAAAACCAGGCAACTTATTTGGGATGATGCCGAAAGCTTCTGATGTGGTTTTCAAATGTAGGCTAAGTGTACTGAACAAAAATACAAATGCAACATGAAACAATTTCAAAGATTTTACTGAGTTACAGTTCATATAAGGAAATCAGTCAATTGAAATAAATAGAATAAATACATTTCTATTCTATGGATTTCACATGACTGGGAAAGAAAAGGTATGACCATGAATTAGGAAACCAGTCAGTATCTTGTGTGACCACCTTTTGCCTCATGCAGCACAACACATCTACTTCGCATAGAGTTGATCAGGCTGTTGATTGTGGCTTTTGCAACGTTTTCCCACTCCTCCTTAATAGATGTGCGAAGTTGCTGGATATTGGCGGGAACTGGACCATGCTGTCATAAACGTTGATCCAGAGCATCCCAACCATACTCAATGGGTGATATTTCTGGTGAGTGGGGTTGTGCCGAAGACTCTGCTAAAGCAAGTATCGAAGCGGATATGGAACATTTTCAGAATATGATTACGACAAAATACTTTTTTTGTAATTATCTGTGATTGATTGATCTCTATTTCACTCAAACAGTGTCAAGCGCAGTATGCTCTGTCTGTAAAAAAACTGGTGGAGTATCCATTGAGCAGGCAACGATTGGATTAGTACAAGCCACTGTCCGTCTGCTCTCACTTCCCCAGACAGACACACTTGCAGCTGTTTCACTTACAGTCACTCATCTCAGGGCACAAGTCTCCCTTCTCCAAACATCATGTATGAATCAGAATCTGTAGCTAGTCATTGTTGTTCAATGTAGTTCTTTTCTATAGACTTTGATGAGGCCATATGGTTGTTTTTGTCAGTCTACTTGGTGATGTTTAGTAGGCAATATAATTATTCCTTTGCTAATGACATTTGTCGTTATGTCATGATCCAAGCCCATGCTTCTTGGTATTATGATTTCTTCTGGCCCAGGCATATTAACCAAGCGACAGATCATTAAAAAATAAAATTACAAATGGAAATAGTTTTGATTTTGATCGTGAAACGTGTGGCAATAGTGTCGGTAGATACATTTAGCTCCTCTCAAAGGTAAAACAATATGGGGCAAGTTAATTAGCCTACCTTCATGTAAATCTGTGTCTGGAATAAATAAATAAATAGCCAGCCATGCATTAGGGTATGTATTAGCATATTTAGTTGATAATTGAATAGGACTTAGCAAGTAAATAGCTCTAATGTGCATTTTCATCTGTCGTGGTCGTGTACCTTTGAACAATGTGTGTGAATGAGTGAAGGAACATAACGATGTGATCTGAGTAATAGCGCAGTAACGTGCACTTGAGGTATAAGCTTTACCTGAACGTTAAGCGCACTTCCGGGTTTTCCGATCACAAGTAAATACAATTCTGACTGTCAAGTGTGATAAAACGGATACAATTACGAATACAAGTATGACGAGATTGGCATATCCCTACTGGTAAGTATGCAGGCCATGGAAGAAATGGGACATTTTCAGATTCCAGGAATTTTGTACAGATCCTTGCAACATGGGGCCGTGCATTATCATGCAGAAACTAGAGGTGATGGCGGTGGATGAATGGCAAAACAATGGGCTCCAGGATCACGTCATGGTATCTCTGTGCATTCAAATTGCCATAGATAAAATGTAATTGCGGATGTTTTCCGTAGCTTATGCCTGCTCATACAATAACCCCACCGCCACCATGGAGCACTCTGTTCACAATGTTGACATCAGCAAACCGCTCGCCCACATGACGCCATACTTGTGGTTTATGGTCGTGAGGTTATTTGGACATACAGTACTGCCAAATTATCGAAAACAACGTTGGTGACAGCTTATGCTAGAGAAATTTACATTCAATTATCTGGCAAAAGCTCTGGTGGACATTACCACAGTCAGCATGCCAATTGTACGCTCCCTCAAAACTTGAGACATCTGTGGCATTTTGTTGTTTAACAAAACTGCACATTTCAGAGTAGCCTCTAAAATGTGTAATGATCATGTGTAATGATTATGCTGTTTAATCAGCCCCTTGATATATCACACCTGTCAGGTGGATGGATTATCTTGACGAAGGAGAAATGCTCACACACAGGGATGTAAATAATTTTGTGCTCTAAATTTGAGATAAATACGCTTTTTGTGCGTGTGAAACATTCCTGGGATCTTTTATTTAAGTTCATGAAACATGGGACCAAAACTTTACATGTTTTTTTTTGTTCAGTGTAGTTTTTGTTCTCGTCATTTTTATTTGTTAATTTATAGTTTTTTTACTGAAAGTGGATTTATTTTTTCTCATTGAAAAGTTTCTTGTCTTGGCCTTTGTCAGATCTTAGAAATTCTAAGATCTTTTGATTAGAATGTGTCGGCACCGGGGTCTCGGGATGTGGCTGCGTTATTGATGCCATGTTAATCAGCCCTTTTGATTTGAATAAACATATTGTTTTATTTTGTAGGCTTGGCTACCTATTTAGTTAGTGAATTTATGGATCAAGCCTTAGCAGTCATTATGATCTCGTTCCCAATGGGAACTCGAACATGCTTTTGTACATGTCCAGTGTTTAATTGCTATATTGTAATTACCTCGCCACCATGGCCTATTTATTGCCCTACCTCCCTTATCTTACCTTGTTTGCACTCGCTGTATATAGACTTTTTTTTTTTTTTAAATGGTTCACCTACCGCCAACAGGGCAACACAAATAAAAAAAAGGATCACAAGCCTTTAATGTTGGCTTTTCTACAGAAATGTTTGGTGATTGACTAGGAATGCCATGAAGATCGACCAGTTGAATGTGATCAACCGGTTGATGACCACTGCTGTATGTTGTAGATTGTTTTCTGTGTATATAGGTACACCTCACAAAATCCCCATGATTGTACTGTATGTGTTTAGCCATTAACATGTATTTCAGTTGACTGACATGTGAAACTAATAAAGTTGGTAGTTCTATGTCAAGTTCATAATAGGCCTACCTGTGTTCACTTTCGGTTTTTGATAATAGTGTTGGTTGATCCAAAAGAGATCCATGTTTGAACAATCCCAACCCAGTAGCCTACGGTGAACAATCCATGTAGTATACAATTATCCACTTAATGATCTGTTGAAGGAAAAAAATGGGGATTTCAATTAAATTCCTATTTCAAATTCACATCTTGAAGGTTTTCGATATGAGAAATGTGTCCACTTGAATAACTAAATCAATTAATAAACGAACGCTAGTCAAACAGCTAGCTCTTCTTGGAAACAGCAACTTTATCATAAAGGACTTGTCACGATCGCTTGAAGGATTGGACAAAAGTGCAGCGCGGGTGTAGTTCCACATAATTTATTTCAAAATGGAACGAACAAAAACAAAGAATAAACAGACCGTAACGTCAGAATAGCACAAACACATGCACTAACCAAAAACAATAACCCACAAAGGCAGGTGGGGTAGGGAACAAACTAAATAGTATTCCCAATTAGAGGCAACGACTAACAGCTCCCTCTAATTGGGAACCAACACAAAACCCAACATAGAAAACACAAACATAGAACAAAACCCCCCCTGGTCACGTCCTGGCCCAAAACCCGTGACAGTACCCCCCCCAAAGGTGCGGACTCCGACCGCAACCAACAGTCAATGGGGGGGCTCGGGTGGGCCTTTGTAGGTGGCGGCTCCGGTGCGGGCTGAGAAGACGCACTGGAGGACCGGTGCGTGGAACCGGACCAGGACGTACTAGGCTGGGACAACACCCTAGAGGCCTGGTGCGTGGAGCAGGAACAGGACGTACTGGGCTGGGACAACACCCTAGAAGCCTGGTGCGTGGAGCAGGAACGGGACGTACTGGGCTGGGACGACACCCTAGAGGCCTGGTGCGTGGAGCAGGAACGGGACGTACTGGGCTGAGACGACACCCGAGAGGCCTGGTGCGTGGAGCAAGAACGGGACGTACTGGGCTGGGACGACACCCTAGAGGCCTGGTGCGTGGAGCAGGAACGGAACGTACTGGGCTGGGACGACACCCTAGAGGCCTGGTGCGTGGAGCAGGAACGGGACGTACTGGGCTGGGACGACACACTAGAGGCCTGGTGCGTGGAGCAGGACGTACCGGGCTGGGACGACACCCTGGAGGCCTGGTGCGTGAAGCAGGAACAGGACGTACCGGGCTGGGACAACACCCTAGAAGCCTGGTGCGTAGAGCAGGAACAGGACGTACTGGGCTGGGACGACACCCTAGAGGCCTGATGCGTGGGGCAGGAACAGGACGAACTGGGCTGGGACGACACCCTGGAGGCCTGGTGCGTGGAACCGGAACAGGACGTACCGGGCTGGTCTCACGCACCTCTGGGCGAGTGCGTGGAGCTGGCACTGGACGCACCAGGCTGGAGAGGCGCGCTGCAGGTCTCTTGCGTGGAGCTGGCACTGGATGCACCGGGCTGGTCTCACGCACCTCTGGGTGAGTGCAGGGAGCTGGCACTGGACGTACCAAGCTGGGGATGCGCACTGGACGCCTGGTACATGGAGCTGGCACTGAACGTATCGGGCTGGTCTCACGCACCTCTGGGCGAGTGCGTGGAGCTGGTACTGGATGTACTGGGCTGGGCAGACGCTCATCTCGGCGCCTGCGTTGCAGCTCCTGACGTGCCACAACCTCTCTCTCATATCCCAGTCTAATCTCCTTTACACTCCTCCATTCGGGCTGTGGCTCTGACCTGGTTTTGGCCCTTCGCCCCATGTGCCCCGAAAAAAATATTGGGATTGCTGTGTCCTTGGACCCCGGCGTCCTGGCTGCTCCTTCTCTCTCCTCAGCGAGTTCCGCCACGGAAGGGTCTCACAACCCCCCATGATCTGTCACGTCCATAAAGAAGATTGTGACAGAATGACCCACCAAAAGAGGACCAAGCAGCGAAAGAGCCGGGATTTCTGGACATGGGAGGAAATCCTGGCTGGAGTGGGACCCTGGAGGAAGGCTGAGTAGTATCGCCGTCCCAGGGATGAATGGGAGTTATTTGAGGCAGAGCGGGAGAAGTACAAGGGAACACGGCTGGCGAGGAAACCCGAGAGGCAGCCCCAAGAAAATGTTTGGGGGGGGCACACGGGGAGGTTGTGTGAGCCATGTTGGAGACCTGGAGCCAACTCCCCGTGCCTACCGGAGGGAGCGTCGCACTGGTAAGACACTGTGTTATGCGATGAAGCGCACGGTGTCTCCAGTGCGAGTTCACAGCCCGGTGCGCAACTTGCCAGCCCCTCGCATCTGTCGAGCTAGGGGGAGTTTTCAGCCAGGAAGGAGGGTGATGGCTCAGCGCTCCTGGTCTCCGGTGCGCCTCTTCAGACCAGGATATCCTGCGCCGGCTCTGCGTGCGGTGTCTCCGGTGCGCGCCCACGGCCCGGTGCGCGACATTCCAGCTCCCCGCATATGTCAGGCTAGGGTGAGTGTACAGCCTGGAAGAATGGTGCCGGCTCTGCGCTCTAGGTCTCCAGTGCGCGTTCTTGGACCAAGATATCCTGCGCCGGCTCTGCGTGCGGTGTCTCCGGTTCGCCCACAGCCCAGTGCGCGACATTCCAGCTCCCCTCATCTGTGAGGCTAGGGTGAGTGAACAGCCTGGTAGAAGGGTGCCGGCTCCCCGCACCAGGTCCCCTGTGCGCATCGCGAGCCCAGCACAGCCTGTTCCTGCTCCCTGCACCAGATTCCCAGTGTGCATCGCGAGCCCAGCACAGCCTGTTCCTGCTCCCCGCACCAGAATCCCAGTGCACATCGCGAGCCCAGCACAGCCTGTTCCTGCTCCCCGCACCAGATTCCCAGTGTGCATCGTGAGCCCAGCACGGCCTGTTACTGCTCCCCGCACCAGAATCCCAGTGTGCATTGTGAGCCCAGCACAGCCTGTTCCTGCTCTCCGCACCAGAATCCCAGTGCGCATCGCGAGCCCAGCACAGCCTGTTCCTGCTCCCTGCACCAGATTCCCAGTGTGCATCGCGAGCCCAGCACAGCCTGTTCCTGCTCCCCGCACCAGAATCCCAGTGCGCATCGCGAGCCCAGCACAGCCTGTTCCTGCTCCCCGCACCAGATTCCCAGTGTGCATCGCGAGCCCAGCACAGCCTGTTCCTGCTCCCCGCACCAGATTCCCAGTGTGCATCGCGAGCCCAGCACAGCCTGTTCCTGCTCCACGCACCAGAACCCCTGTGCGCATCGCGAGCCCAGCACAGCCTGTTCCTGCTTCACGCACCAGGTCCCCTGTGCGCATCGTGAGCCCAGCACAGCACAAACATAGAACAAAAACCCCCCTGGTCACGTCCTGGCCCAAAACCCCATAGATAACCCAGAGGGCTATCTATGGCCAGGACGTGACAGGACTTGAGATTTGAGATTGATCTGTTCTGCGTTCTGCATGTTTCTTTGACAATTTCTACCTACCTAAGGTAGCTAAACAGTTTAGTAAAATTGACTTCAAGCATACAAGTTTACTTGAATAGTAAAAGCGGTGTAGAATAAGTAGTGTTGCTGCACTTGAGGTCTATTGTTATTTGTTTTTAGCACCAAAGAAAACAACAAACACTATTATAGTGCCGCTGTCATCTCGCCGAGTCCTAAAATATCCCTTTCGACTTCAGCAACACCTGTCAGTCGCTAAAATAAGTTAATCTTGACGTCTAGCCTAATCTGCAAAATTTACTGCTGTTCATTGGTTATTTTAATTAATGATACAGGCCTACCCATTGATTCTTAAAGAAAATAATTGATCAATGCCTAATTTTTGAGCTAACTACAACTGTATGACCCATCACCTCATGAATAGCTTACTTGTGAAACTCCTATATAGATAGTCGGTCAGTCTACTTTGATATTAAAGTTACTTGTTTTCTCCCTATTTTCACCCTTAGTCATAATAGGGTAAGAACTTGGCAATAATTCATCATCCCTATTTTGAAAACAGATTTTCTCTACTGTTGCAATAGCTCAGCAAGAATGAGACCATTGTGGGTATTCGGTGGGCAAGGTGGGCACGGGCTAAAACATTGTACTCAGACAAGAAGACAGTTATTGGCCAAAATGTTTTTTGACATACAATTTGCCAATAATATGGACTACAAATCAAATCAAATCAAATTGTATTTGTCACATACACATGGTTAGCAGATGTTAATGCGAGTGTAGCGAAATGCTTGTCAAGAGAACAAACACAGTTGAAGTGTGTTACTATTGTGAGTATAGTTTATTAATAAAGATGCACTGGAGCAACATGATCATTTTAATATCATCAGCAAATGTCATCATGGACATACATTTATTTAATTTAGTCTTTTCTTTACCTTTATTTAATTTTGGCTTTTTTGGTTTTTTTAAGACTTAAACAACACAGGTTTGAAACCTATATGCCAGCGTTTCCCAAACTCGGTCCTGGGGACCCCAAGGCGTTTTAGCACTACATAGCTGATCTAAGTAATCAAAGCTTGATGATGAGTTCATTAATTGAATCAGCTGTGTAGTGCTAGGGAAAAAAACAAAATGTGCCCCCCTTGGAGTCCCCAGGACCGAGGTTGGGAAACCCTGCTATATGCAGTCTCATTTATGACTTACTGACTAAACTTTAACAACAAATTTGTTTTTCTCAGACATCTTGATATAGCCTGATTATTTATCTCTGGTTAACATCATGTATTATTAAAAACATTTTCAATCAACAGCTAGATACAATGGGATGTTGTTGATGAGCATGGTATTTCAGGAGGACAACATACAGTAAAGGAAAAAAGTATTTGATCCCCTGCTGATTTTGTACGTTTGCCCACTGACAAAGAAATGATCAGTCTATAATTTTAATGTTAGGTTTATTTGAACAGTGAGAGACAGAATAACAACACAAAAATCCAGAAAAACGCAGGAGAAAATTGTTATAAATTGATTTGCCTTTTAATGAGGGAAATAAGTATTTGACCCCCTCTCAATCAGAAAGATTTCTGGCTCCCAGGTGTCTTTTATACAGGTAACGAGCTGCACACTCCTAATCTCAGTTTGTTACCTGTATAAAAGACACCTGTCCACAGAAGCAATCAATCAATCAGATTCCAAACTCTCCACCATGGCCAAGACCAAAGAGCTCTCCAAGGATGTCAGGGACAAGATTGTAGATCTACACAAGGCTGGAATGGGCTACAAGACCATCGCCAAGCAGCTTGGTGAGAAGGTGACAACAGTTGGTGCGATTATTCGCAAATGGAAGAAACGCAAAAGAACTGTCAATCTCCCTCGGCCTGGGGCACCATGCATCTCACCTTGTGGAGTTGCAATGATCATGAGAACGGTGAGGAATCAGCCCAGAACTACACGGGAGGATCTTGTCAATGATCTCAAGACAGCTGGGACCATAGTCACCAAGAAAACAATTGGTAACACACTACGCTCTGAAGGACTGAAATCCTACAGCGCCTGCAAGGTCCCCCTGCTCAAGAAAGCACATATACAGTGAGGGAAAAAAGTATTTGATCCCCTGCTGATTTTGTACGTTTGCCCACTGACAAAGAAATGATCAGTCTATAATTGTAATGGTAGGTTTATTTGAACAGTGAGAGACAGATTAACAACAAAAAAATCCAGAAAAACGCATGTGAAAAAAAATGTTATAAACTGATTTGCATTTTAATGAGGGAAATAAGTATTTGACCCCCTCTCAATCAGAAAGATTTCTAGCTCCCAGGTGTCTTTTATACAGGTAACGAGCTGAGATTAGGAGCACACTCTTAAAGGGAATGCTCCTAATCTCAGCTTGTTACCTGTATAAAAGACACCTGTCCACAGAAGCAATCAATCAATCAGATTCCAAACTCTCCACCATGGCCAAGACCAAAGAGCTCTCCAAGGATGTCAGGGACAAAATTGTAGACCTACACAAGGCTGGAATGGGCTACAAGACCATTGCCAAGCAGCTTGGTGAGAAGGTGACAACAGTTGGTGTGATTATTCGCAAATGGAAGAAACACAAAAAGAACTGTCAATCTCCCTCGGCCTGGGGCTCCATGCAAGATCTCACCTCGTGGAGTTGCAATGATCATGAGAATCAGCCCAGAACTACACGGGAGGATCTTGTCAATGATCTCAAGGCAGCTGGGACCATAGTTACCAAGAAAACAATTGGTAACACACTACGCCGTGAAGGACTGAAATCCTGCAGCGCCCGCAAGGTCCCCCTGCTCAAGAAAGCACATATACATGCCCGTCTGAAGTTTGCCAATGAACATCTGAATGATTCAGAGGACAACTGGGTGAAAGTGTTGTGGTCAGATGAGACCAAAATGGAGCTCTTTGGCATCAACTCAACTCGCCGTGTTTGGAGGAGGAGGAATGCTGCCTATGACCCCAATAACACCATCCCCACTGTCAAACATGGAGGTGGAAACATTATGCTTTGGGGGTGTTTTTCTGCTAAGGGGAAAGGACAACTTCACCGCATCAAAGGGATGATGGACGGGGCCATGTACAGTCAAATCTTGGGTGAGAACCTCCTCCCCTCAGCCAGGGCATTGAAAATGGGTCGTGGATGGGTATTCCAGCATGACAATGACCCAAAACACACGGCCAAGGCAACAAAGGAGTGGCTCAAGAAGAAGCACATTAAGGTCCTGGAGTGGCCTAGCCAGTCTCCAGACCTTAATCATATAGAAAATCTTTGTAGGGAGCTGAAGGTTCGAGTTGCCAAACGTCAGCCTCGAAACCTTAATGACTTTGAGAAGATCTGCAAAGAGGTGTGGGACAAAATCCCTCCTGAGAAGTGTGCAAACCTGGTGGCCAACTACAAGAAACGTCTGACCACTGTGATTGCCAACAAGGGTTTTGCCACCAAGTACTAAGTCATGTTTTGCAGAGGGGTCAAATACTTATTTCCCTCATTAAAATGCAAATCAATTTATAACATTTCACATGCGTTTTTCTGGATTATTTTTATGTCATTCTGTCTCTCACTGTTTAAATAACCCTACCATTAAAATTATAGACTGATCATTTCTTTGTGGGCAAACGTACAAAATCAGCAGGGGATCAAATACTTTTTTCCCTCACTGTATGTCTTGGCTCATATATTATTCAGTATATTACCCTACCCACTGATTTAGTCAGATATACAACACCAGAATCAATCTCTCCCTAGAAGTTGTTTAACGAGTTACCATCTCCCAAATTAACTCTAGAAGATATGTAGATATCTCTTACGTCAATAACAGTCACTTATTAGTCATTACCTCATGTCAAATCATTCTAAACATTGCATACTCCTTGCATCCACCCAAACCCCAGCCTTACTGATCAATCCGTACCACAGAAATTGGTTTAATTATGTATTTACTAACTAATTAAATGATAACACAGGATACACACACATACACACAGTTATAGACTGTTTTCTCTGCTGTCACACGGCAAGCGGTACCGGAGCGCCAAGTCTCGAACCAAAAGGCTCTTCAACAGCCTTCTACCCCCAAGCCATAAGACTGCTAAACAATTAATAAAATCGCCACCAGACAATTTACATTGACCCCCCTCCCTTTTGTACACTTCTGCTACTCACTGTTTATTATCTATGCATAGTCACTTCACCCCCACCTACATGTACAAATTAACTCAACTAGCCCGTACCCCAGCACACTGACTCAGTACTGGTGCCCCCTGTATATAGCCTCGTTATTGTTATTCTAGTTGTGTTACTTTTTATTATTACTTTTTAGTCTACTTGGTAATTATTTTCTTAACTCTTCTTGAACTGCACTGTTGGTTAAGGGCTTGTAAGTAAGCATTTCACGGTAAAGTCTACACTTGTTGTATTTGGCGCATGTGACACATTTTGATTTGATTTGACTATCAGGTATGAAGTTAAGACCCAGATGCAGACACGTAAAATTGACAATGGTTTAATAATCCAACAGGGGCAGGCAATAGACAGGTCAAGGCAGGTCGGGGTCAGTAAACCAGAGGTGGGGCAACGGTACCGGACGGCATGCAGGTTCAGGGTCAGGGTAGGCAGAGGTCAATAATCCAGAGGTGGGGCAAAGGTACAGGTCGGCAGGCAGGCTCAGGTTCAGAGGCAGGCAGGGGGTCAGAGGCAGGCAGAGTGGTCAGGCAGGCGTTCTCAGAGTCAGGACAAGCAACGGTCAAAACCAGGAGGGCGAGAAAAAGAAAGACTGGGAAAAGCAGGAGCTGAGAACAGAAACTCTGGTTGACTTGACAAACAAGATGAACTGGCAACAGACAAACAGAGAACACAGGTAAAAATACACAGGGGATAATGGGGAAGATGGGCGACACCTGGAGGGGGGTGGAGATAATCACAAAGACAGGTGAAACAGATCAGGGTGTGACACACACAGTATAGGTTATTAATTAGGAACTTAATACAATGGAAACAGGTCCTTAGTGGACTAACAACACGACTGCTTGTTCACCGAAATATGAAGGAGTAGAGAGAGAGAAAGCCTTCCCGATGCAGGGTTCAGTTGGCCTTCTCCTCCACCAGAGGTCACAATGTCCTTCCTATTGTGGCTTCAGTGACTTGTCCTGTAGTCTGAATCTGGCTAATCAGCCGTGTCGATGATCCTCTGTAGGGTGATGAGAGCAGTGTAGCAGATGATGGTTGAAGTGTAACAGGATGTTCTTACTTAAATTCACTTTCTCAGATATATTACTTAAAGCAACTACTCAGCCGTAACATTAATTGTCGTTTTCACCTTTCAGGTGGTCATAACCAATGGAGACCTTAGCTGCAGCTATAGTCCTGGTCTGATAGGTGAATTCTCAACTGATCCTTTATACACTTGGGTAAAAAGGGAGCGTTCCATCACACTTTCTGAGCTCCCTCGGGCGTAGCTACTGACTGGGCAAAAGTATTATGACAACTGTGATCTTGTTAGAAAACTAAAATAACATTCCTATCTTATCAAAAATAGTCTCATCAACTTTTATCTATGATGCGCAAATCTGACATATACAGCATGTATACTCTTCAAGTTACAGAATTTTAGTCATAACATAACATCACAAAATATACATTTGTTTTCCATAGGCTAACTGTCATTCCCCACATTCCGATGATAGAAATATTGTTCCAACGTTCACTTTTTGGATGTAAAAAGGTTTGGGGCGGCAACAGTCCCTGCAGACAAATGCACATTCCAATCCTCAATACTAGAAGGTGAAAAGACTCCTCTGCTGTACAATTTACGATTGGGCGTGAGGTGTCAAAAAACCGCACATCAGGTGGGAGGGGTCTGGTAGAAGTTGATTAATTTGTCACCTGATCTGTGGATCCTCATAGGAGAGTCATGACAATACCGAAACAAAACAAACTATGCAAGAGATTATGTTGTAGGCGAAACACATCGGAGTAGGATTCTATTGCATTGACATGCACTACTCAGCTCGTACTCTACATAGCATAAACAATCAGAGCTGCAGTAGGCCTATATGCGAATAGACCATTGCCGTATATGGATCTGTCATTTACTTTGAACTGGACTGTGATTACAGCATGAGCGGTCATGAGTAGATGCTCTTGTTTTGAGATCAAAGCGAGAGCTGCATGTAGCCACTTTTGCACATTTTTGTTCATATCCTTTGCTAGTTAGTGAGTTATTAGTCCAGTTGTAGATCATTTGTAGTCAACAATAGGGGAGTGATTGCTCCCTACAAAACATATACATTTCTAGACATCTTTGAAAGCGACAGGCTTGAATAAGCTAAGTAGAAATAGGCAGAAGGTAGCATAATTTGTCTGATTATCTGCAATAAATGTATGTGAATAATAATGCATTTTATTTTGTAAAAGGATTTCTTGCATCAAACAACACAACAACATTTTCAGTCAGTGGATAAACAGGTTAATGTCAAACCATGATTTTTCTTTTCAGTCTCATGGAATGTAGGCCTACATTGAACACCACATATTGGCTGCTACTGTAGGCTGAATGATAGAACAGGATATGCATATTCTTAATACCATTTGAAAGGAAACACTTTGAAGTTTGTGGAAATGTTAAATTAATGTAGGAGAATATAACACATCTGGTAAAATATGTGTTTTTTTGTATTTTTTTACCATCATCTTTGAAATGCAGGAGAAAGGCCATAATGTATTCTTCCAGCCCAGGTGAAACTTAGATTTTGGCCACTAAATGGCAGCAGTGTATGTGCAAAGGTTTAGACTGATCCAATGAACTATTGCGTTTCTGTTCAAAATGTTGTATCAAGACTGACCCAATGTGCCTAATTTGTCTATTAATAATTGTTCATGTTCAAAATTGTGCACTCTCCTCAAACAATAGCATGGTATTATTTCACTGTAATAGCTACTGTAAATTGGACAGTGCAGTTAGATTAACAATAATTTAAGCTTTCTGCCAATATCCGATATGTCTATGTCCTGGTAAAATAAATTGTTACTTACAACCTCATGCTAATCGCATTAGCCTACGTTAGCTCAACCATCCCGTGGAAGGGACACCGATCCCGAAGAATAATCGGTGGAATGAATACACCCCTGATCACATGCAAACAGTTCACTTTCGTAGCCAGACATAAATAGCTTGTTGTATAATTTCTTGCATCTACGTGCTCTCCTCCACCTTTTCCATTAGTTTGTGGACTTCAATGCACAAAACATCAGCTGTCTGTGATGAGGCAAAAAATCTTTCCAAGCCATACATTAATAGCATAACAGCTACACACAGCCTACATCATTGTCACCATATTAGCTAAAGTAATGCAATAGTCAACGTAGCTAATAGAACTAACACTAAATCATAGTCAGTAAGCAATTAGCAGTTACACCGGCAGGCCCCGGTGGCAATAAATGAGAAAAACCAAAGCTTACCTTGAGTTGTAAGAGTTCCACTGTTGGATAGTCATAGACAGCTAGCTAACATTGCATCCCTCTCTGCTTGAGCCGTGTGTTTGAGTAGGCTAAACTGGCTAGCTGCATTGTTACATAAGTCAATGAAAGTGAATGTTAAAAAAAATGTAAGAGCTATGATAGGCTGGAGGATGGCCTCCGGAAGTTGTCATAACTACTGTGTAAATCTACAGAACGGGGTGAGAACCGTGAGCTAGTTCCTAGGTTTTGTATTGAGGTCAATGTACCCAGAGGAGGACGGAAGCTAGCTGTCCTCTCTCTACACCATAGGGCTACCCTACAGAGTGCTGTTGAGGCTCTTTTCCACGTTTTGTTACGTTACAGCCTTATTCTAAATTTCATTAAAATAAATATTTTCCTAATCAATCTACACACAATAACCCATAATGAGAAAGCGAAAACAGGCTTTTAGATTTTTTTGCAATAAAAATAGAAATTAACAGAAATATCTTATTTCCAGTTGAAGTCGGAAGTTTACATACACTATGTTGACAGTGCCTTTAACTTCTTTGGGAGCAGCGCACGAGGTGACGGTTTTGGAGTGCCTGGCGTGTATTTAGTACCATTGGATAGGAAACACTCTGAAGTTTCTAAAAGTGTTAACATTTTGTCTGTGAGTAAAACAGAACAGATATGGCAGGCGAAAACCCAAGGAATTTCTGTCCTGGAAAAAGGGGTTTTGACACATTGCCTCATTTGGAACCCCTCCCTTATGAAAATGCCCATATAAGGGCATATGAATGCAGTACCTATTGCTTCCTCTGGATGTCAACAGTCTCGAGAAAGTGTTTTGATTCTTCTTAGCTGCTTTTAGATTGTAGAAGAAGACAAATAAGGAAGTGGCCACACAGATGTCAATAGAAGAAAATGCACATTCCCGGCTGGTGCGCTTTGTGTTTTTTTCCTTTCTTATCGCCCAGTTTATATTCCGGTTGAAATATTATACTATTTATACATAAAAGAGTTCCTAAGGATACATTTACTGTCACATCCTGGCCATAGATAGCCCTTTTGGCTGCTCTATGGTGGTTTTGGTCAGGACGTGAGCAGGGGTGTTTTTTGTTCTATGTTTTATTTTCTATGTTTGGTGTGTTGATGGTTCCCAACTAGAGGCAGCTCAGTGTCGTTACCTCTAATTGGGGACCATATATATGTTTGTTCATTTCCCCATGTGCTTGGTGGGTCATTGTTTGTTGCTGTTAGTGTCTGCTATGCACTACGTTCATGTCCGATTTGTTTCGTTCTTTATAGTATCTTTGTAAGTTTCATGAAATTAAACATGTGGAACTACACCCGCGCTGCACTTTGGTCCTCTCTTACACAAGATCGTGACATTTACAATTATGTTTGATTGTTCTTGGACAAGTTTATAGGTATAAGTTGAACGAGTTCTCTTCACGTTTCAATGGAGGAGTCGACGCTGTATTTTCTCATTATAACGCGCCAACCAAACTGAGATTTATGGATATAATACATTACTTTTTCTAACAAAAGAACCATGGATTGTCTTCGTTGGACACTTGGGAAGCCCTCAGCAGAAGTTCTTCAAAAGGTAATGGATTTGTTTTCGCTGTGAAATGTGTTTTCTGTGAACTGTGAAGGCTTATGAATTTATGGTAATGGGAAAAATATGTGGAGTGCTATCCTCAAACAATCAAATGTGGTGCTTTCGCCGTAAAGCCTTTTTGAAATCTGACAATGCTGTGATATTGCCAAGAAGCAGAGCTTTTGATGACTATGCAACACTTGTATATTGATGCATGTTTAATAATTCAACTTTTGGATTTTGAATTTGGCGCCTTGCATTTCACCGGGTAGTGTCGGGAGTGGGGCGCCCCACCGCTCCCTAAGAAGTTAAACAGAAAATGATGTCATTGCTTTTGAAGCTTCTGAAAGGCTAATTGACATCATTTGAGTCAATTGGACATGTACATGTGGATGTATTTCAAGGCCTACCTTCAAGCTCAGTGCCTCTTTGCTTGACATCATGGGAAAACCAAAAGAAATCAGCCCGAAAAATGTGTAGACCTCCACAAGTCTTTTCATTCTTGGGAGCAATTTCCAAACGCCTGAAGGTACCACGTTCATCTGTACAAAAAATAAGTATAAACACCATGGGACCATGCAGCCTTCATACCGCTCAGGAAGGAGACGCGTTCCGTCTCCTAGAGATGAACGTACTGGTGCGTACTGGTACTGGTGAGAAAAGTGCAAATCAATCCCAGAACAACAGCAAAGGACCTTGTGAAGATGCTGGAGGAAACAGGTACAAAGTATCTATATCCACAGTAAAGCGAGTCCTATCTCGACATAACCTGAAAGGCCACTCAGCAAGGAAGAAGCAACTTCTCCAAAACCGCAATAAAAAAGCCAGACTACGGTTTGTGACTGCACAGGTGGACAAAGATCGTACTTTTTGGAGAAATGTCCTCTGGTCTGATGAAACAAAACTAGAACTGTTTGGCCATAATGACCATCGTTATGTATGGAGGATAAAGGGGGAGGCTTGCAAGCCGAAGAATACCATCCCAACCGTGAAGCACGGGGGTGGTAGCATCATGTTGTGGGGGTGCTTTGCTCCAGGAGGGACTGCTGCACTTCACAAAATAGATGGCATCATGAGGGAGGAAAATGATGTGGATATATTGAAGCAACATCTCAACACATCAGTCAGGAAGTTAAAGCTTGATCGCAAATTGGTCTTCCAAATGGACAATGGCCCAAAGCATACTTCCAAAGTTGTGGCAAAATGGCTTAAGGACAACAAAGTCAAGGTATTGGAGTGGCCATCACAAAGCCCTGACCTCAATCCTATAGAAATATTGTGGGCAGAACTGAAAAAGTGTGTGCGAGCAAGGAGGCCTACAAACCTGACTCAGTTACACCAGCTCTGTCAGGAGGAATGGGCCAAAATTCACCCAACTTATTGTGGGAAGCTTGTGGAAGGCTACCTGAAACGTTTGACCCAAGTTAAACAATTTAAAGGCAATGCTACCAAATACACTGAATTAGTATGTAAACTTCTGACCCACTGGGAATGTGATGAAAGAAATAACATTTGAAATAAATCACTCTCTACTATTATTCTGACATTTCACATTCTTAAAATAAAGTGGTGATCCAAACTGACCTAAGACAGGGAATTTTTACTAGGATTAAATGTCAGGAATTGTGAAAAACTGAGTTTAAATGTATTTGGCTAAAGTGTATGTAAACTTCCGACTTCAACTGTATATAAGTATTCAGACACTGTGCTATGAGACTCGAAATTGCGCTCAGGTGCACCCTGTTTCCATTGATCATCCGTGAGATGTTTCTACAATATGATTGGAGTCCACCTGTGCTAAATTCAATTGATCGGACATAATTTGGAAAAGCCCACTCCTGTCTATAAAAGGTCACACAGTTGACAGTGTACGTTAGAGCAAAACCCAAGCCATATAGGTTGAAACAGGATGTTGTCGAGGCACAGATCTGGGGAAGGGTATTAAAACATGTCTGCAGCATTGAAGGTCCCCAAGAACACAGTGGCCTCCGTTGTTCTTAAATGGAAGATGTTTTGAACCACCAAGACTCTTCCTAGTGCTGGCCTCCCAGATAAACTGAGCAATCGGGGGAGGAGGGCCTTGGTCATGGAAGTGACCAAGAACCTGATGGTCACTCTGACAGAGCTGGAGATGGGAGAACGTTTTAGAAGGACAAGCCTTTCTGCATCACTCCGCCAATCAGGCCTTTATGGTGGAGTGGCCAGATGGAATCCACTACTCAGTAAAAGGCACATGACAGCTCACTTGTAGTTTTTCAAAAGGCACGTAAAGGACTCTCAGACCATGAGAAACAAGATTCTCTGGTCTGAACTCTTTGGCCTGAATGCTAATCGTCACATCAAGAGGAAAGCAGGCACCACTCATCACCTGTCCAATACCATACCTACGTGAAGCATGGTGGTGGTAGCATCATACTGTGCGGATGTTTTTCAGTGGCAGGGACTTGGAGACTAGTTAGGATTGAGGGAAAGATGAATGGAGCAAAGTACTGAGAGATCCTTGATGAAAACCTGCTCCTGAGAACTCAGGACCTCAGACTGGTGCAAAAGTTCACCTTCCAACAGGACAATGACCCTAAGCACACAGCCAAGACAATGCAGGAGTGCCGTCGGGACAAGTCTCTGAATGTCTTTGAGTGGCCCAGCCAGTGCCCGGACTTGAACCCGATCAAACATCTCTGGAGAGACCTGACATAGCTTGAGAGGATCTGCAGAGAACAGTGGGAAATACTCCCCAAATACAGGTGTGCCAAGCTTGTAGTGTCATACCCAAGAAGACTCAAGGCGTTAATCTCTTCCAAAGGTGCTTCAACAAAGTCCTGAGTAAAGGGTCTGAGTACTTTTGTAAATGTGATATTTCAATTTTTCAAAAGATCTGCTATGTCATTATGGGGTATTGTGTGTAGATTGATAAGGGGAAAAACATATTTAATACATTTTAGACTAAGGCTGGATTCACAGGGTACTGTACGGTGTTCCTGTTCAAATTCGTCAAGTTGATATTTTTTTGTAACAAAATTTAGATTTTGTTTTTTGTTTCACTATTTTTATGCTCATTTAAGTGAGCTAGTTAAGTGTATATTAAATATCACCAGCTAACTAATTTCCTAGTAGCGATCTAGCTAGCTAGCTAGCTAGCTATTGTCGTAGAAATATTGGTTCAATAATATCTCTCAGATACCGGAGCTTGTTAGTTCAGTACAGACTTTATTACAAAGTAACACGCCGAGCTGGTCCATGGAGCAACTGCCGGTCCCAGACTCGGAGACCTTCTTATATATAGCTTCAGTTTGACACAACAAACATAGTCACTCCTCTTTATGTAAATGATCCACACCCTTTGGTATTCAGCCACTATTATCTCTTTAGAAGTCTTGCTTCTAACTTGTTTACGCACATCTTTACTTGGTTTCCCTTCCCCTTCTTGGCACATACTTCAGGGCATAGATTCTATTGGTGGCGTAACCATAGCAATGATACAAACAATTATACAGACATGCACACATAATGCAGTTGCATGTCTAAGGATAAGTATAGAATTACGTAATGGCTTTCCTCAAGCCTGATGTTACAGACATACATAATGCAATTGTATTTCTTCAGGCCAATTACAGGATCAGGTAATTGCTTCCCCTAAGCCTATAATGGCCCAGACATACACACATAATGCAATTGTATGCCTTAAGGCAAATTACAGGATCGTGTAATGCCCCCCCACACACACACACTTCACAATGCGGAGTGGTTTAATGATAATGATGAAATTGTGCCAAGGCAGAGATGACCAAGACGGCATATTTCACCAAATTTCATTCATAACAGCTTTTGGTGTTTTGTAAGTGATGTCTCCTTGCACTTATCAAATAGCACTTTACGAATGCCAGAATAGAGTGGAGTAGCCTAATAGTTGGAATAGTAGCTGAAGTCCGGACACTGACTGTAGCCTCACATGTAGCCCAATATTAACTCTTGCAGAATTAAGTGTTCCTTAGACCAACTGGCTCTCACAAGGACCACCACAGGAAAGGAAGACCCAGAGTTACCTCTGCTGCAGAGGATAAGTTCATTAGAGTTAACTAAAGCTCAGATTGCAGCCCAAATAAATGCTTCACTGAGTTCAAGTAACAGACACATCTCAACATCAACAGTTCAGAGGTGACTGTGCGAATCCGGCCTTAATGGTTGAATTGCTACAATGAAACCACTACTAAAGGACACAAATAATAAGAAGAGACTTGCTTGGGCCAAGAAAGTAGGTGAACGGATGATCTCCGCATGTGTGGCTCCCACCGTGAAGCATGGAGGAGGAAGTGTGATGGTGTGGGGGTGCTTTGCTGGTGACATTGTCAGTGATTTATTTAGAATTCAAGGCACACTTAACCAGCATGACTACCACAGCATTCTACAGCGATACGCCATCCCATCTGGTTTGCAATTAGTGGGATTGTCATGTTTTTTTCAACAAGACAATGACCCAACACACCTACAGGCTGTGTAAGGGCTATTTGACCAAGAAGGAGAGTGATGGAGTGCTGCATCAGATGACCTGGCCTCCACAATCACCCAACCTCAACCCAATTGAGATGGTTTGGGATGAGTTGGACCGCAGAGTGAAGGAAAAGCAGCAAAAAGTGCTCAGTATATGTGGGAACTCCTTCAAGACTGTTGGAAAAGCATTCCAGGTGAAGCTGGTTGAGAGAATGCCAAGCGTGTGCAAAGCTGTCACGGCAAAGGATGGATACATTGACAAATCTAAAATATACATTTGAATTAGTTTAACACTTTTTTTGGTTGCTACATAATTCCATATGTGTTAATTCATAGTTTTGATGTCTTCACTACAATTCTACAATGTATAAAATAGTACAAATAAAGAAAAACCATTGAATAAGTAGGTGTGTCGAAACTTTTATACTGGTACTATATATGGTACCAACTCCTGAAGAAATTATTTTCTTTGAATCAACTGACTTGGTGAGAGGGGGAGTGCTGTACTGGTGAGGTGGGAGGAGAATGCGGGGCTGTTCCACTATAAGACCTGCAACACACCTTGCCTCTTTCTCTTTCATCTTCTCTATTCCTCTGACTGCAGAACTGAGGCAAAGCATTTCCTGGCACAGAGGTAAGTTTAAAGGGACACTATTTAACCTCATATTCATTTTCTCTAGGACCATAGTGTCTACATGTGAAAACCGGGTTTTTCAGTTATTAAGGGTTCTTCAGTTATTAAGTCCTGCACTGAGGCCAGTTCAGTTAGTCCTGGCATTGTCCTTGGTTGGACTACACCTGATGTCTTTCTGTCCTGTTGGTTTGTGTTTGCGCTGTCCATTTGGTCCATGTGAGAGGATGAATAGATTTTTATAGTTTATAAAGCTATGCTGGTTAACATAGAGAAAGGGCAGTGTAGAATTAACAACAAGACCAGGAAAAGAAAGTGGATTTATTAGAATATGGCTTTGATTTAATCACACAACCACATGTATGTAGGCTACATCATAAAAGTATGTTTTTATGACATCATTGATGAATATTGACAGCAATGCTGATGAATAGCCTAAGCCTTGAAACAATCTTAATCCTTTACAAATATCATCACAAACAGAAATAAACTGTTGTTACAAGATGTTTCAATTGTTAGGGCCATGTCGGATGAACATTAACAATCCAGGAGAATGAAGTGTAATTATTAGAATATGGCTAGGAGTTAATAAAACAAGCACATTGAATCTTACCATGCTGATGAATAAGTCTTGAAAAAAACTTGATCATTTACAATATTGTCACAAACAGAAATAAACTGTGGTTACACAAAGTTTCACTTGCTTGTTCGACATATTTATTTAACAATTGTATGTGTAGCAGTGCAAAAATGCCCCACATTCCTATGTAACTATCCATTTTAAAATAACACTTTATTTCTCAAATTTTAGATAGCCTGAGGATAATTATTGTATAGCAGCGATTCGCCAAATGTTGGGATATTATTATTGGATAGCCAATAGAGAACAATAATAATGGTGTCTTTTTGTAGGCACTAACTCCACCATTGGCAAACATCGATACAGGGAAATATTATTATTATTTTACATTTTGGGGGGAAAAACACAGAAAATAAGGTCCATGGTAACACAGGCTTAGGAAATCTTATACGTTTTGTTCTATGAGATCATCTTCATCAGTTAACGTTGGGGAAATTTGTAAGATTTATGTAATGAAAAAAGTACATAAAGCACATCACAATAGCTTCATAATTGATGAAGGTCATGTTAACTGACTGATATTACCTCAGAACAAAACGTATAAGATCTCCTAAACCTTATTTTCTGCATTTATCCCAAAACTCCATTCTTTCCCCATTCAACAACAGTTGCGTCTATAGCTGAGAGATCACACTTAAGATGACACCACAAAAGAGTCAAATTGTGACAGGTGCTGTCATTACGAAATTCTTATTATTAGCCTATATAAAATTAGATTAATTATGTTATATTATATTAGTATAATGATTATGGAAATAATATATTATCTGCTGGCTCACTTAAACAATTTATCTGTAACGACATTAGTAGAATTACATATTTAATAATCAGTCTTCAGTCCTTGTGTTCTATGTAAGATGATAGACATACACTGTAATTACAGCCAGCTAAAATCCAACCTACAGTAAATTCTACAGGCCATGTTTGAATGAGAATGAAACTGTCTGGGTATAGCCATTAGAGGTATTTACCACATATTATTCAAATGAAGCACAGGGGAAAATAGGACCTGAATCCGTATTACACCTCACCAAAACACTGCCCTTATTCAGCAATCTCCTGGGACATGTGTGTGTGTGCATGTGTACGTCACTGGCAGAGCTGTTTTGAGGTCACTACCACACTGGCAGCTCCAAGAGAATGATTATATTCAATGAAAACCTATAACCAGTAAGTGGGTTTCAGGATAAGCCATAAAGCAACATTCTTCCTTGTCTTTTAGCGGCCCCCTCAGAACTGTGCCTGTAACTACTTCCTCATTTAGCAACTGAGTCTACTGTTTCTGCCCGCTACTCCTCCCCCTTTTAGTTTCATGTAGGTTAATTTGAGGAAATGATTACAAGCAGATGAAAAATAGCCCTAGCAGAACCTACATTTCTCAGCCATCCATTACGAATTTGTTCATCCACATTTTTGGGGGAATGGAATGAAAGAAGTAAACCTACTAGAATAACTGTTGCATCACAGGCTCTTTATTCTTTGTATTGATATGCCATTTTAGACATGCTCAACCTGTGTAGCAATGAGCGCCCTCTATGTCCTCCACCTACCAACTAGCCAACTACGTTGGATAATGACAGGAGGTACAGTTGTCGGATCTTAATACGACTCATTTCGTTGCAGGGGATAATAATATTTAGAATTGCCACCAGGGGACAGCTGGAAGCCGTGTTTATAGGCTATACAATGCAGTACTGTACCAAGGGGACTATGGTTTGGGGAAGCCTTTGCAAACCAACAAACCTCATACCATCAAGTATCCTCAAGTATTCTCAAGGCTTGTTAGAGCATTGTGAACTGCCATAGCACAGTGGTATGAGCAGCATGGTTCAAGTTCACAAGTTCGTACTCATTGCTGGGTAGTAATTTTCACACTTTGTATGAATGGAAACTAATGTTGGTGTAGCATAATGCCATTACATGTAACCTTTAAAAGTCTTAGCTGTTGGGGGAGCTAACTCATGGAATTGTTTTAAGATGGTTATACCATGGATCATTTAGCTATTTGAACTTTAGGACCCCTTTAGGTATAACAAAATATATATATAAAAACATTATTTAATAAAATATTTAATTTGGCCTTTACTACTATAGCCCATAGAAACACACATCTTCTAGGCACAGTTGCAAAAAAAAAGCTAAATCTCAGACTTGCCAATAAAAAGTAAAGATTTAGATGGGCAAAAGAACACAGACACCGGACAGGGGAACTCTGCCTAGAAGGTAAGCATCCCGGAGTCGCCTCTTCACTGTTGACCTTGAGACTGGTGTTTTGTGGGTACTGTTTAATGAAGCTGCCAGTTGAAGACTTGTGAGGCGTCTGTTTCTCAAACTAGACACTCTAAGGTATTTGTCCTCTTGCTCATTTGTGCACCGGGGCCTCCCACTCCTTCTATTCTGGTTAGGGCCAGTTTGCACTGTTCTGAGTAGTACATCGCGTTGTACGAGATCTTCAGTTTCTTGGCAATTTCTCTCATGGAATAGCCTTAATTTCTCAGAACAAGAAGACTGATGAGTTTCAGAAGAAAGGTCTTTGTTTCTGGCCATTTTGAGCCTATAATCGAACCCACAAATGCTGATGCTCCAGATACTCAAATAGTCTAAAGAAGGCCAGTTTTATTGCTTCTTTAACTTCTTAGGGAGCGGCAGCAGAGGTGACTGTTTTGGAGAGTCTGGCGTTCCCAAAGTAAAATGCCTGAAAATAGGATATGCACATAATTAGTACTATTGGATAGGAAACACGCTGAAGTTTCTAAAAGTGTTAACATAATGTCTGTGAGTATAACTGAACTGATATAGCAGGCGAAAACCAGAGGAAACTCCATCCGGAATTGCAGTTTTTTGTGACCTTTGCTCTGTTTGAGACTCTCCCCATTGAATTCAATGGTAACCAGGACTGAGACTGTAGTACCTATGGCTTCCACTAGATGTCATCAGTCTATATACAAAGACTGAGAGTGATTGGAGTAAGAGGAACGGATAGGAACAGGAAATGGTCAGGGGAGCTCAAATGTCAACAAGATTTCTCGGGCGCAAGTCTGGGTGCCCGGCCCCACTTTATTTTACTTATATAACGTATAGGTGACCATCCGAGTGAAATATTATCGCTAATATTCATAAAAGGATAGCTAAGGATGCATTATAACTGCTATTTGATTTGTTTAGGAAAAGTTTATAGGTATATTTGAACGTGTTCTCTTCACGTTTCAATGGGCGATTCGACGTTGGATTTTCGGAACATAGCGTGCCAAACAGATATTTATGGATATAATAAATGACTTTTTCTAACAAAAGAACCATTGGATGTCTTCGTTGGACTCTTGGGAAGCCCTCAGCAGAAGTTCTTCAAAAGGTAAGGGATTTGTTTTCGCTGTGAAATGTGTTTTGTGTGAACCGCGCTGGTTTATGAATTTATGCTAACGGTTAAATATTGGAGGTGGTATCCTCAAAAAATCTAATGTTGTGCTTTCGCTGTAAAGCCTTTTTGAAATCTCACAATGCTGTGATATTGCCAAGAAACAGAGCTTTTGATGACTATGCAACACTTGTATATTGATGAATGTTTAATAATTCAACTTTTGGATTTTGAATTTGGCGCCTTTGGTGTTTCCTATCCAATAGTACTAATTATGTGTATATCCTATTTTCTGGGCCTGAGTGGGAAGCATTTTACTTTGGGCACGCCAGACTCTCCAAAACCTTCACCTCGGGAGCCGCTCCCTAAGAAGTTAACCGCGCTGTCTATATGTGATGCACAATTCCCATGTTTTGAGATACTTTCAGACAGATGTTTGAAATCCTTAAACTCAGACTTGGACCATACACCCTCTCCACTGAATAGCAGGCAGGGGAAGCAAAATAGTGCTTCCTTCCAAACCACTCATTTTAGAATTTGCGATTTCCGACTTGTTGTGTAATGTTTATGTCCAATGAACGATGAGCACCGAGATGTTATATTTCTAATTTCTCTTCATAGGACAAGTATTGAAAAGGATTTGCCAGTAGATTGTCGACTTGATTGATGATGATGACTGCTAGCTTGCTAGCTAAGATTTTTAAAGTACAAAGCTACTGTAGATATAACGTGATTTGATGTCATTCTATCTGTGGCCAATGACATTGAGCCTTCTTGGATTGGCACTTCTAATGTAGCAGTATGGCAGCACCCAAGGGGCTGGAATGTTCGCTGGAATGTTCGATGTCTTCGCTTACCAAGGACTTAGACTTACTGTTGAGTAGTGTCCCCATGAGTGACAGAACACTGAGCCAATCGCGGTGCAACGCTCTGTATTCTCTGCTGGCTTGCCCCACCACCACAGAAAGCACTAAGCTAGGCTGAAACATTTTGGAGCTGCCTTACTCAAGAAAACAAAAAAGAGATCATGTTTGTAAGCGGCTTTATTAACTCAATTATAAATACATTTTTGACATTGTTTGCAAACTGATATGTGACAAGTAGTAATGCCAAAATAACATGCAAAACAGACAAGCCCAAAACAGACAAAGTATGTGAACCCTTTAATAATTGGTCATAAAATTTGATCTGATCTTCATCTAAGTCACAACCATAGACAAACACAGCGTGCATAAACTAATAACACACACATTTTTGTATTTTTCTTGTCTATATTGAATAGATCATTTCAAATTTCACAGTATAGGTTGGAAAAAGTATGTGAACCCCTAGGCTAATGACTTCTCCAAAAGCTAATTGGAGGCGGGAGTCAGCTAACCTTGAGTCTAATCGATGAGACGAGATTGGAGATGTTGGTTAGAGCTGCCCTGCCCTATAAAAAACACTCACAAAATGTGAGCTTGCTATTCATAAGAAGCATTGCCTGATGTGAACCATGCCTTGAACAAGAGATCTCAAAAGACCTAAGATTAAGAATTGTTGACTTGCATAAAGCTGAAGATGCTTACTAAAAGCCTTGATGTTCATCAGTCCACGGTAAGACAAATTGTCTGTAAATGGAGAAAGTTGAGCACTGTTGCTACTCTCCCTAGGAGTGGCCGCCCTGCAAAGATGACTTCAAGAGCACAGCGCAGAATGCTCAATGAGGTTAAGAAGAATCCAGCGTGTCAGCTAAAGACTTACAGAAATCTCTGGCACATGCTAACATCTCTGATGACGAGTCTACGATACGTAAAACACTAAACAAGAATGGTGTTCATGGGAGGACACCATGGAAGAAGCCACTGCTTTACAAAAAAAAACATTATTGCAAGCAAAAGAGCAATTGGATTTTCCACAGCTCTACTGGCAAAACATTCTGTGGACAGATGAACCTAAAGTTGAGTTGTCTGGAAGGAACACACAACACTATGTGTGGAGAAAAAAAAGCACAGCACACCAACATCAAAACCTCATCCCACTGCAAAGTATGGTGGTGGGATCATCATGGTTTGGGGCTGCTTTGCTGCCTCAGGGCCTGGACAGTTTTCTATCATCGACGGAAAAATGAATACCCACATTTATCAAGACATTTTGCAGGAGAATGTAAGGCTATCTGCCCACCAATTGAAGCTTAACAGAAGTTGAGTGATGCAACAGGACAACGACAAAAAACACAGAAGTAAATCAACAACAGAATGGCTTCAACAGAAGAAAATATGCCTTCTGGAGTGGCCCAGTCCTGACCTCAACCCGATTGAGATGCTGTGACATGACCTCAAGAGAGCGGTTCACACCAGACATCCCAAGAATATTGCTGAACTGGCATAGTTTTGTAAAGGCCAATGGTCCAAAATTCCTCGTGACCATTGTGCAGGTCTGATCTGCAACTACAGAAAATGTTTGGTTGAGGTTATTGCTGCAAAAAGGAGGGTCAACCAGGTATTAAATCCAAAGGTTCACATACTTTTTCCACCCTGCACTGTGAATGTTTACACAGTGTGTTCAGTTAAGACATGACAACATATAATTGTTTCTGTGTTATTAGTTAAAGAAGACTGTTTGTTTATTGTTGTGGCTTAGATAAAGAGATCAAATCAAATTTTATGACAGATATATGCAGAAATCAAGGTAATTCCAAAGGCTACACATACTTTTTCATTCTCAAAAAAAATGACGGGTCGCCACTGCATAAGACAGATGGTTACTTAAAGCAAAAACGTATAGCATCCCAAAGGTTGCGAGTTTGAATCTTATCACTGCCATCTTTAGCATTTAAGCTAATTAACTACTTACTACGTTGCAACTACTTAGCATGTTAGCTAACTCTAACCCGTTTAGCTAACCCTTCCCCTAACCTTAACCTAACTCCTAAACTTAACCCTAACCCCTAGCTTAGCTTACGTTAGCCAAGTAGCGAATGTTAGCCACCTAGCTAGAATGAATAACATATCATACATTTTGCAAATTCGTAACATAATTTACTGTGTGAGGTAGGCTGAACCCTACCTCACAGCCACTGACTTATAACATGCCTGCAATCTTTACATCATAGCACATGAAGAGTGGTTTCTTTGCTCTATCACATTTTGAGATCAATTTAATGCTAGCAATCTAAAATAATTCATAGATTTTAAATAATCAAAAAAACACACTTTCTGTTTGTCATAGACAGACAACATTAGGTGAGTGTCTAACGGGTAAAGGAAACCAAGCTAGAGCTCTGTGTGACGTTCACAGCGGTGGGGGCAGATATTTTGATAAAAAAACATGCACATTTTCTGATTAGCCAAGGACTGACTATAAGCTGCTTGTTTACTGGCGAGCGGGACCAGTCCCAATTGGCAGTTTGTTCCACTGCAGATCACTGGTTGATTTCTGGATTTACAGTGCCTTCAGAAAGTATTCATACCACTTGACTATGTTGTTGTGCTACAGCCTGAATTCAGCTGTTAGTCTTTCTGGGCATTTGTCTAAGAGTTTTGCACACCTGGATTGTATAATATTTGCATGGGTGAAATTGAGTTGTTGCTATTGCTGTGGGTATTGTTATTATTGGGTTGTGTATTTTATATGTTCATGTACAATCTTTACATTAACATTTAACATGTTTTTTTATTTGTCAAGGACCATGGACATTTAAAACCTAAATTAATACATTTCAGTGAATTCTGATGCTTAATTTTTATTCTGATTCCCCCCCAAATAGTTGAGTTTTTATAGCAATTTTACTTCAACGTAAATTACTTGTTTCGTTCCATATTATAGGTCATCAAGCTTCAAATGAATAATACTAGAAATCATACTTGATCTCAAGTTAAATAACACATTTTCCCAAATCAGGAATGATAGTAATATTTTCCTGCCAACAGTAAACTGGTTCCAGTGGATTTTAATGTGATCTTGGATTTAATGTGATCCTAAACTGGCATGAAAGAATACTAACATTCCTGAGTTGGGCAAGTCTTTCACTGATTGAAACTATGTTTTCCTTTTACAGAACTTAATCACCTGTCAACTGTATCTTCCTTGGGTGGATCACACAATAAATCACGGCAAGCATGTGAGTGTCAACAGATTTCATTGTTATTTCAAATGTTATTGAATGTTTAATAGATTGACGTTCGGTAAAAATCTAGGGCTGTTTTCTCAGACCCAGATAATGCTTACTCCTGACTAAAAAGCATGCTGAATTAAGAATCTCAATTGAAAGTGCTTCTTAGTCAAGGAAAATGATTTATCTGGATCTGGGAAACCGGTCCACAGAGTCCACTTTCTTTGATATGTAATGTGATTGGTTGAAAGACCATATAGGCTATGAAATTTGCCTTACTATTCAAATCTTCATATTTTTTCACAATGCAAGACTTTCATCTCACACATTGTTTATGTAAATAGCATGTTATAGAGTCCAGACACGTTTTTTGAGAACGTTATATATTTTTTTTTTATATAATTTAACAGACTAAGTTCAGAATGCCAAAATATAATGTGTACAACATCTAAAGACCTGCATCACTTTACTGAGAGTGTTTACGTTTCTAAAAGGACCTATTTGGGTTTTTGGAGCATTTGTTCATATTTTTTATGAGCCCCCATACTGCACAACGAGTATGAGGAAATAAATCAATAGTTTCTCATCCCTTTTATAACATCCCATTTACATCAGAAATAGAGATTTGTTTGTAAAAAAGCAAACTTCTCCTTTAAGATTACGATTCCAATCGTGCATAGAGGTATTCTGCAGTTTGGTTTCAGATAACTCTCAGATAACATGATTGTTCTCATAAATGACATTTTAACATGACATAACAAACTAAATTCTGAACAATTATTTTAGTTTTTTCATTACATGTTATAGACATTAACAAGCTATAATACCTATATGCAGTGCATTCAGAAAGTATTCAGACTCCTTCCTTTTTTCCACATTTTGTTACGCCTTATTCTAAAATTGATGAAATATTTTTTTTTCTCGTCAATCTACACACAATACCCCATAATGACAATGCAAAAACAGGTTTTTAGAAAGGTTTCCAAATGTATTAAAAATGAAAAACAGATACCTTATTTACTTAGGTATTCAGACCCTTTGCTATGAGATTCGAAATTGAGCTCAGGTATGTCCTGTTTCCATTGATCATCCTTGAGATGTTGTTACAACTTGATTGGAGTCCACCTCTGGTAAATTCAATTGATTGGACATGATTTGGAAAAGCACACACCTGTCTATATAAGGTCCCACAGTTGACATGTCAGAGCAAAAACCAAGCCATGAGGTCGAAGGAATTGTCCCTAGAGCATCGAGACACGGTTGTGTCAAGGCACAGATCTGGGGAAGGGTACCAAATAATTTCTGCAGCATTGAAGTTCCCCAAGAACACATTGGCCTCCATCATTCTTAAATGAAGAAGTTTGGAACCACAAAGACTCTTCTTAGAGATGGCTGCCCAGCCAAACTGCGCAGTCGGGGGAGAAGGGCCTTGGTCAGGGAGGTGACCAAGAACACGATGGTCACTCTGACAGAGCTCCAGAGTTAATCTTTGGATATGGGAGAACCTTCCAGAAAGACAACCATCTCTGCAGCACGCCACCAATCAGGCCTTTATGGTAAAGTGGCCAGACGGACGCCACTCATCAGTAAAAGGCACATGACAACCTGTTTGGAGTTGGCCAAAAGGCAGCTAAAAGACTCTCTGACCATGAGAAACAAGATTCTCTGGTCTGATTAAACCAAGATTGAACACTTGGCCTGAATGCCAAGCATCACGCCTGGAGGAAACCTGGCACCATCCTTATGGAGAATTATGGTGGTGGCAGCATGATGCTGTGGGGATGTTTTTCAGTGGCAGGGACCAGGAGACTAGTCAGGATCGAGGGAAAGATGAACAGAGCAAAGTACTGAGAGATCCTTGATGAAAACCTGCTCCAGAGCGCGTTTAGGACCTCAGATTGGGGGCGAAGGTTCACAGTCCAACAGGACGACAACCCTAAGCACACAGCCAAGACAACGCAGGAGTGACTTCGGAACAAGTCTCTGAATGTCCTTGAGTGGCCCAGCCAGAGACCTAAAAATAGCTGTGCAGCAACTCTCCCCATCCAACCTGACCGAGCTTTAGGGGATCTGCAGAGAAGAATGGGAGAAACTCCCCAAATACAGGTGTGCCAAGTTTGTAGCATCATACCCAAGAAAACTGGAGGCTGTAATCACTGCCAAAGGTGCTTCAACAAAGTCCTGAGTGGTGGTTCATTTCATTACTATCAAATGAGGAGAGACAAACATATCACACAAGTCAGAGTTATACTTAAACTAAATCTTTAATCACTTATAAGGGAGCAGGTCAATACAACGCACACATATGCTCTACCAAAATGATTGCTGATCGTGGCTGGTCGACGATTCACGGTCAAATGATTCGTTGAGAGCACCGAGACAAAAGTACAAAGGTCTTTTATAGCCAAGATACACCCCTTTCTACCTACATGACGAACAAAAGATATATAGAATGGGTCACAAGGTTAAGATCTGTATGAAAGATACCTATAATATATAGCAGACAGTATCTGCTGTGTCAACAGTTTTCATTGTATAGAGACCAGTGTCTGGCCCTTCGACTCCAAACTGGAACCATCTCTCCCTGGTACGGTATAGAACAGAAACATTAACTCATGCTCTGAAATGCTCTTTAAGTTTATCACCCCAAATACATCGTAAATCTCCTGTCAGTGTTATCTCCCAGAGGCCCATCCTCAGTAGAACACACACACAATAGTTAAGAATACTCTATTCTGTTGAATAAAACAACCATTTGATGCAATAAAAGTATGAAAACATAATCTTGCAATTTTGCCACCATAAGGGTCTGAATAATTATGTAAATGTGGTATTTCAGTTTTTAATTTTTAATAAATGAACAAACATTTCTAAACCTGTTTTTGATTTATCATTATGGGGTATTGTGAGTAGATTTGTGGGGGAACTATAATACATTTTAGAAAAATCCTGTAACGTAACAACATTTGGAAAAAGTCAAGGGGTCTGAAGACTTTCCGAATGCACTGTATATACACTGTGTAGAAAACAATACGAACACATTCCTATTGAGTAGCACCCCCCTCCCCCTTTTGCCCTCAGTACAGCCTCAATTTGTCGGGGAATGGACTCTACAAGGTGTAAAAAACGTTACACAGTAATGCTGTCAAATCTTGACTCCAATGCCTCCCACAATTGTGTCAAGTTGGCTGGTGTGTTACTTTTGGGTAGTGGACCATTCTTGATACACAGGAAACTATTGAGCGTAAAAAAAAAAAAAAGCGTTGCGGTTCTTGACACAAACTGGTGCGCCTGACACTTATTACCATACCCTGTTCAAAGGCACAACAATCTTTTGTCTTGCCCATTCACCCTCTGAATGGCACACATACACAATCCATGTCTCAATTGTCTCAAGGCTTCAAAATCCTTCTTTAACCTGTATCTTCCCCTTCATCTACACTGATTGAAGTGGATTTAACAAGTGACCTCAATAAGGGATCAAATCTTTCACCGGGTCAGGCTGTCATGGAAAGAGCAGGTGTCCATAATGTTTTGTACACTCAGTGTATATATTATGACCAGTTCAATAAGGGGGAACAGAATGGTCACACAGACAAACAACAAAACAAATATAAATGATAAAAGACAAAATATCTTAAAACCTCTCAGGGATTGCTGGGGCGCTAGCGCCCCAATCCCGACACTACCAGGTGAAATGTAAGGCGCCAAATTCAAAATCCAAAAGTTGAATTATTAAACATCCACCAATATAAAAGTGTTCCATACTCATCAAAAGCTCTGTTTCTTGGCAATATCCCAGGTTTGTCAGATTTCAAAAAGGCTTTACGGCGAAAGCAGCACATTTGATTGTTTGAGGGTAGCACCTCACATATTTTTCCCATAGCCATGAATCCATTAGCCATCACGGCACACACAACACATTTCACAGCGAAAACAAATCAATTACCTGTTGAAGAACTTCTGCTGAGGTCATCCTACGTGTCCAACGAAGACAATCCATGGTTCTTTTGTTCGAAAAAATAATGTATTTTATCCATAAATCTCCATTTGGTTCGCGCGTTATAATCAGAAACGACAGCCTACACTCCTCCATTGAAACGTGACGCAAACTCGTTCATCTTATACCTATAAACTTGTCCAAGAACAATCAAACACAGTTTTAAATGTATCCTTAGGAACACTTTTACGTATATTTACTATTATAAATCAACCGGAATATAAACTGATCGATAAAGACGGTAAAAAAGACACTGCGCGCCTTGACGGGAACGCGCACTGGGTACAGTTTACATAAAAAGGTAACTTCCTGGTTTGCTCTTATTCTCTATTCTAAAGCATCCAAATTGAAAATTTACACTGTCTCGAGACTGTTGACATCTAAAGAAAGTGATGGGTACTGCATTCATATGCCCTTATATGGTAATTTTCATGAGGGAGGGGTTCCAAATGAGCAATGTGTCAAAATCACTTTTTCCAGGACAGAAATTCCTCGGGGTTTCGCCTGCCATATGCGTTCTGTTTTACTCGCAGACAAATGGTTAACACTTTTGGAAGATTCAGAGTGTTTCCTATCCAATGGTACTAAATATGTGCATATCCTATTTTATGGGCCAGAATGGGAGGCATTTTACTTTGGGCACGCCAGGCTCTCCAAAACGGTCACCTCATGAGCCGATCCCTAACAAGTTAAAGAAAAACAACGACAACCAAAATCATTGCAACACACTACCGGTCCAAAGTTTTAGAACACCTACTCATTCAAGGGTTTTTCTTTATTTTTACTATTTTCTACATTGTAGAATAATAGTGAAGCCATCAAACTATGAAATAACACATATGGAATCATGTAGTAACCCAAAAGGTTTTAAACAAATCAACATCTATTTTATATTTGAGATTCTTCAAATAGGCACCCTTTGCCTTGATGACAGCTTTGCACACTCTTGGCATTCTCTCAACCAGCTTCACCTGGAATGCTTTTCCAACAGGCTTGAAGGAGTTCCCACATATGCTGAGCACTTGTTGGCTGCTTTTCCCTCACTCTGTGGTCTGACTCATCCCAAACCATCTCAATTTGGTTGAGGTCGGAGAATTGTGGAGGCCAGGTCATCTGATGCAGCACTCCATCAATCTCCTTCTTGGGAAAATAGCCCTTACACAGCCTGGATCATTGTCCTGTTGAAAAACAAATGATCATCCCACTAAGCCCAAACCAGATGGGATGGTGTATCGCTGCAGAATGCTGTGGTAGCCGTGTTGATTAAGTGTGCCTTGAATTCTAAATAAATCACAGACAGTGTCAACAGCAAAGCATCCCCACACCATAACACCTCCTCCTCCATGCTTCTTGGTGGGAAATACACATGCGGAGATCATGTTTGGTTGGAACCAAAAATCGCCAATTTGGACTCAGACCAAAGGACAAATTTCCACTGGTCTAATGTTCATTGCTGCTGTTTCTTGGCCCAAGCAAGTCTCTTGTTTCTATTGGTGTCCTTTAGTAGTGCTTTCTTTGCAGAATTTGACCATGCAGGCCTGATTCACACAGTCTCTGTGAAGCATTTATTTGGGCTGCAGTTTCTGAGTCTGGTAACTCTAATGAACTCATCCTCTGCAGCAGAGGTAACTCTGGATTTTCCATTCCTGTGGCTGTCCTCATGAGAAACAGTTTCATCATAGATGGTTTTTGCGACTGCACTTGAAGAAACTTTCAAAGTTCATGAAATGTTCCTTATTGACTGGCCTTCATGTCTTAAAGTAATGATGGACTGTTGTTTCTCTTTGCTTATTTGAGCTGTTCCTGCCATAATATGGACTTAGTCTTTTAAGTAGGGCTGTCTTCTGTATACAAAGCTGTCATCAAGGCAAAGGCTGGCTATTTTAAGAATCTCAAAGATAAAATATGTTTAACACTTTTTTTGTTATTACATGATTCCATATGTTATTTCATAGTTTTGATATCTTCACTATTAATCTACAGAAATAAATGAATGAGTAGGTGTTGAGTAGGTGTTCTTGAATGAGTAGGTGTTCTACAACGTTTGACCGGTAGTGTACAGTTGAAGTCAGAAGTTTACATACACTAGAGCCAAATACATTTAAACTCAGTTTTTCACAATTCCTGAAATTTAATCCTAGTAAAAAATTCCCTGTCTTAGGTCAGTTAGGATCACCACTTTATTTTAAGAATGTGAAATGTCAGAATAATAGTAGAGAGAATGATTTATTTCAGCTTTTATTTATTTAATCATATTCCCAGTGGGTCAGAATTTTACATACACTCAGTTAGTATTTGGTAGCATTGCCTTTAAATTGTTTAACTTGGGTCAAACGTTTTAGGTAACCTTCCACAAGCTTCCCACAATTAGTTGGGGGAATTTTGGCCCATTCCACCTGACAGAGCTGGTGTAACTGATTCAGGTTTGTAGGCCTCCATGCTTGCACACGCTTTTCAGTTCTGCCCACACATTTTCTATAGGATTGAGGTCAGGGCTTTGTGATGGCCACTCCAAAACCTTGACTTTGTTGTCCTTAAGCCATTTTGCCACAACTTTGGAAGTATGCTTGGGGCCATTGTCCATTTGGAAGACCTATTTGCGACCAAGCTTTAACTTCATGACTGATGTCTTGAGATGTTGCTTCAATATGGGGCGGCAGGGTAGCCTAGTGGTTAGAGCGTTGGACTAGTAACCAAAAAGTTGAAAGTTCATAATCCCTGAGCTGACAAGGTTACAAATCTCTTGTTCTGCACCTGAATAGGCAGTTAACCCACTGTTTCTAGGCTGTCATTGAAAATAAGAATTTGTTCTTAACTGACATGCCTGGTAAAAAAAAAATATATATATATATATATATATATGTCCACATAATTTTCCCTCCTCATGATGCCATCTATTTTGTGAAGTGCTCAAGTCCCTCCTGCAGCAAAGCACCCCCACAACATATTGCCGCCACCCCCGTGCTTCACGGTTGGGATGGTGTTCTTCGGTTTGCAAGCCTCCCCCTTTTCCTCCAAACATAACAATGGTCATTATGGCCAAACAGTTCTATTTTTATTTCATCAGACCAGAGGACATTTCTCCAAAAAGTACCATCTTTGTCCCCATGTGCAGTTGCAAACCGTAGTCTGTCTTTTTTATGGCGGTTTTGGAGCAGTGGCTTCTTCCTTGCTGAGCAGCCATTCAGGCTATGTTGATATAGGACTTGTTTTACTATATGTATATATATTTATATATATACTTTTGTACCTGTTTCCTCCAGCATCTTCACAAGGTCCTTTGCTGTTGTTCTGGGATTGATTTGTACTTTTCACACCAAAGAACGTTCATCTCTAGGAGACAGAACGCGTCTCCTTCTTGAGCGGTATGACGGCTGCGTGGTCCCATGGTGTTTATTCTTGTGTAATATTGTTTGTACAGATGAACGTGGTACATTCAGGTGTGTGGAAATTGGATGAACCAGACTTGTGGAGGTCTACAATTTATTTTCTGAGGTCTTGGTTGATTTCTTTAGATTTTCCCATGATGTCAAGCAAAGAGGCACTGAGTTTGAAGGTAGGCCTTGAAATACATCCACAGGTACACCTCCACTTGACTCAAATGATGTCAGTTAGCCTATCAGAAGTTTCTAAAGCCATGACATCATTTACTGGAATTTTCCAAGCTGTTTAAAGGCACAGTCAACTTAGTGTATGTAAACTTCTGACCCACTGGAATTGTGATACAGTAAATAATAAGTGAAATAATCTGTCTGTAAACAATTGTTGGAAAAATTACTTGTGTCATGCACAAAGTAGATGTCCTAACCGACTTGCCAAAACTATAGTTTGTTAACAAGACATGTCTATAACATGTGGGGCAATACTTACTTTTTCTCTATCTCAAAATATGCATCAGACAATTAAAATCGACGATGTATTGCATGTGATCAAATGCTTTATGTTAGCTGTTCCCATCAAATAACATGCCAGACTTAGCCCTGTGCTAATCTGCACAGCTGGCCGTGATTTTATCAGGTTCAAATTCCATAACAGCCAATTAAAATTTTGACGTAGTTGGACGTGATCTAACACTTGTTCATAAAAGCGTCCTTTTAAGAGAAGTCCAGCGGCACGTTCTGATAATCAAAGCAACTACATCATATGCATTTGACTGACTGGTGAAATAGCTTTCTGTGTAGAGTGCCTAGCAATTTTCACAGATTGTGGCAAGGGTTCGTAATTCCACTTGAGTATTTTTTCTCGCCTTTGAAATGTAGATTGACAATGAACAAAAATATAAACTTAACCTGTAAAGTGTTGTTCCCATGTATCATGAGCTGAAATGAAAGATCCCAGAAGTGTTCCATTCAGACAAAAAGCTTTTTCTCTCAAATTTGTTTACATCCCTGTTAGTGAGCATTTCTCTTTTGCCAAGATAATCCATCCACTTGACAGGTGTGGCATTTCAAGAAGCTGATGAAACAGCATGATCATTACACAGGTGCACCTTTTGCTGGGGGCAATTAAAGTCCACCCTAAAATGTGCCATTTTGTCCCGACACAATGCCACAGGCTCAAGTTTTAATGGAGCGTGCAATTAGTTTGCTGACTGCGGGAATGTCCACCAGAGCTGCTGCCAGATAATTTAATGTTCATATCTCTACCATAAGCCGCCTCCAATGTCGTCTTAGAGAATTTGGCAGTACGTCCAACCGGCCTCACAACCACAGACCTGGGGGTATGGCATTGTGTTGGCGAGCGATGTCAACCTTGTGAACAGAGTCCCACACGGTGGCTGTGGGATTATGGTATGTGCAGGCATAAGCTACGGACAATGAACACAATTGTGTTTTATCATTGGCAATTTGAATGCCCAGAGATTCAGTGACGAGATCCTGGGGCCCGTTGTCGTGACATTCATTTTTTGTCTGTGACCAACTGATGCATATCTGTGTTCCCAATCATGTGAAATCCATAGGGCTTAATGAATATATTTAAATATACTTATTTCCTTATATGCACAGTAACTCAGTAAAATATTTGAAATTGTTGGATGTTGCATTTATATTTTTGTTCAATGTACATTTATTCTGTTACCGTGTTTAGAAGAGAAGTGCAGCCCAAATTTTGTAAATTCAAATTACAAATGCATGTAATGAGGAGTTTCTTGTAGGAGTCCCTCTAGCAGAGCAACACATAGGCTACTGGTACTGCTACATAAATAATTGTTGCTAGTATAGGCCATATTACATAGATTTCTAGGCTACACTTACATATACGTTTAATCATCCACTTCGTCGCATACTGTATGCATTATTTGAATTGAGCATCAAGGACCAGCAGTGAACAGTGTTACCCTAACAAAAATGCTTGACGTGAGCTCCAACCCACGGTCAATGTGCACTGTCGTTTTAGAGTCAACCCATTCAGCAGGGGAAAGTAAAGACAATCAATTTGTGAGAAAGACTGATGACGGGGAGAGAAGAAGGTATAATCCCTAGTACTAGGATTTAGAAGGAACCAGGTATCCACAATATTAACATCTTCCAAAAAGGTCTTAATATGGCTTGAATGTGCCAGTATTAGTGGTATCAATACTATAATCTACTGTCAGGTTCAAATCTCTACCAAGGATGCTCATTGAGTCTGGAAAGTCTAGCAATTTAAGCTTTGGGTGTTTATCAAAAACAATTGGAAAACAGACATAATTTAGTATCATAGATAATAACAGAAGGATAACAGTACTTCCATAGTATCTTTACAGCGTAAAAAAAAAAAACGTTTCAAGCCCCGCACATTTAAGGTCAAGAGGTTAAGACTGCCCATGTGTTTGTTTGGGATGTTACTATACCAAAGAGCCTGAAATATGCATGAAATTGACATACAAATACACAAAAAGACACAACATAAAACCTCTAGTTGATCATACATCTTGAAATCTTGAATGCATATAAACTCAGCAAAAAAAGAAACGTCCCTTTTTCAGGAGCCTGTCTTTCAAAGATCATTCAGAAAAATCCAAATAACTTGTCACAATCTTCATAACGGACAGACCAAGGCGCAGCGAGGCATCCAGTATACATGCTTTTAATGAAACAACGTAACTGGGCAAAACAACAAAATTAACAAAGATCGTAACATAGACTTACATAAACAAACAAAGCTATGCATAAACAATAACCCACAAAACCTAAATGAAAACCCCAAACATATATATGGTTCCCAATTAGAGACAACGACACACAACTGCCTCTAATTGGGAACCATTACCCCAACATAGAAATAGAACACCTAGAACTCAAAAAACCCTACACCAAAAACGAAACCTAAACACGCCAGCATAAAAAACTGGCCTGGACGTGACAGTACCCCCAAAAGTCCATGGGGGTCTTCGGTGGGTCTTTTGATCCCAGGTGGCGGCTCCGGTGCTGGCCGTGCTGGTCCGAAGTCACGCACCGGAGGCCCTGGGCCATTTGCTGGACTGGGGACCCTCACTGGCGGCTCCGGACTGGGGACCCTCACTGGCGGACCCGGACAGGGGAAGCACACTGGCGGACCTGGACAGGGGAAGCACACTGGCGGACCTGGACAGGGGAAGCACACTGGCGGACCTGGACAGGGGAAGCACACTGGCGGACCTGGACAGGGGAAGCACACTGGCGGACCTGGACAGGGGAAGCACACTGGCCCTCTGGTGCGGGGAGCAGGAACCGGCCGTACTGGGCTCAAATAGCGCACTCAGGTGCGGGGAGCAGGAACCGGCCGTACTGGGCTCATAACGCGCACTCTGGTGCGGGGAGCAGGACCCGGCCGTACTGGGCTCATAACGCGCACTCTGGTGCGGGGAGCAGGAACAGGACGTACTGGGTTCACGACGGGCACAGGGATCCTGGAGCGTAGAACAGGAATCCGGGAACGTGGAACAGAACGTGCTGGGTCCACGACGGCCACAGGAATCCTGGAGCGTGGAGCAGGGACAGGACGTGCTGAGTCCACCACTGGCACAGGGATCCTGAAGCGTGGAGCAGGGACAGGACGTGCTGGGTCCACGACGGGCACAGGGATCCTGGAGCGTGGCGCAGGGACAGGACGTACTGGGCTGTGGATGCGAACCGGAGATCCCACACGCAGAACCGGTGCAGGATATCTCGGTCCCAGAAGGTGTACTGGAGCCCTAGCACGCAGAGCCGGCACCACTTTTCCAGGTACCACACTCACCCTCCCCTGACAGATGAGTGGCGCTGGAATCTCACGCACCGGGCTCTGGACACGCACCGAAGATACTGCACGCAGAACCGGTGCAGGATATCCTGGTCCAAGGAGGCGCACCGGAGACCAGGAGCGCTGAGCCGGCACCACCCTTTCAGGCTGCACACTCACCCTCCCCTGACAGATGAGTGGAGCTGGAATCTCTAGCACCGGCCTATGAACGCGCACTGGAGACACCGTGCGCAAAACTGCATAGCACGGCGTCTTACCAGTGCGCCGCTCTCCCCTACGCTCTCTCCACAAAGCACGAGGAGTTGGCTCAGGATTCCACCCTGAATCGGCCAAACTCCCCGTGTGCCCCCCCAAAAAAGTTTTTTGGGGCTGCCTTTCAGGCTTCCGTGCCAGGCGAGGTCTAATAAACTTTTCTCTCTCCGGATCCCATGCTCCGTATAGCTTCTCACACCTGCGCCGCTCCGCCGCCGCTGCTTCCAGCTCCTCTCTTGGCCGACGATACTCTCCAGGTTGGGCCCAGGGTCCGTCCCTAAATAATTCCTCCTCCCAGGTCCAGTACTCCCGGGTCTCTCGCTGCTTGGTCTTTATTTGGTGGGTTATTCTGTCCCAATCTTCATAACGGACAGACCAAGGCGCAGCGAGGCATCCAGTATACATGCTTTTAATGAAACAACGTAACTGGGCAAAACAACAAAATTAACAAAGATCGTAACATAAACATAGACTTACATAAACGAACAAAGCTATGCATAAACAATAACCCACAAAACCTAAATGAAAACCCCAAACATATATATGGTTCCCAATTAGAGACAACGACACACAGCTGCCTCTAATTAGGAACCATTACTCCAACATAGAAATAGAACACCTAGAACTCAAAAAACCCTACACCAAAAACGAAACCTAAACACGCCAGCCTAAAACTCTGGCCTGGACGTGACATAACTTCTTAACCATAAACAATTAATGAACATGCACCTGTGAAACGGTCGTTAAGACACTAACAGCTTACAGACGGTAGGCAATTAAGGTCACAGTTATGAAAACTTAGGACACTAAAGAGGCCATCCTACTGACTCTGAAAAACACAAAAAGAAAGATGCCCAGGGTCCCTGCTCATCTGTGTGAATGTGCCTTAGGCATGCTGCAAGGAGGCACGAGGACTGCAGATGTGGTCAAGGCAATAAATTGCAATGTCCGTACTGTGAGACACCTGAGACAGTGCTACAGGGAGACAGGACGGACAGCTGATCGTCCTCACAGTGGCAGACCACGTGTAACAACACCTGCACAGGATTGGTACATCTGAACATTACACCTACTGGACAGGTACAGGATGGCAACAACAACTGCCCGAGTTACACCAGGAACGCACAGTCCCTCCATCAGTGCTCAGACTGTCCGCAATAAGCTGAGAGAGGCTGAACTGAGGGCTTGTAGGCCTGTTGTAAGGCAGGTCCTCACCAGACATCACCGGCAACAACGTCGCATATGGGCACAAACCCACCGTCGCTGGACCAGATAGGACTGGCAAAAAGTGCTCTTCACTGATGAGTCGCGGTTTTGACTCACCAGGTGTGATGGTCGAATTCGTGTTTATCATCGAAGGAATGAGCGTTACACCGAGGCCTGTACTCTGGAACGGGATCGATTTGGAGGTGGAGGTTCCGTCATGGTCTCGGGCGGTGTGTCACAGCATCATCGGACTGAGCTTGTTGTCATTGCAGGCAATTTCAACGCTGTGCGTTACAGGAAAGACATCCTCCTCCTTCATGTGTTACGGCATGAGGGGACGGCATGCAAACCTTATATTTAATAACTAAGGATGTCTGGTGTTTGCTTATGCCAACCCTTCCATTAAATCTCTTTGTAGTGAACAATCATTCGTTATCATGAAGGACTAATGTGACAGAGAGTTGGTTGACTAATCAAACCATCGACCAAGTGTGGTGGAATTATTGTAATCAAAAGGAGAAACTTTTAGATTTATTCAAAACAATCAAACTTTATTATTTAATTACTGCAGTAATGGAGCTGGTCTGTAACCACCCCTGTAGGTGATCACTGAGAACTCATCGAGCTGGTTTGAGCCACAGCATTTTATAGCAAAGTCCATCCTCCTTCAGTCTCCATGACAAACAACAGATGTATGGAATGGGTCACAAGGTTAAGATTTGTATGAAATATGCTTAGAATTCACAGAAGACAGTATCCCATTGTGTAGAGACCAGGGTCTGGCCCTGGAGTCATCTCTCCCTGGTACCGTATAGAACAGAAACTTTAACTCATGCTCTGGAATGCGGTATCCCCAAAGACCCACTTTCAGTTCACACAGATACAATAGAGTTTTAAGAACCCTCTATTCTGTTGCATAAAACAACCATTTGATGTAATAAAAGTATTATAACACAATCTTGTAATTTCCACCATACAAGTCAGTCAGGTTGAATGCCATTAAATCTCTGCGTCAAACATAAACATATTCCACTGCAGAGTAAACGTGCTACAGTCATAATATAACCCAGTCTGTGCAAATCAAGACCAAGGAAAAGAGGAAGGGAAGAACCAAAAATGTAAATATATTTCAAGCCCCAACTAAGACATTTGTGTCCCTAAGGTCGTGGACATCATTCTTATTGTAAAGTAAGAGGATATTTATTGTTACAGTACAATTGAATGATAATGAATTGCATAGGGCATAATGATATAACACATGTTCATTTATTTCACATTTTAGGGACACATCATCAAAAATACAAGACACCATTGCAATAAGTACCCATATCACTCAAGGACCTCCTGCAAGGTATCTGCTGGGAACCAAGAAACGCTGTCTAGATAAGGAAGGCATGCTCAGAAGATGTACCTTTGGAGAGAGAGATCACACTAAGCTCAACAAAACCATTCTGATAGTGGGAGAGACAGGAACAGGGAAGTCAACTCTGATCAACGCCATGGTCAATCATGTCCTAGGTGTAGAGTGGGAGGACAAAGTCTGGTTTGAGATCATTAAAGAGGAAAAAAGAAGTCAGACTGAAAGTCAAACTACAGGAGTCACTATATATGAGATCTTCAGGTGTGAGGCCCTGAGAGTACCCTACTCTCTAACCATCATTGACACTCCTGGGTATGGAGACACCAGAGGTCTCCAAGAAGACAAAATTATATCTGAAAAACTGTTTAAGTTGTTTAGGTCTGCAGATGGAATTCATCAACTTGATGCTGTGGGTTTAGTGGTGAAGGCAAGTGAGAATCGACTCAGTGACAGACTGCAGTACATATTCGAATCAGTTTTGTCTTTATTTGGCAAAGACATGGAAAAGAGCATTGTGACCCTTATCACACACTCAGATGGGATGCCCCCAAAGAATATGCTTGAAGCTATTACAGCAGCAAAAGTTCCCTGTGCCAAAAATAACAAGGATGAACCTGTTCATTTTCTTTTCAATAACTGCCAGTGTGAACTCATTGATGAGAACTATGCGTCCAAACTGAAGTCAGTCTGGGAAGAGGGATCGATTTCCATGCAAAAGTTTTTTACGTCTTTGAATAACATGGAAACAAAGAGTGTGAAGATGACCGAAGGAGTTCTGAGAGAACGCAAACAGCTGGAAGCCAGTATCAGAAACTTACAGGAGCGGATACAAGAGATTGAAAGGAAGCAAAATGAAATCAAGCAGACTCAAAGAGCCCTGGAGAAAAACAAGACAAATGACTTTTCATATGAAGTTGAAGAAACCTACAAAGAAAAGGTTCCTACAAAGGAACAGTGGGACAACAAGGCTACTACCTGTACAGTGTGTAAGGAGAACTGTCACTATCCAGGCTGCTGGTGGGTCCAAGATCTGTCATGGTGTAGTGTGATGAAGAATGATTACTGCACTGTGTGTACTGGGAAATGTCACTTCTCCAAGCATATTAAAGAAAAACAAAAGTATGTTACCAAGACAAGGAAAGTTACAAGGACATTTAAGGAATTGAAATACAAGTATGACAGAGAGGCTGGGGGTGATGTGAATGTGATCATCAGACTTCAGAAAGAGGCAGAAAGAGATTTTGAGGCAGAGAAACACAGGTTGGTGGAAGAATCCTACCAGTGTGTTGTCAAACTAGAAAAGACTGCTTTGAAGGCCATCTCACCGTCCACTGCTCAGCATCTTGGCTTCCTGATTGAAAAGATGAAGGAGACAGGATTCACAGAGAAGGTTCAGAAACTGGAGGAGATGAAGAAGAAAGCTGAGGAACACAAAGTATGGTTCATAAACTGCAGGAGATGAAGAAGAAAGCTGAGAAACACAAAGGAGTTTTGGATTACTGTGGCATGATTATCATAGTTCTATTTACTTAGAGTGATCCCAGAAATAATAACACACTTATGTCGATAACGTACATGTAGCCTATCTATCATCTTTGTAATTCTATTTTAAACCAGGTGAAATAACGTCATTGTATCTGAATATATAAAAATTTCACATGTTCATCTACATTTATGGGTGGAAAAACAAACATCTATTGTAATACATGATTTGGGGAAGGTGAACCCTGTAACATTAGTGTATGTTGTCTAGAAATACATTAATTAAATCAACATAACTGCATATGAGTTCTGAATATTTTTATATTATGAGTCTCTAAGTTTTCCAACGGCCATCATTTGATCTCTTGATTCTAGAGAGTGACACATCAAATCATGCTTATACGACTGATTTATTACATCAACACTGAAAACAACAACACTAAAATACAATAGTTGGAGCTGTAAGTACAGTATATTGTGAGTATTGAGACTGCTGAGACACCTAGTGGAATGTATTGGATGTTCACTATACTAGCCACTATCGCATGATTGTAATGTAGACAACTGAGGACGTTATATATTCAGTAAGATCTTTCTGGAGCTCAACAACATCATCTCTGAAATCCTGACGTCTCTGACAGGGATAGAAGGGTAATGTATCTCCTATTGTGCAGTACACAGTGTGTCTGGTTTGTTGACATTATGCCCAAATGCTTCTGCTTTTAAATATAATTGACTGTCGTACTTCTGTATTTCCTCCATACAACCTACCGGATGTGACAGAAGTTAATGAAATGGATAGATCACTTTTGTAGTTATATTTGTAGTTATAAACTAGGTGGTTCGAGGCCTGAATGCTGACTGGCTATATACCACAGGTATGACAAAACATACATTTTTACTGTTCTAATTACATTGGTAACTAGTTTATAACATTAATAAGGCACCTTGGGGGGGTTGTGGTATATGGCCAATATACCATGGCTAAGGGCTGTATCCAGGCACTCAGTGTTGTGTCGTGGTATATTGGTAATATATCACACACCCCCCCATGCCTTATTGCTTAAATATGCTTTTGCATCTTTTTAATAATTAGACATAAAATATGTATTAGAATAATTATTACAAAAAACATAAGTGTATACTCAGATGATGGGTTGGCTGGTGGATTGGTTGGTGGTTGGCTGGTGGATTGGTTGGTGGTTGGTTGGTGGATTGGTTGTTGGTTGGCTGGTGGATTGGTTGTTGGTTGGCTGGTGGATTGGTTGTTGGTTGGTTGGTGGATTGGTTGGTGGATTGGTTGTTGGTTAGCTGGTGGATTGGTTGGTGGTTGGTTGGTGGGTTGGTTGGTGGATTGGTTGGTTGGTTGGTTGGTGGATTGGTTGGTGGATTGGTTGTTGGTTGGCTGGTGGATTGGTTGGTGGTTGGTTGGTGGATTGGTTGGTTGGTTGGTTGGTTGGTGGATTGGTTGTTGGTTGGTTGGTGAATCAGTTGGTTGGTTGGTTAATTGATTGATTGTGTGCTTTGATGAGTTTTACCTATCTTTGTATTTCTATTGTATGGCCTGAGTCAGGGATGTGGTCAATTCTAATTGAAAACAGTCAATTTAGGAAGTTAGCTGAAATTTTAATTCAGTAATACATTTTTTCTTTTCTATTAGCTTCTAAATAAGCGGAAAAGGAGATATGTGAAAATGTTTACTATTTAGGATTTTAAATTCATATCACTTCCTAAATTGACTTTCCACTTCACAATAACAGCACTTACAGTTGACCGGGGGCAGCTCCAGCAGGGCAGAAATTTAACGAATTGACTTGTTGGAAAGGTGGCATCCTATGATGGTGCCACGCTGAAAGTGTGTTCTTCAGTAAGGCCATTCTACTGATGTTTGTCTATGGAGATTGCATGGCTGTGTGCTCAATTCTATACACCTATCAGAAATGGGTGTGGCTGAAATATCAGGGGTAATGTATCTCCTATTGTGCAGTACATTGTGCAGCTGGTTTATGTATGATGGCAGAGCCCCACCTGTTTTGAGCCCCACATAAAAAAAAATAACATAATATATATATATATATATATACACACACACACACAGTGGGGCAAAACAGTATTTAGTCAGCCACCAATTGTGCAAGTTCTCCAACTTAAAAAGATGAGAGGCCTATAATTTTCATCATAGGTACACTTCAACTATGACAGACGAAATGAGAAAAAGAAATCCAGAAAATCACCTTGTAGGATTTTTAATTTATTTATTTGCAAATTATGGTGGAAAATAAGTATTTGGTCAATAACAAAAGTTTATTTCAATACTTTGTTATATACCCTTTGTTGGCAATGACAGAGGTCAAACGTTTTCTGTAAGTCTTCACAAGGTTTTCACACACTGTTGCTGGTATTATGGCCCATTCCTCCATGCAGATCTCCTCTAGAGCAGTGATGTTTTGGGGCTGTCGCTGGGCAACACGGACTTTCAACTCCCTCCAAAGATTTTCTATGGGGTTGAGATCTGGAGACTGGCTAGGCCACTCCAGGACCTTGGAATGCTTCTTCTGAAGCCACTCCTTCGTTGCCCGAGGCGGTGTGTTTGGGATCATTGTCATGCTGAAAGACCCAGCCACGTTTCATCTTCAATGCCCTTGCTGATGGAAGGAGGTTTTCACTCAAAATCTCACGATACATGGCCCCATTCATTCTTTCCTTTACGGATCAGTCGTCCTGGTCCCTTTGCAGAAAAACAGCCCCAAAGCATGATGTTTCCACCCCCATGCTTCACAGTAGGTATGGTGTTCTTTGGATGCAACTCAGCATTCTTTGTCCTCCAAACACGACGAGTTGAGTTTTTACCAAAAAGTTCTATTTTGGTTTCATCTGACCATATCACATTCTCCCAATCCTCATCTGGATCATCCAAATGCTCTCTAGCAAACTTCAGACGGGCCTGAACATGTACTGGCTTAAGCAGGGGGACACGTCTGGCACTGCAGGATTTGAGTCCTGGCGGCGTAGTGTGTTACTGATGGTAGGCTTTGTTACTTTGGTCCCAGCTCTCTGCAGGTCATTCACTAGGTCCCCGTGTGGTTCTGGGATTTTTGCTCACCGTTCTTGTGATCATTTTGACCCCATGGGGTGAGATCTTGCGTGGAGCCCCAGATCGAGGAAGATTATCAGTGGTCTTGTATGTCTTCCATTTCCTAATAATTGCTCCCACAGTTGATTTCTTCAAACCAAGCTGCTTACCTATTGCAGATTCAGTCTTCCCAACCTGGTGCAGGTCTACAATTTTGTTTCTGGTGTCCTTTGACAGCTCTTTGGTCTTGGCCATAGTGGAGTTTGGAGTGTGACTGTTTGAGGTTGTGGACAGGTGTCTTTTATACTGATAACAAGTTCAAACAGGTGCCATTAATACAGGTAACGAGTGGAGGACAGAGGAGCCTCTTAAAGAAGAAGTTACAGGTCTGTGAGAGCCAGAAATCTTGCTTGTTTGTATGTGACCAAATACTTATTTTCCACCATAATTTGCAAATAAATTCATTAAAAATCCTACAATGTGATTTTCTGGATTTTTTTTCCTCATTTTGTCTGTCATAGTTGAAGTGTACCTATGATGAAAATTACAGGCCTCTCTCATCTTTTTAAGTGAGAGAACTTGCACAATTGGTGGCTGACTAAATACTTTTTTTGCCCCACTGTATATATAATTTAGCACATTTTGGGGAGGGGCTTTGCCTGTTTTGCATGTTATTTTGGCATTAATACATGTCATATATCACTTTGCAAACTATGTGAAAAATAAATATATATATATAATTGAGTTAATAAAGCCGCATAATTTTTTTTTATCCTTGTCATATGAAGTGAACTAATGAAGAGAAATTATAGATAAAACGTATCGGTGCTCATCGGCCATTGGACATACCCATTACACAACAAGTTGGAAATCGCTAATTCAACAATGAGTGGTTTGGAAGGAATCAGCGGCTAACTGCAAGCATTGCAAAGCAATCACTAGCCTGCTATTCAAAGTTCCCACCATAAATCCAGAGAATGCCAGACTTTGATGACAAAGTTTAATGACAAAATTTTCCCACAAAGGACCACCGTGCCACCTTCCTGTTTAAGTGAGCAGGGTGAGTCCAAAAATATATTCTATGATAAATGATTTAATATGCAAGGGAGATATGCATACTGTAGCTAAGAAAGTAATACTAAGTGTATGGTGTGTAGTAAGCTGTTAGTTGCCCATGTGCCTCACCCTAAGAATTTGGTCTATTTTCACTAATATAGTATCGTAAACACATTGTTTGTGGCCGGTGTGTGCTTGTTTGCAGACGTTTTTGTACAGCGTTGACAGTGCTACTGATAGTAGTGGTGGCGCTTGGCTTAAATGTGCAAATTCAGAACACGCAACATTCTATAATAGAGCTGTGTTATTTGACATGTCAAATTGAAAGCTTATTTAACGAGTCAAATAGTGTTATTTTTTTGACACGCAAAGACCCAAACGGCGTTCAATGTACCATTCCCTAATAATTTGGTCTATTTTCACCTCTTAATTTTGCCTACTGTTATAACTTGGTGGTGAACATGTAGCCTATAACCTGTTTTAGAGAAATGTAATCATCGATATTGTAAGAGTTTTCATTGTCTGCTTATATGCCCCCTTTATTTATCCTATGATTCTGACTTGTACAGTGTGTATACTGTAAGAATGGCCCATGTTCTGAATTCTGTCGCTGTACATTTCAAAAGTGCTGAACAAATAGTTATATTGACTAGTCCGTCCTGGCTCGCTCATTAATGTCTTAATCGAAATTATGGGTTGCCTCTTATCTGCTTTTCATCCCCTTATACCATAGTTTGTACATCTTAATTGTCAGTAGAAACCACATTTGTTTAAGCAAGTCAGCCATATCAGCTATGTTTTTTTTAAAGGCAGTAAATGAGGCTGAATGAACTGTTTCACTGCCAGGCAAGGCTCAGCTGATAGTCAGGTGTAGCAGTGGTAAGGTGTTGGGACTGCTGTTGGGACTCTGCTGTTGGGACAGCTTTATGTAGGCCCTAACAGTTTATGGGCACCGTTTGTCACCGTTATAGTGCAATTAATGTATTGTTTAGTGTTGTGTAGTGGCTTTGCTGGCATGCAACTCACATTGTTTGCCACACCAAGATTTACATGCTAAAATCACCACAGGGCTGTACTGTAGACTGTCTCAGGAGTGCCCTGTGCTTCTAGACTCTTTTCTGGAGCAGTGCTCACTTTGTCCAACAGGTAGCGGTCTTCTACTGCTGGTTGCTGCTGCAAATTGCTGTAGATTTCCTCTGTCTGGCCCTGTACTGCTGCTGCTGCTGCTGCTCCTGCTGGTACTGCGGATCCTGGTTTCCGTGCAGTGTCGTAGATTAATGTTACCTCAGGACCCTCTGTGTTCTGTGGTTCCAGCCTCTCCGCTGGTGGAGCGCACACTGGGTTGACCTGTCAGGAGATTAGACATTTTACTGTAAACACATTCAAATGATCATTCTTTATAATGTTATAAAAACATGGCTTGAGCGTCCTGAAAAAATTAGTTTTTGGAGATATACGTTTTTTCCAGGACACTGACAATGGATAAATGATGGACAGAGGAGTCACCTGCAGTGGCAGTTCTTCTTTACAGGACCTTTTTCTGGCTGATATGATGCATCCTACACTAACTAGCACACCAACGAAGAAAACTACACCAATACCACCCACAATTGTACTAACTGGTGATGCTGCAGCACGCCCCTTCTTCTCTCCAATACCTGAGTGGTCACACACACGCACAGTACACACATTTTATATTTTATATAAAGTACTAGCCTATAATACAATGATAGAGGTTTGCACAGCAGGTGCTTACAAAATATTACATGTAAGCAGAAACATGCAGTCGATTATACCAGAAATTAAACTGCACAAAACTCACCCTGCACTGTTAGTCGGTATGTAACAGTTGACTCTTTCCAGTTTCTCCAACTGGTTGCACTTGTAATATAAGTTCCACTGTCTGTATCTATCAGATTATTAATGAACAGAGAATGTTTCCTAGGGTTATAATCTACCTACTCCTATTATATAGGATTATATTGGAGAGATCTATTTTTCCTCAACTATTACATCACTTTTGAACAGCCATGTAATTCCTTTGAGTTTATCAGGTAGTTCTGCAACAGCCAGACACACTGAACCTCCCTTCAACCCATACTGGTATATTGGAGGGTCTTCAGCCAAGTCCCTAAAGAGAGAAGTAACAGGTTTACTAGGTGCAAGGTTTGAACCTGTTTTTTCAGCAATTAATAAAATACCAAAAACAGGCAAAAAAATACAACTCTGTTCATTTACATTTATGATTCCTTCTCCTAACCGTTATTTAAAATGTTTGTTTTGTCAAATCAACTATGTGGAAATGTAATCACCACACTTGTTTGCTGTGTAATTATGCACCAGAAATGTATCATATATAAAAACAAATAATTTGTTTGTTCTCTTCATCACAACTTCCCATGTGAATGCTGTTCAGTATTGTCACGAACAGCTAGAAGTGGTGGGTGTGGAGTCAGACGCAGAGAGCACGGTGTAGGGAAAAATGCTCCTCTTTAATCTGGCGTGTGAATAAAACTCCCAACACACAGCAGGCGCACAAACAAACAAGGCGCTCAAAACAGGACAAGGGCACAAATGACGACATGCACGAACGTCCACCAAAAACAGAGAAACAAGCCCGCACAAAAGGAGGCGGGCTTGACCGGCTTAAACAGCCCTAGAATTAAAACACAAAACAGGTGCAAACAATAGAACAATCAACAGAAAGGAAAGGAGGATCGGTGGCAGCTAATAGGCCGGTGACGACGACCGCCGAACGCCGCCCGAACAGGCAGAGGAGCCACCGTCGGTGGAAGTCGTGACAAGTATCTGAATCTGGGTTGGGGTCAATAAGAATTATGGGCTAAACATAATGTGGGTTATTTGATAACGCTGTGTTATTTTAACCCAACCTGTTGGGTTGTTGAGATTACCAAAAAATGTGTTAATTTAAGCATCAGTTCGTTATTTTTTACTCTCACACTGGGTTGACCTAGCAGCTGGGTCTTTTTTTATGTAATCCTTAGGTTATTTTCCAGAGGCGTGGCTTATTAGTGGCGTGGTCTTATTGACCACTTATGAGAGTAGGCCTAAATGCCTTTCCTGTTCATCATGTTAAAGGTGAAGTTTTATTTTTTACAACCAAATTGCAATTTTTTATGTTATAGAAGGGTGTGATTAGAATTGTTTTTGAGAAACTTACCCCAGCTGCATATCAGTTCCTCATTGCTTGTTGTGCAGTATCAGGACACGCAAAAGACAAAATCTCCCAAAACATAAAAATATGTCCTTTTAGAAACTGACACGCTCTCAGTATAGTGATTTAGGTCTTTAGATATAGACTTTAGATATAGGCTCTCAGTATAGACTTCATCACTATACTGAGAGCTTGTTTTGGAGCCTTTGTTCATGTTTTTTTGGGACCCTCATATTACACAACAAGGATGAGGAAGTGATTTTCTGTTTGGCATAACCACAGACAGATATTTCTGTGAAGCATCCACTTGGTGTTTCCACTCAGTGCCAAATACGTGAAAAAACACACAAAAGGTGTCTGGACCCTTCTATAACATGCCATTTACATAAAAAACAGAGATTTGGTTGTAAACAGATAACTTCTCCTTTAAGTTTACATCCTTTTATTTTTTTTTACGCATTCTTCTATAATATGAAGATTATTTACTACATATTATAATACAGTATGGCACCTTATTGTATTGCAAAAATGGGATTTACATAGGCTTTTAGGGAACTCATACACTTAAGCATCATTGAAGCTACAAAAAAGTCTCAATGTTCAACCTTGACAGTCTCAATGTTCAACTATGCAACCGAACAGATGAACAGGAATAACATTTACTCTCATTGGTGGCTAAAAATAACTATCTGAAAGCCACACCCCTACAAAATTATGCCTCCAGTCTTCTGATCTGAGTCGTTGGGTCATATCTCAATTACCCAGCACCCATAATCCAACAGGTTTTAAAGAAAACTAAGCAACCCAAAGCCTGCAGTTGGGTCAACAAAACTGTGTAATAGGCTGTATACAACAATACTATAATGCCTTGAACGAGGTTTGGTAGTAGGTACCAGGCGCACCGGTTTGTGTCAAGAACTGCAACACTGCTGGGTTTTCCCGTGTGTATCAAGAATGGTCCAGTAAAGGACATCCAGCCAACTTCACACAACTGTGGGAAGCATTGGAGTCAACATGGGCCAGCATCCCTGCGGAATGCTTTCAACACCTTGTAGATGCCATGTCCCAACGAATGTACGCTGTTCTGAGGGAAAACGGTCTGTAAACAGACCATAAATGTCTCAATTTTTGTATTCTTGGAAATATGTCAAGCTATTATATGATACAATTTCAGAACTTGTTGCATTTATAACTTGTCTAAGTCCTATCATCTACTGATTTCTGACAGTGTATGGCTGCGGATTGACTGTGTTGTTTGAATGGAATGTTAGCATATTGGCAGTTAATTTGAGCATTTTATGGAATCATTCCTTTAAAACTGTCTGGCTAGCTAGCTAACAAACATACAGTGCAGATAAAATCTTCAAATTCATTATTTTACACTATCTCATCACAGCAAACATGGGCTAAACTGGCAAACAATGTTTGACCAACTCCCTGACCAAAATGGCTGCTATTTAGCCCATCATAAGAAGGTTAATTTCCATTCTAGTATTCTAATGTCATTAATCACCTTGACCTTCTCTGTATGATGAGGCAATACGCAATAACTGTTAGTCATGCATACTGTACTTAGGTTACCACTTGGAATTCAATACAGTAATGGAAACATTCAATATTGTTACCGTGTTAAATCACATTCTGACTTATGAGTCTGATCTTTGTTTACTTGGAAGACCCCTTTGTAATCATAGGCATGAATGTCCACATTTCATTTTTCAGTTTATTAAAAACAGTGAAGGCATTTGTGTGTGTTGGTTGTATAACTACAGTAGTTTAATGTTAAAGTATAGTGAGAGGTCCTTACTATCTTAGATGAGGGGGGTTATAAAATGTTGCACATCACATCAATATTCACCTGTTTTGTTCGGGTAGTTCATCTGACCAGTTTGTTCAGTCTGTTTGAGTTAGGATTGTTTTGTCTGATTCAGGGTAGCCAGACTTGTTTGTTCAACCTGTTTGAGGTTGTGAAAGCAATTCGTTGCAAACACAATTCATTCATCTTATTCAATCAGTCCGAGTCAGGCGGGTCATTCAATTCATCCAGCTAGCTCGTCTGGGGCATTTGTTCGATTCGTCTGTCTGTCCTGTTGACTGTTCTGCTCAATCCATTTTGGGGTGGCAGCTGTCCATCTGCATGGTCAAATACAAATAAGTAGAAATACTATGGATACAAACAAACAAAGAAATACAAAACCCTAGAAAATAGAACATAGAATGCTAACCCCAAATCACACCCTGACCAAACCAAAATGAGACATAAAAAGGCTCATACAGGTCAGGGCGTGACAGTACCCCCAAAGGTGCGGACTCCGGCCGCAAAACCTGCACCTATAGGGGAGGGTCTGGGTGGGCATCTATCCACGGTGGCGGCTCTGGTGCGGGACGTAGACCCCGCTCCACCTCTGGCTCCCTCCGCTTTGGTGGGGCCTCTGGTGTGGGGACCTTCGCAGCCGACCCCGGACAGGGGACCCTCGTTGCGGGTCCCGGAATGGGCACCCTCGTTGCGGGCCCCGGACTGGGCACCCTCGTTGCGGGCCCCGGACTGGGGACCGTCTCTGGAGGCTCCGGACTGGGGACCGTCTCTGGAGGCTCTGGTCTATGGACCGTCTCTGGAGACACCGGGCTGGGGACCGTCTCTGGAGACCCCGGACTGGGGGCCTCGTGCTTTGGATCATCGCTGGAGGCTTCGTGGCCTGGATCATCGCTGGAGGCTTCGTGCCATGGATCATCGCTGGAGGCTTCGTGCCCTGGATCATCGCTGGAGGCTTCGTGCCATGGATCATCACTGGAGGCTTCGTGCCCTGGATCATCGCTGGAGGCTTCGTGCCATGAATCATTCCTGGAGGCTTCGAGCCATGGATCGTCACTGGAGGGACACACAGGAGGACTGGTCCGTGGAGCAGGTACTGGATAGACCAGGCTGGGGAGACACACAGGACGACTGGTCCGTGAAGCAGGCACTGGATGGACCGGGCTGTGGGGAAGCACTGGAGATCTTGTGCTGGGAGCAGTTACAGGATACACTGGGCCGTGAAGGTGCACTGGAGGTCTCGAGCGTACAGCCTGCACAACCCGTCCTGGCTGAATGGTTAATTTCGCCCGGCAAATGCGGGGCGCTGGCACAGGACGTACTGGGCTGTGGAGACGCACCGGAGACACAGTACGCAGAGCCGGCGCAGGATATCCTGGTCCGAGGAGGCATACTGGAGACCAAGAGTGCTGAGCCGGCACAGGCTGAACGCTCACCCTAGCCCGACAGATACGGGGAGCTGGAATGTAGCGCACCGGGCTGTGAACACCGTGCGCGTCACCGTCACCGCCTGACCAGTACGACGCCCCCTCCGGTAAGCCCGGGGAGTTGGCTCAGGTCTCCAACCTGGCTCAACTAATCTCCCCGTGTGCCCCCAAAATAAAATTGGGGGCTGCCTCTCGGGCTTCCTTGCTAGCCGTGTTCCCTCGTAATGATGCCGTTCCGCCTTTGCTGCCTCCAGCTCCTCCTTGGGACGGCGATATTCCCCAGCCTGCCTCCAGGGTTCCTTACCGTCCAGGATCTCCTCCCATGTCCAGGATTCCAGATGACCACACTGCTTGGTCTTTTGGGGGTGGGAAGTTCTGTCACGATCGTCGAAGGAAGTAGACCAAAGCGCAGCGTGGTGAGCGTACATATTCCTTTATTTTAGGATGACGCAGACGCAGACAAAAACAATAAACAATACAAAAACAACCGTGAAGCTTACAGGGCATAAGTGCCACAAACAAAGTTAACTTCCCACAAAGAAAGGTCAAGTACAAAATAAACTGCAAAATCCGGATGGATTTTCCTCTGGTTTTCGCCTGCTATACCAGTTCTGTTATACTCACAGACATTATGTTAACACTTTAGAAACCTCAGAGTGTTTCCTATCCAATAGTACTAATTATGTGCATATCCTATTTTCTGGGCCTGAGTGGCAAGCATTTTTATTATAGCCATAAATCTCTGTTTGGTTGGCGCGTTAAGATCAGAAAATCCACCGTTGAGTCGCCCATTGAACCGTGAAGAGAACACGTTCAAATTATACCTATACACTTTCTACAAACAAATCAAACACCATTTTTAATGTATCTTTAGGTATCATTTTGTGTATATTTGCTGTAATATTTAAACCGGACGATAACGTGAACGATAGGAAAGACAAAGTGTTGTGCGTTCACAATCTCGCGCGTGTCAAACCTTGTTTACAAAAGTGGTCCCCTGACTTCTTCCTGTTCCTATCTGTTCTGGTTACTCCTAGAATTCCCAGTCTTTGTTTAGAGACTGTTGACATCTAGTGGAAGCCATAGGTACTGCAGTCTCAGTCCTACATAACATTGTATGCAATAGGTACAATGGGGAAGATGGACATTTACAAAAAAAACTGCAAATCCGGATGGATTTTCCCTGGGTTTTCGCCTGCTATATCAGTTCTGTTATACTCACATACATTATTTTAACACTCTTCGAAGCTTCAGAGTGTTTCCTATCCAATAGTACTAATTATGTGCATGCCCTATTTCCTGGGCCTGAGTGGTAGGCATTTTACTTTGGGCACGCCACACTCTCCAAAACCGTCACCTATGCAGCCGCTCCCTAAGAAGTTAAACAATTTTGTATATAATGTTTACAATGTACTCTATACCATCTACTGCATCTTGCCTATGCCGGTCAGCCATCGCTCATCCATATATTTATATGTACATACTCTTATTCATTCCTTTACACTGTGTGTATAAGGTAGTTGTTGTGAAATTGTTAGATTACTTGTTAGATACTACTGCATGGTCGGAACTAGAAGCACAAGCATTTCGCTACACTCACATTAACATCTGCTAACCGTGTGTATGTGACCAATAACATTTGATTTTGATTTAAAAAAATAAAATAAAAAAAAGTACAGATGTGAGGGGATGAGATTAGGTCTGCCCCAGAGGTCACAACCCAGGGTATACAACACCATTTAAATATTTCCTCTCCCTTTTCTTTCCCTGTCCTTCAGAAACCATTTAAAAATGTTCCAAACATTTCCATCTTTCTGCATACCCAATTTAAAACTGAATTGAAAAGACCCCATCCAAAATAAATCCCACAGTATCAACACCGCTAACGCATATTCATAACCATTACATTTTGTGTGCGTGCTGGTGAACCGTAGGTTAAAAACACACATGAACAGGCCTCAGTTATTATCTGGAACTCCGTTTATTGCCTAATCCAGATACTTTTATACTTAAAACTGCCGAATATCACTAACTGCTATCTCCAACACCACAGCCTCCAGGGACATTCGAACGAGAGAATTAAACCCCATTACATTTCGTTAGCATTCAATATACTACATTTTCATCAGCAATCCAAAAGTATTCATTAGAAACCAAACATGATCATTGTAAATCCACTGTCCTTACAACAATCATTAAATGTTTGTTTCAATCCACCAACGTTTATGTATCTTTTATTTAGCATGTACTATTCTCCATAACCACCGCACCACAATGTCCATGAACTAACTAAAATATATATATAATTTAGGTTTGGTAACCCCTATGCTAATTTCCTGTGACCCCTCCACCCTTTCGTCCATTCTAGAAATCTATTACAGAATAAGACGACATAAAATGTCTCATGAGATAAAAAAAACTAAGGCTTTCTGAGTTTTCAAGGAGTGTTTGGCCAGATCATTTACATGTGTTACCTCTTTAGAATCCCTTCCCCTGGCATTTTGCCTAGATTCTTCAACCCAAAATATGTTTTCCTGTGGCAGATTTAGCTAATTTCTCATCATAAGGATATTTGATCCCTGGCCTCTATTAAAAGTTAGGTAAGATGTGATCTTATACGTCTTCCTTCACATATAAACTGTATCTCTATGAACCACTATCGATCAAACCGAAAAATGCACCCACTTGCATAGCGGCATTTCCTCTGAATGCAGCAGATTCCAGTATCACCCCACAATTGTCGTTTTGATCACAGGTTTCAAACATGCCATCAAAGACGAAGTACCAATTCTATCAATGTACTCACATACCCAGTCTTTTGTAGCTAAATACCTCTATTAATTCACCATATTCGAGCCGAATTGGTAGAATGCTTCTTTCAGCTACTCTATGGCTTTATTAAAATCCTCTAGCTCCATTTGGAGAATCGGGGCCGTCTGTAGTTATTAATCCCAAACCTCTCCCAACTGTGTCTAGGGTGTTTTAGATTTCTTCACTCCTGTCTATAATACACACCTTCTATTAAGTATTTTCCAAGGTAGCGCTACCCACTTCCCCAGATAATAATTCATTGGTCACGGCACTTAATTGTTATGGAACAGAGACTCAAGACAAAAGGTTCCAAAAGAGAAACAGGTTTATTGAAACAATGACGGTGAGTCCCAGTGGTAAATAGTAGTAGAGAATGTCTCTGTTAGGTGACAATGGGAAATCCGGACAGGTTATAGTTTTCTTGTAGATGATGGAGGTAGCCGGATGATGATGACTGGAACCAGGAAGACGAAGGAGACACTGGAAGGCAGATGAATAATGCTAACATCAAAGGTTTAGGTAAGAGGAACTGGGAGTGAGTCCTTACTCAAACGAGACCAGACAAAGTGACTGTGTGAAGAGAGTGCCTTTATGCTGACTGTGCTGATGATCAAATGACATGCAGGTGCGGGTGATTAGAACTCAGGTGACAGTGATCCCTGTGATTGTGTGGTGGTGGAGCCTGGCTGATCCCTGACATTAATACCTTGTATTAGAACCTATACTATAGCGTCTGCAAATGTATTGCTGGAGAGTACGGATGACTTAATGTCTTATTCTAGTATTGCCTCAAATATCACTGTTGTTGATATCCCACATCACCAAAATTATTCACACTTGTCTTCCTATTTCAACATAATCTTTAATGGTTCACCACCCCAACAGAGCATTTAACTAACCTCTCTTTCACACACACACTCACACCCTGCGCTCTCACGGCCACTGAAACTGGGCTTCCAACCTTCTTATGGGTTTTGCCAATATACCGTTACACTTGGGTTTTACCCTCCACAGATCTATTCTGCTCGGGACTTACTCTAAACTTTATAGTACTAGCATATACCACAAAGCTACGACCGGTCATAACACAATGGGCCTACTGAATAAACTCAGGCTTTTTAGGTCCGTATCCTATAATTATTCAGCCTACAATTCTCATCTCCCCAAGATGTCGAAATGAGTGGTAACAGGTGTAGGAACTGTGCCTATCTTATTTGGTGTGCTGGCTCCTGTTCCACTGATCTGGACTCTTTGGTTTGATCAAAAATCATGGAGAATCCTGCCGACAACTTTTCAGAGTAAATAACTCAACGGACACTAGAAAAGCTTAACCAAGTTTAATTCTTCCCAAAGGTCAACACGACTGTATTCAGACATCACATGTTTCCACCACCAGTATATATACTCCAATTTAGCCACTCCTCCTCCTCTCAAATCCTTACATCTTTTATTGTCTGACTGGAAGACCAAGTGATAGGATAAACCATTGTTTCTCCCTTAAGGGAAACTGACCTGACCTCAACCCCCTTGAGCCCTAATCCAAAGTTCTCCACCCGTCTCCCCAAACACATTCCAGAACCATCTGGCTCCTACAGATAACCATTAACTTCTGATGTAAAAACCAGTCTCTTTCACTCCTTATATACTATGCTTCTGAATATAACAATGTTCCAAGTTTAACTCAGAAATGATCAATATTTAGCATAGTTGTATGTGAAAAGGATAACTTTTATAATGTTTCACTATTTGTACTTTTATGAAATTCACTGAGGATGGTTCTCCCCGTCCTCCTCTGAGGAGCCTCCACTGATCTACACCTAAAAAGTAATTTTATCAAAACTCTCCAACAGCGAAATCATTGGAAATATATCCATATGATGTGTGTCAAATCATGTTCAAATAATCTGTTCATGTTCAAATAATGTTATGATCTTCTCTCAAAGCCCTCCCCAAACCTGAATTGAATGTAGAGCTAAACACTGTGTTCCCTGGAGAGACAGTTACTCTGACGTGTTCAGTAGGGTCTGACAGTAGCTGGAGCTATAAGTGCTACAAAGACAGGAATGATAATGTAGTATCCCAGTCTGCTAGACTCACTGTAACAGGAGGCACACTCACCATCAGTAGAGCTGCTGAGTCTGACCAGGGTCTCTGCTGGTGTCAGGGAGAGATCCAGTCCAGATGCATATCATAATTTATCAGTGATCCCGCCACCCCGCACCGCTCTAATTCAGAAGGGTTGGGTTAAATGTGGAAGACACATTTCAGTTGAATGCATTCAGTTTTACAACTGACTAGTTACTGACCTGAATGGTGAGGAAATGTCTTGTCTTAGTAATACACTGTTTATATTGAATCATTCATGATGTACAGTACCAGTCAAAAGTTTGGACACACCTACTCATTCAAGGGTTTTTCTTAATTTTGTACTATTTTCTACATTGTAGAATAATAGTGAAGACATCAAAACTATGAAATAACACACATGGAATCATGTAGTAACCGAAAAAGTGCAAAACAAATCAAAATATATTTGAGATTCTTCAAAGTAGCCACCCTTTGCCTTGATGACAGCTTTGCACACTCTTGGCATTCTCTCAAACAGCTTCATGAGGTAGTCACCTGGAATGCATTTCAATTAACAGGTGTGCATTGTTAAAAGTTAATATGTGGAATTTCTTTCCTTCTTAATGCATTTGAGCCAATCAGTTGTGTTGTGACAAGGGAGGGGTGGTATATAGAATATAGTCCTATTTGGTAAAAGACCTTGTCCATATTATGGCAAGAACAGCTCAAATAAGAAAAGAGAAACGACAGTCCATCATTACTTTAAAACATGAAGGTCAGTCAATGCGGTACATTTCAAGAACTTTTAAAGTTTCTTCAAGTACAGTCGCAAAAACCATCAAGCACTGTGATGAATGGTTCTCGTGAAGACCACCACAGGAAAGGAAGATCCAGAGTTACCTCTGCTGCAGAGGATAAGTTAATTCAAGTTACCAGCCTCGGAAATTGCAGCCCCCAAAAATGCTTCACAGAGTTTAAGTAACAGACACATCTCAACATCAACTCTTCAGAGGAGACTGTCAACATTTGGCCGGGTGGTTTCTGGGTTTTGACCACTAGAGGCTCCCATTGTGTTTTTTGTCTGATCCTTTCTTTTCCTTTTCCCTTGTTTCCAGTTATTAATTGCACCTGTGCCTCGTTTCCCTTGTATGTATTTAAACCCTTAGTTTTCCTTAGTTCTTTGCTCTGTGTTTGTATGTTAGCACCCTGCCTCAGTGAAGCTGTGTACGTTCTTTGCTCCAGTTGGATTCTCTTGTGGAACTTTGTTTTGGGTATCGTTATCTTTGGATTATTCTTTTGAGATTATATTTCTTGCTGTTCCTTCTCTCCATGTGGATTTACCTTTTTTGTCCAGTTGGATTATTTTTTCCTGAAGTTCTTTCGATTTTTTTTTTTTTTTTTTTTTTGGGTCATTATTAAATACACCATCTCTATTACGGCTGTGTCTGCCTCATCTTCTGGGTTCTGCCGACTACTTGTGGCTCCGGGTGCTAAAAGACTGGTTCTCACACCGGAGACCCGAGTTCGCTACTGGGTCCTGACAGAGACTGTGTGAATCCGGCCTTCATGGTTGAATTGCAGCAAGGAAACACCTACTAAAGTACACCAATAATAAGAAGATACTTGCTTGAGCCAGGAAACATGAGCAATGGACGTTAGACCGCTGGAAATCTGTCCTTTGGTCTGATGAGTCCAAATCTTTCTTGGGGGTTCCAACCGCCGTGTCTTTGTGACACAGTGTAGGTGAACAGATGATCTCCACATGTTTGGTTCCCACCGAGAAGCATGGAGGAGGAGGTGTGATGATGTGGGGGTGCTTTGCTGGTGACACTGTTGGTGACTTATTTAGAATTCAAGGCACACTTAACCAGCATGGCTACCACAGCATTCTGCAGCGGTACACCATCCCATCTGGTTTGCGATTAGTGGGACTATCATGTGTTTTTCAACAGGACAATGACCCAACACACCTCCAGGCTGTGTAAGGGCTATTTGATCAAGGAGAGTGATGGAGTGCTGCATCAGATGACCTGGCTTCCACAATCATCGGTCCTAAACACAATTGAGATGGTTTGGGATTAGTTGGACCACAGAGTGAAGGATAAGCAGCCAACAAGTGTTCAGCATATGTGGAAACTCCTTCAAGACTGTTGGAAAAGCATTCTAGGATAAGCTCGTTGAGAGAATGCCAAGACTGTGCAAAGCTGTCATCAAGGCAAAGGGTGGCTATTTGAAGAATCTAAAATCTCAAATATATTTTGATTTAACACTTTTTTTGGTAACTACATTATTCCATATGCGTTATTTCAAAGTGTTGATGTCTTCACTATTATTCTACAACGTAGAAAATAGTAAAAATAAAGAAACTGTTGAATGAGTAGGTGTGTCCAAACTTTTGACTGGTACTGCATGTGCCAGTCTTGTTGCTGTTTAATAGCAATAACAGATTCCTGTTCAGATTCCTCCATTATCTCACTCTAATTTCATTTAATAAAAACATTAATTTGGTAACCTAACTGCATTTGTCTCCATATTTAACTGTGTTTCCACAGCTCTACCTTTGGCCACAGTGAGTATCTCTCTCCTCAGGGTCTCGTCTACTCTGGAGAGACAGTCACTCTGAAGTGTGACATACCAGACTACACAGACTGGGATTACCACTGGTTCAAAAATAAACAAGAGTCCTGGTAAAACCCTCACCACTCTGTCTAACCAGGCTGGTCAGTACAGATGTGTTGGGGTGAGGACAGGTCGGCCTCAGAGGTGTCAACTCAGTGTTTTCCTCCCCATCAGAGTTACTGGTGAGTTCACTATTGATGCTCCATCACTAACTTGTTGTTGTCGTAGTGTATCAGGACACTGGATCTTTCCACTCAATCCTATTGCAATACCAACAGATTATCACCCGTCGACTACACTGACTTCAGACAAAGAGGACGTATTCACAGGAGACAGTGACACTGACCTGCACTGTAGAGTCTTCTGGATGGACGTTTTACTGGTACAGACACAGACCAGACTCTACACCAGTAACCACAACCTCTGGCTACTCCTACACACTCAGCTGGGTCAGTGTCTCTGATGGAGGACAGTACTGGTGCAGAGCTGGGAGAGGAGACCCAGTCTACTACACCCTGTACAGTGACCCAGTCCAGCTACATGTTACTGGTGAGTCTGAAATAGTTTTATGATAAATGGATACTATTTTACATTGATAGAAAGTCATCTAGGCTACAATATTTTGTCTGCTTACTGTATCCCAACAACTGTGGCTAACTTGAAGCTATATTCATGAGTAAACCTAATGATATTGTTTATTCAGTTAGTTGGCTGTGTTGTGTCTGTGCAGAGAGACCTGTTGCTGTTCTGACCCTCCAATCCAACAGGAAACAAATATTCTGTGGAGAGACTGTCACTATGAGATGTGACATACAGGGGGGAGGAGACTCTGACTGGCTGTATGAGTGGCATAATGACAGGAAGTCAGTCTACTCTAATACAAATCCAGAGTACAGAATCAGTCCTGTCTACATGTCTAACAGTGATATATATATATATATATATATACCTGTAAGGGTGTGAAGGGGAAACAAGCGCTCTGAAACCAGTAATGCCCCAAGGAATTACCCAGGGCCAGGCTCCTGATACTGGGTATACACTTCTGCAGCATGGTCAGTTTCTCAGCCCAGAAAATAGCACTCTCTGTAACCTCATACACTGTCTCATCAGCATCCACTTTATATAACATGTTACTGTACTCTTTGTCCCTGAGGGAGAACCAACCTAACTTACCTTTCTGTCTCTTCATTGACCAACAGGTGGTGCTCACATCTACGATACGATCAATCCCTCAGACAACAAAGTTAATGGTACTGTATAGTGTATGTTATGTTTAATATGAATAGAGTTACTGCTGCTGTTCTTCATGTGTTTAATATGAATACAGTATAGAGTTACTGCTGCTGTTCATCAGGGATATTACCAATAGATACATAAAGACCTTACACAACTGTTTCCAGAATTTTTTCCGACGCTACAAAATGAATGACTCATCGAAAATACAAACACACAGAATGCAATTTAACGTAAATATATTTAGAAGAAAAAATTTGCAGTTACACAAATACCACACAATCAATTACAATATAGGATTAAAGATATAACCCCTGGGTACAGAGAGTGCACTCTTATAACTCAGTCACTGACTCTGTTCAACCTAGCAAGCAGCAAAACAGCTCCAGAATTCTCCACACAGCAGCAGGTGAATTCAGGTAAATTCAATAGATAATTAACAAGACTTTCTGTACACTTGTAAGAAGTAAGTGAAATTAAGCAACCGTCTTTTTGCTAAATGCAATCCTTAATCAAAAATAATAGTGTCCGTCTCAGTTCTCCTCATGTCTTCGAGCAGCATCACCCATTCCAGTGCCTCAAAAGTCCCATGTTCACGCGATAGGCCCATTTAATTTATGATAATGTCCTTTTAGTTTAAGAGCTGTTTTGAAAAGACCAATAGAAATTTCCCCCTGTTTTGGTGGGATGGACATTTGGCCTTCCATGGTGACATCACCATGTCAAAATTGTGTTAATACACCAATAAGAGTTCCGAACAGCTCATTTTCAGTTTCTCCCTCCCCACTCAGACCCCTTCCAGAGAGTCCTAGCAAAATTCTTGCCTGAGAAATTACCCTTTGCGAAAGAGCTTTTTGCTTATTTTTGACAATTTTAATTGAAAACAATCATAGGTTGGTACTTAATTGTTACCCAGAAATGATTTGATATTGAGATGAAAACTAATGGACCTTTACTGATGTTTCATTGAAGCTTGCACATGAAACTAACACAACCTAGACTGAACAGCAGAGGCTGTAGTAAAACGACATGTTTCTAATACATGGTTTATCAGGGTATTACACTTATATTGAACTAATGCTCATATATCATAGTATGCAGTATATCTCTTTTATTCTTAGGACTTTGTTTGACTGCATGCACAAGGGATAAATAACTTTGTGGTGATATGTTACAGGTCCTGGAGGGATAAATAACTGTGTGGTGATGTGTTACAGGGCATTGAGGGAGATGGAGGGACACACCATCAGAGGAGAAGCAGGAGCAATCTGGGAATATGGGTTATGCATGCTCGACGCACACATGCAGGCATGCTCACACACACACACACACAAAAACATGCACGCATGCACACACACACATGCACACGAACACACAAATACAGAAAAAACATTCATTTTTACAAGTGAACATGTGAAGTATTCCAAAAACACGTTTTCATGTGATCTTATGTTAAGTTAATGTGATAACATCTGGCAACATGTGAAAACGTAATTTCACGTTACTTTACTTGTGTGTTTTTCTGTGAGGGATCCACACACACAATAACACCTTGTATATTAAGGATTTGTATGTTATTGTCACGACTTCCGCCGAAGTCGGTCCCTCTCCTTCTTCGGGCGTCGGTCGACGTCACCGGTCTTCTAGCTACCGCCGATCTACTTTGCAATTTCTATGTGTCTTGTCTTCATTATACACACCTGACCCAACACACCATAGAGAAACCTAGAGAGCTCTATGGCCAGGGCGTGACAGTACCCCCAAAGGTGCGGACTCCGACCGCCACCTAGAGTCAATGGGGGACTTGAGTGGGCTTTTGTTGGTGGTGGCTCCGGTGCGGGCCGTACCGATCCGAGAAGACGCACTGGAGGCCCGGTGTGTGGAGCAGGAACAGTACGTACCAGGCTGGGACGACACCTTAAAGGCCTGGTGCGTGGAGCAGGAACAGTACGTACCAGGCTGGGACGACATCCTAGAGACCTGGTACGTGGAGCAGGAACAGTACGTACCGGGCTGGGACGACACCCTAGAGGCCTAATACGTGGAGCAGAGACAGGCCGTGCCGGGTACTCGATGCACACAGTGGGCCTGATGCGTGGAGCAGGAACAGGATGTGCTGGGCTCTCGATGCGCTCAGGGAACCTAATGTGTGGAGCAGGAACAGGCCGTGCCAGGCTCTCGATGCGCTCAGGGGACCTGATGCGTGGAGCAGGGACAGGCCGTGTCAGGCTCTCGATGCGCTCAGGGGACCTGATGCGTGGAGCAGGACGTGCTCGGCTCTCAATGCGCACAGGGGACCTGATGCGTGGAGCAGGGACAGGACGTGCCGGGCCCTCAATGCGCACAGGGGGCCCGATGCGTGGAGCAGGAACAGGCCGTACTGGGCTGTGGAGACGCACCGGAGATACAGTGCGCAGAGCCGGCCCAGGATATCCTGGTCCAAGGAGGCGCACTGGAACCCACGAGCGCTGAGCCGGCACCCTCCTTCCAGGCTGGTCGCTCACCCTAGCCTGACAGATGCGGGGAGCTGGCATGTCGCGCCCCGGGCTGTGAACACGCACTGGAGACACCGTGCGCTTCACCGCATAACACGGTGCCTTACCAGTGCGATGTTCCCACCGGTAAGCATGGGGAGTTGGCTAAGGTCTCCAACCTGGCACAACCAACCTCCCCATGTGCCACCCAAAAAAAAAAGAAAATTGGGGCTGCCTCTCGGGCTGGCAAAAAAACAATAAACAGCCCATAACACAGGTGTACACACAAATACAAACAATAACCCACAAGGCAAGTGGGGCAGGGAACCAACTTAAATAGGATTCCCAATTAGAGGCAACGACCACCAGCTGCCTCTAATTGGGAACCTAACCAAAAACAAACAGAGTTCCCTACATAACCCTAGTCACGCCCCTGACCCAACACACCATAGAGAAACCTAGAGAGCTCTCTATGGCCAGGGCGTGACACCATGGTTTTGTGCGTGTTTGTTCATTGTTAGATGATCTTCATTGTGAGCTTGTATTTAACTACCAATTTTGGTAGTATGTATTTTGAGTAAATATACGTGAATACTCATCTCCGTTGTCCTGACTCTGCTTACCTGCTACACTGAGACACCTGACAGTTATTTTAATTTACCAGATCAATACAACAAATATATTTAATTTAGCCATATGTGTATTACTGTAACAGCTTAAATAAATGATATGGTGTAATGATGATAGATCTTATAAACAGCTACAGTAATTCTATCTGCTTTGTATTGTGTATTGAATTGTTGGGTTGTAAATGTACTGTAATGTATTATCATTGATTCATCATTCAGATGATAGAATAACATATTTTGTATATGAATGTCACATATAGATGTTTGCTTCTAATGATCTGTACTTTTACAATATCTTTGCATTGTGCTTTTTTAATAAACGTTTTATATTTTATCCACCAGATTGAATGAATGCTTTGTTACTGTAAACAGATATTGTCCTCATGGTCAACTATTCCATACAACCAACCTACTTTGGTCAGCCCTCCTTTCAGCATAATAGAGTTCTTGGGATCCTCAACTTTACTGGAAAAGTGTTAGAGTGGCAACATTTCAGTGTTCAAACAACATTGTTGACAGCCTCACTCTATAATGAAATGTTAGGCATTACATTGGATACTGACTTTAATACACAAAGAATACCCCTAATAATATAGTATAATGTAATACTATAGAACTCTCCAATAGTACTTGAGGTTGATCAGTTGTAACATCAGGAAATACTAACAGAAATACAGATCAAGAACTTGAGACACATGACATCCTTTCTCTGGTAATAATATAGTGATGTGCAACATTTTATAACCCCCCTCATCTAAGATAGTAAGGACCTCTCACTATACTTTAACATTAAACTACTGTAGTTCTACAACCAACACACACAAATGCCTTCATTGTTTTTAATAAATGAAAAAATTAAAATGTAGACATTCACGCCTATGATTGCAAAGGGGTTTTCCAAGTAAACAAAGGTCAGACTCATAAGTCAGAATGTGATATAACCTGGTAACAATATTGAATGTTTCCATTACTGTGTTGAATTGGTAATCTAAGTACAGTATGCATGACTAACAGTTCTGGCATATTGCCTCCTCATCCTACAGACAAGGTCAAGGTGATTCATGACAGTGGTTGTCTGACTCAAACTGATATGTCCCTGCATGGTTGGTAAGACCACTGTTCCAGTTAGGGTATTTATGTGTCTATGTGTTCAGACCTTTGTAGTCAGACAGACAGCAGAGGTCAAAGTGTCACTGCCATAAAATTAGGAATTAGAATACTAGAATGGACACGAACCTTCTTATGATGGGATAAATGTCATCCATTTTAGTCAGGGAGTTGCTCAATCACGTTTGCCACTTCTGTGATAAGATATTGTGTAAAATAATGAATTCTAAGAATTTATCTACACTGTATGTTTGTTAGCTAGCTAGCCAGCCAGTTTTAGAGGAATGATAAACATTTTTAATCAACTGACAATATGTCAACATTCCATTCAAACAATGCAATCCACAGCCATACACTGGTTGAAATCAGTTGACAATAGGACTTAGAAAAGTTTGAAATGCAACATGTACTGACATTGTATAATAATAACATGACAGCTTTCCAACAATACACAAATGTAGACATGTATAGTCTGTTCACATATACTGAGTATACTACACATTAGGAACACTTCCTGATGTTGAGTTGCACCCCCCTTCCCCCCTTTCCCCTCAGAACAGCCTCAATTCTTCGGGACATGGACTCCACAATGTGTTGGAAGCATTCCTCAGGGATGCTGGCCCATGTTGACCAATGCTTCCCACAGTTGTGTCAAATTGGCTGGATGTCCTTTGGGTGGTGGACCATTCTTGATACACACAGGAAACTGTTGAGTGTGAAAAACCTAACAACACTGCAGTTCTTGACACGCCTGGCACCTACAGTACTACCATACCCTATTCAAAGGCACTTAAATCTTTTGTCAATGCTGTTCACCTCAATCCATGTCTCACTTTTGTCAAGGCTTAAACATCCTTATTTAATCTGTGTCCAACCCTTCATCTTCACTGATTGAAGTATATTTAACAAATGACTTCAGTGAGGGATCATAGGTTTCACTTGGATTCACCTGGTCAGTCTATGTCATGGAACGAGCAGGTGTTCTTAATGTTTTGTATACTCTGTGTATATTTTAGATGATATTTATACAGACAATTAGTATAAAATCCATATAAAGTGTATTTATAATTATTTGACAATTATTTAGGTTGACAATAATTCTATTACACAATTTCTGATATATTACATGCATTACTTTTATTTTCCTGCATAAGTAAAATCAGGATTCTGCCTATTCTGCCATTCATTCAATTAGACTGGTTTGGATTTCTCCCCTGAACAATATGGCTGCCATCTTTACCCCATTTTGGAACTTTGAGGGTCTATGACATAGCCTTAAGTCTTCTTGGGTCTGATGCTAAAAGCTTGGCCCAACTGTATTTGGGGAGATTCTCTCAATCTTCTCTGCAGACCCTCTTAAGCGCTGTCAGGTTGGATGGGGAGCATTGTTGCAAAGCTATTTTCAGGACTCTCCAGAGATATTAGATCGGGTTCAAGTCGGGGCTCTGGCTGGGCAACTCTAGAATATTCAGAGACTTCGCCCGAAGCCACTCCTGCGTTGTCTTGGCTGTGTGCTTAGGGTCATTTTCCTGTTGGAAGGCAACAGCTCTGGTGGACATTCCTGCAGTCAGCATGCCAATTGCACACTCCCTCGGAACTTGATACATCTGTGGCACTGTGTGACAAAACGAAACATTTTAAAGTGGCCTTTTATTGTCCTCACCACAAGGTGCACCTGTGTAATAATCAGCTTCTTAATATGCCACACTTGCCAGGTGGATTGATTTTCTTTGCAAACGAAAAAGGGATTTAAACAAATTAGTGTAAAACATTTGAAAGAAATACGTTTTTTGTGCATATGGAACATTTGTGGGATCTTTTATTTCATATCATGAAACATGGGACCCACACTTTACATGTTGTGTTTATTTTTTTGTTTGGCAAAATTACAAAATTACTTTCCAACGCACTTTGCCACGCCCATAAGACTAAGTTGCCCTCAGGGCAAGGACTTTTTCCTGTTCAAGAAAAAAACATGTATTTCCTAATATACACTTCCTGATATACAATGATAGCATACACAATATTCAAACATGCTTTGGGGAAGCAACACTACTGTAATGTGGGGGGAGGGGATTCACTTTGATCGCTTTTATTAGAATTTTTACACTGCAAAAAGTGAAGAAAAAAAATGTATGCCACGAGAGGAACCGGATCCTGTTCCGGCAGGATGCAGCTCAAATTAAGGATTGCACCTTGCACACACACATTTCTCAGGAGAATGCTGAGAAAGAGAAGTGGTGAGGTGCAATACAGAACTCATATTCAGTTCCAATTTTCCCCTGGGCTTAATTTGATGTGGTACACTATAACTTCATTTGCATATGTGGTAATTTAGCAACCCTGTCAATGTACTGCAGTCATACTGATACCATCTCTAAAGGCAGTACCAAGACAATTGGCGTGTCATGCTCATTCAAACATGGCCTGTAGAATGTACTGTAGGTAGGATTCTAGCTGTAATTACTGTGTGTGTCCATCATCTTACATAGGACAACACAGGGACTTTGGGTGCTTATAAAATACTCTCAGTATCATTCATGATAGATGGTTAAAGAGAGCCAGCAGATAATTCATTATTTCCGTAATCCTAATATAATAACATCATATATCATCAAATCATTTCTAATAATTATACATTTCTTAATGACAGAACCTTTCAATGTCACTCTTTTTGTCGACTCTCTTGGAGCCTGATACTGACAGCTGTGGAATCAACTGTTGTTTTCAGTGAATCTATTTGTATATCCGGTGACAGTGACACTATTCTCATATTTACATGCTGTCTCTGTTGCTTGTTGTCCAAGGCAGGTAAATGATGTGGTGAGGTGTATTCACATGAGGTATTAGTCCTTTGATCCTATGACATGCTTTTAAAATGACCTAACACATACCAATGTGTATGAAATCCTCAATTACTACTACTACTACTACTACTACTACTACTACATCACCGTGGCTCACAATACATTTGACATATAGCACTATACCCCACTGTTCTAGCATGACTCAACAAAAAGAGAGATGTGTGTCACTGCATTAACCTCTCAGGGATTGCTGGGGCGCAAGCGGGCTGCTCCCGACACTACCAGGTGAAATGTAAGGCGCCAAATTCAAAATCCAAAAGTTGAATTATTAAACATCCACCAATATACAAGTGTTCCATACTCATCAAAAGCTCTGTTTCTTGGCAATATCACATTTCAAAAAGGCTTTACGGCGAAAGCAGCACATTTGATTGTTTGAGGGTAGCACCTCACATATTTTTCCCATAGCCATGAATCGATTAGCCATCATGGCACACACATAACACATTTCACAGCGAAAACAAATCAATTACCTGTTGAAGAACTTCTGCTGAGGTCATCCTAAGTGTCCAACGAAGACAATCCATGGTTCTTTTGTTAGAAAAAGTAATGTATTTTATCCATAAATCCTCCATTTGTTTCGCGCGTTATAATCAGAAATGACAGCCTCCACTACTCCATTGAAACGTGACGAGAACTCGTTCATCTTATACCTATAAACTTGTCCAAGAACAATCAAACATAGTTTTAAATGTATCCTTAGGAACACTTTTATGTATATTTACTATTATAAATCAACCGGAATATAAACTGATCGATAAAGACGGTAAAAAAGACACTGCGCACTTTGTAGGGAACGCGCACTGGGTACTGTTGACATAAAAAGTACACTTCCTGGTTTGCTCTTATTCTCTGGTCTAAAGCATCCAAATTGAAATTTTACACTGTCTCGAGACTGTTGACATCTAAAGGAAGCGATGGGTACTGCATTCATATGCCCTTATATGGTCATTTTCATGAGGGAGGGGTTCCCAATGAGGCACTCTGTCAAAATCACTTTTTCCAGGACAGAAATTCCCATATGCGTTCTGTTTTACTCACAGACAAATGGTTAACAGTTTTGGAAAATTCAGAGTGTTTCCTATCCAATGGTACTAAATATATGCATATCCTATTTTCTGGGCCTGAATGGGAGGCATTTTACTTTGGGCACGCCAGGCTCTCCAAAACGGTCACCTCATGAGCCGATCCCTAACAAGTTTTAATGTCATGGTATTGTTGTCAGATACTGTAACAGATCTCTGGAATGTGTTGCATGGAGAAGACATGTTGAGCTCCAGAACCATCTTACTGAATAGATACTGTCATCAGTGGTCCACATTCAATACATTCCACCAGGTGTCTCATCAGTGCCATTATTCACAATATTTATGTCAATAACAGTGGTAGTGGCAGAGATGGAAGAGGAAGCGGGCCACCTCACTCGCTCCTTTTTTCTGCTTCATATACAGTCTGTCAATGAACTATGCAGACCAAACCCAGCTGCTATCACATTTGAGCCTATGGGAGAGCCACCACTTAAGGCTTAAGCAGACAGGAACTGTGACCATTTCTTTCAATGGTAAAGTGCCTGAGTAAGACCTTCATTTATCCTCCATCTTTGGTAGTAGCTGGCAGTTTGGCAATGCACAGGTTTGCACAATTTCAGAGGTTAGTAAAAGCTTCTGCCACATTATCTATGATGTGGCTGAGAATGTGTTTCAGTTAAAAGAGGCACCAGCCTATGCCAATTTCCCAAGAAGATTGTGGACTGACCCTGGACAGCAAAGTAGCCTATGTTGGGAGGAAGCAGACTCAGCCGCTCAAGGATAGAACGCATATATTTAATACCCTTATAAATAGTTTGGCGCGTTCATGTTTTCCCCATGTATTTAGTAACGAATTTCTCCAAATATATTGTTGTTCTTTTCCAATTTTACCAGTATGAGGAGTTTTTACCGTGCACATGTCCAATCATGTGTCAAGGAAATGTTTAGTGAAGTTTTTGGTGCATTTAACTTTAATATTTAAATGCAGTAATTTGCACATTTGCAATCCTCCAAGTGGATATGGTGTTCAGGTGGACTTGAACACTCGCTACACTTACAGAAATACATTTAGTTTATTTCCATAGTGTAATGTTTCCTTTATTTGTAATTTGTGCATCTCTGCTCCATGTCTGTCAGTGTCTGTCATGTCTGTGTCAGTAATGGGAGCGTGAGCCACGTTTGGGAGTCAGTACTGTTAATTTTTTTTAACCATTATTCACTTCATGTACTGTGATGAAATAGTATGATTCATTCTGATTTAGACAAATTTAGGGATGTGAAAATGGCCTTTTACTTTTGGGCTGTGGCCTGTGTATATTTAGTCAATCTAGGCTGATATATTGTAGGTCTATTATATGGCACCTTCACTGTTGGATCAACAAGAACTGTTAATACATTTACACTTTGAGCAATTCAACCTGCCTTGCTTCCGGCAACATTGTTGCCCTTACAACTGCTACCAGGTCCCTATTCTACATATGTTTGTAACCTTTTTGACCATTCAAAACAAAGATTGGACCACTTAAGTCAGTTATTTGTGTGTATGCCTCTCAAGACATAAAATGCTGTGCACAAAGGCTGAGAAACTTTACACTGGTTTGTCATACCCTGCTCAAACAGAGAGGAGTTGAGTGGTTCTGGTTTGATCTCTTCCTCTCTAGCAGTGAGGGTTTGTGAAGGAGGGTGGTGTGTGTGAAGCAATCTTGTTCTACTGTTGTCAGAAAGAGACAAATATAGAAAGGGTTGTAGAAGTCAAAACCTGTCAAAACCTAGATGTTGGGCTGATGCGTAGGCCTATACACTAAAGGTGTGTGGGGCTTTCTGTGTTTATCAGAGAGACGAATGTCAACGTTATTTTAGCATACAGTATACTGTAGTCCACTTGTCATATTCATTTCTCGTTTACATTTAATCTATCACTGACAGTGGCGGTCTGTGCCGATTAAGATGAGGGATATATTTGTAAAACCAAAAGCTTATCTTGACTTGGAAGGGTTCCAGATTTGATTTGATTTGATTTGTGTTGGCTAGTCATAGCCAGCTAGCTAATATAGCATCTCTCTGTTTGAGCAGGGTGTTTCAGTAGGCTAAACTACCTAGCTGCATTTGCTAGCTAAGTGAACCTGAACGTGCATTTTTTTTAAACTAAATTTCTCTCTCTCGCTCTTGCTTCTCCTTAATATTGGAAGAAATGAATTTGTTCAAAACTGTTCAACTATTGTCTTTCTCTCTCTTTGAGTCAACTACTCACCACATTTTATGCACTGCAGTGCTAGCTAGCTGTAGCTTATGCTTTCAGTACTAGATTAGTTCTCTGATCCTTTGATTGGGTGGACAACATGCCAGTTCATGTTTCAAGGACTCTGATAGGTTGGAGAACGTCCTCCAGAAGATGTCATAATTACTTTGTAAGTCTATGGAATGGGGTGAGAACCATGAGCCTCCTAGGTTTTGTATTGAAGTCAATGTACCCAGAAGATGGAAGCTAGCTGTCCTCTGGCTACACCATGTTGCTACCTACAGAGTGCTGTTGAGGCTACTGTAGACCTTCATTGCAAAACAGTGTGTTTTAAACAATTATTTGGTGATGTGATAATATTTAGTATAGTTTTATCTAAAAAGGATCACTTTTTAAATGTTTTAAAATATGTATTTTTCTGATATTCACTGAGGAGGATTGTCCTCCCCTTCCTCCTCTGAGGAGCCTCCACTGCAGTCTGCTAACTAACTTCCTGTGTTATTCCTCTGAACAGCTGACAGACCTACCTTGTAATGCAAGAATCTTCACACACAACTAACTTGTAAACAGCTCCTAAACCATGAAGTCAACCCTTTGACACCTCTCCACCTCTCCTAGTGACATTAAATATTCTACTGATAATGTAAACATGACCGGGTATGGTCAATGCAATGTTGCCTTTTGCACAAATATAATTTTTATCATCAATGCTCCTTCGTCATATCATGACTTTAGTTTTGTTAGTTCTCTCTTCCACCAACAATAAGACCACAGTGTTGCTGTGTCTACTCCTTTTACAGAAAGAGGAAGTTGAGTCAAGATGAACATGACATTAGATGCACATTTTTTCTGTTTCTCTTTAAGGATCTGTAACGTTCTAATTCTGACAAAGACCCATTTGTGTCACAGCCACAGGAACTGTAGGGGTCCGGTCCAGATGAAACACTGGTGTCTTCAGTCACTTACCAGCGGCTCAGAATGGAACACATTTCCTTTATTAGACGAGAAATGGTTTCATTTATAGAATATGAAGTATGTCAACCATGCACAATAAATATGGCATTGTTTTGTTACACTGTGTTTACAGAGGAATGGAGTTGTTGGTCACTGCAGCTTCTAATTTGGTTGTTGCATGAGCCTGAGAAACGTTACAAATCTATATACATTGTGTAGTTTTTTACCAAATGTATTTTTAGATCCAATAAAATTCTATAGTTTTGGTCTTCTAGCTCAATTCCTGTTCTTAGTATCTCAATGTAATTTAGTCAGTTTGCTCTGTTTTTCTACATCTTTAACTCTCTCTCTCTCTTTCTCGCTCTCTCTATTTCTCTTTTTGTTTCTCTCTCTATTTCTCTTTTTCTCTCTCGTTCTCCCTTTCCATCTCTCTCTCTGTGTTTAAGTGCTTTGTGCATTATTCATCTGTGGAACACTCAAGGTGAGTAAATAATCAGAATGTATTTTTCTGCATTTCATCACTCTAACCCGATACAACCACACAAATGGTTCACTAACCGAACATGACAAATTCTGAGAGAACTTTTCTTTAAAGAGTAATGTGAAATAGCTACTTGTATCCAGTTTAAGTAGTGTATAGCATGTGTCTATGTTTTCTCAGCCCTGCCCAGCTATACTGACAGTAAATATCAACTTATTATAGAAGAAATAGGGATAATAAACTTGGCTGCAACTGTATGTACAACTAAAATGTACTTTTATCAAAACTCTACAACAGCTAAATCGTTGGAAATGTATTCACATGATCAAATCAAATTGTATTGGTCACATACACATGGTTAGCAGATGTTAATGCGAGCGTAGTGAAATGCGTGTGCTTCTAGTTCCGACCATGCAGTACTATCTAACAAGTAATCTAACAAATTCACAACAACTACCTTATACACACAAGTGTAAAGGAATGAATACGAGTATGTACATACAAATATATGGATGAGCGATGGCCGAACGGCATAGGCAAGATGCAGTAGATGGTATAGAGTACAGTATATGCATATGAGATGAGTAATGTAGGATATGTAAACATTATATAAAGTAGCTAGTGATACATTTATTACATCCAATTTTTTATTATTAGTGACGTGTATCAAATAATGTTCAAATCTGATTAATTTGATGCTCTTCTCTCACAGCTCTTTCCAAAGTTACAGTGAGTGACATGCATGTGGGAGGAGACTCTGACTGGAACTACAGATGGTTTAAGAATAGTCAGTTAGTGATCCCCTTTAACACAAAGCCTGTGTACAGAATCAGTCCTGTCTACATGTCTAACAGTGGATCATATACCTGTGAGGGTGTAAAGGGAAACAGGCTTTCCAATACCAGTGATGCTGTACAACTGACTTTGTCTGGTAAGTCTCTAATCATGTAAACATCTCCATGGGCAAGTAGAATCATTTCTTAGATTGAAAGTTTTTAACCAGTCCTCTGCCTAATCACAGCTCAGCCACAACCTGTCCTGAGTATATCTCCTCAGTGGCTGAACCCTGGAGACTCAGTGACTCTGAGCTGTGAAGTTGACAGGACGTCTACAGGCTGGAGGTTCTCCTGGTACAGGACTGTTCCCAGCTTAACATTATAGTGATAGTATGTCTGACCTCGCAAACAATGTAAAGTTTGTTTAGATAGATTCAATCTAGAGCCAAGAGTGTTGATTTTTGTCTGAGGGTATCCTGCTATTGACACTCGTTGAATTATGCAAGAGAACGTGACAACAACAATAATTAAAGAGGCAGTCCAGACAACGCAGATGAGTGCAGGTAGGGTAGACAGAGCAAGTGTTGAGTAGTTGCAGCCATGTTCCTCCCCTTTATGTTATTTTATTCATATTTGCTAATAGACCTGGTGTATTTATGCAAATTAGGCACACATATTTTATTTTAACACACACACAAAAAAAGGATACAATAATGTATTCTGTGCTATATTCAACAGAAAACTACACACATGTAGCTAGCTGGGAACCCAGTAGTCACCATAGCAAAGGTTTGAGGAGAGGCATCTATCTGTGCATGGTGGGTGTAAAAATGGAACTAACATCTGCACATTCTGATACCAAACTGATCTCATGTCAGATCTCTTTTCTTGTTCTCGTTCGAACAAGTGTGAGGTCATGTAGCCAAACATAAGAAGAAGTTGGTCAGAAAATAAACACGCCAATAACAGCTTTTATCTCTCAGATTCTGTAAATGTCTTAATAATTTTCTCTCTATATTTTTCTGTGAAGGTGAAGAGGTGTGATCTAAACAGACTGTCATCATATAAGAAGTAGAGGGGGTAATCAGAAGAACTGTAGTTTAGAGAAAGTCACTTGTCAGTGGGACAGAATGGGAAACACATTGCTCTGTGTACTGCTCTGTAAGTACTGACGTTGTATTAGTGTTTGTGTGTTTGTCTATGAGCACAATGCACTAATGTTAATATTACTACTCTATTACTATAGTTGTATACACTTCTGTATTACTTCTGTACTGTAATGACTTTCTTTGTCTTTGTTGAAGTGCTGAGTATCCTCATCTACTGTGGACACTGTGGTGAAGAGGATGGTAGATATTCATTTATTTGATCAAACCTCCATCTCTTTATGTTTCATCATCTTTGTCTCTGCTTTTCCTTCCTCACGTTCATTAATGTTACAAGAAAAGGTGATTCAGTTGTGAATGTATGATCTGTAAAGCGGTATGAAACATAGTTTATGTACATGTTTTATTTGACTGATGGGTAATTGTGTTATGATGGTTGTGTTTATGCAGGTAGACTAAAGCCTGTAGTTGAGCCAGTATGATACGTCATACCAGCCGTATTTCTGTCTGCTTGAACTCCAACAACTCAGATACACATGACAACATGAAATGACCCAGGGAATCGATAAAACATCATTTAGAGATGCACAAAAACAATTTAACATTCAAAATGAGTGAACCTTTCCTTTAAGTTGAAAAAAGGTGGCTATTTTGTCACGTGAAAGTTCATGAAAAAAGTTATGTAATCAGGTGTGAAAATCCACATGTGAACCTTCATGTAAAATATCATCACATGTTAAGTGTTCCAAAACCACATGGTTTCACATGATTTCACATCTGACCAGTCTGACAGTATCTCACCATTCTGAAAAGCATGTCACCAGTCTGACAGCATCTCACCATAAACTCATGGAGCATGAAGGTACTGATAGGAATGAAAGATCTCATGATCTGACGTTCCTGTCATGACGATATGAATGAAAGAGCTAATCAGATCTTTCATTAGGAAAAGTTTTATTTTCATGGCATGTTATAGAAGGGTCCAGTCTACAGGTAACTGCCAAAATAGAAAATAATAAAAATAAAGGAAACACAAATTAGGAATACAAAGTCAAATCAAGTCACGTGCGCCGAATACAACAGGTGTAGACCTTACAATGAAATGCTTACTTACAGGCCCTAACCAACAGTGCAACTTTTAAGTAAAAAATAGGTATTAGGTGAACAATAGATAATTAAGGAAATAAAAAACAACAGTAAAAAGACAGTGAATAATAACAGTAGCAAGTATATTGAAAGCATGGGGTGCTTCCACACAGGAAGTTGCAGACACTTGTAGAATCTGTGCCAAGACGGATTGAAGCTGTTCTGGCTCGTGGTGCCCCAACGCCCTATTAAGACACTTTATGTTGGTGTTTCCTTTATTTTGACAGTTACGTGTAGCAGTAGGCTACATGTAGAATGGAACAGAAGGATAGGGAAAACGCCTTGAGTTGTGCAAAATGGAATATAACATTGCAGATAATGTTCGGTATGACAATTTCATGCATCTAAATACCTGCATCATTAAACTGAGATCTTTACCATTTCTAAAAGGACGTATTTGGGTGATTTTTTAGAATTTGTTCATGTTTTTTTTGTGGCCCCCACTAGGAGGATGAGGAAATGATTTGCTGTTTGGGGTAAGTTTCTCAAAAACATGTGAAATCACAAAAAAAGATGTCTGGACCGTTCTATAACATGGCATTTACATAAATAAAACAAATCTGCTTTTTAAAAAAACGTCTTTAATATTAGTGAATGAATCTGCACATGAGTTGATGGTGAGATGCTATTCAGTCATTTCAACCATTTACTGTAATACTAGCATACGTATTAGGCGGTAGGTAGCCTTGTGGTTAGAGCGTTGGGCCAGTAACCGAAAGGTTGATAGAACGAAATCCCGAGCTGACATGGTAAAAATCTGTCGTTCTGCCCCTGAACAAGGCAGTTAACCCACTGTTCCTAGGCTGTAATTGTAAATAAGTATTTGCCTAGTTAAATAAAACTTTTTTTAAGTATTACTTTGTGGACTGTAGCCCCACTAAATATGTTGGCCTACAGTATTTCAATATTAAAGTAGTGGATGCATTGTTATACTGAAGGTCTTTTTTTATTTACATTTTTATCCATGGATGTTTGTGTCTGAGAGAGAATGTGGTAAGAGCTGGAAGTATTTAGTTTCACAATATACACCGAGTGAACAAAACATTAAGAACACCTTCCATGCAACTGTTTATTCAGCTAGTTGTCTGTGTTTTGTCTGTGCAGAGAGACCTGTTGCTGTTCTGACCCTCCAACCCAACTGGACCCAGATATTCAGTGGAGAGACTGTCACTATGAGATGTGACATACAGGGGGGAGGAGATTCTGACTGGCGGTATGAGTGGCATAACAACAAGAAGTCAGTCTACTCTAATAAAAAGCCAGAGCACAGAATCAGTCCTGTCTACAAGTCTAACAGTGGTTCATATACCTGTGAGGGTGTGAAGGGAAACAAGCGCTCTGAAACCAGTGATGCTGTACAACTGACTGTGTCTGGTAAGTCTAACTAATCATGTAAACATCTCCATGGGTAACTATATTCATTTGCAGTGAGTGTACAAAACATTAAGAACACCCTCCTAATATTGAGTTAAAACCGTCCACTTTTTGCCCTTGAAAGAGTCTCAATTCATCAGGGCATGGACTTGTCAAAAAGGTGTCAAAAGCGTTCCACAGGGATACTGTCCCATTTTGATTCCAATGCTTCCCACAGGTGTGTCAAGTTGGCTGGATGTCCTTAGAGTGGTGGACCATTCTTGATACACATGTGAATCTGTTGGGTGTGAAAAACTCAGGAGCGCTGAAGTTCTTGGCGCAAACCAGTGCACCTGGCACCTACTACCATACCCCTCTCAAAGGCACTGCAATCTTTACTCTTGCCCATTCACCCACTGAATGGCACACATACACAATCCATGTCTCAATTGTCTGAAGGCTTAAAAATCCTTCTTTAACTTGTCTTCTCCCCTTCATCTACACTGATTGAGGTGTATTTATCAGGTGACATGGATGGATTTACCTGATTTACCTGGTCAGTCTATGTCATGGAAAGGTTATTGTGTATATTGGATATATTTGATTTGTGTTTCCACAGCTCTGCCCACGGCCTCGGTGAGTATCTCTCCACAGGGTCTCCTCTACTCTGGAGAGACAGTCAGCATGCGGTGTGACATACCAGACTACACAGACTGGACGTACTACTGGTACATAAACAACCAACCAGGTTCCAGTACACATGGTAAAACCATCACCATCTCTCTCCCTGATCATGCTGGTCAGTACCAGTGTCTGGGGACCAGGCAAGATCAGCCCCAGAAGTCTCAACTCAGCAGAGCCCTCTCTATCCAGTCTATTGGTGAGAGTAAAAGAGTAAAAAGAAGCTATATGTACAAACTCCAAATGCATTTATTCCCAATGATAACCTTTTTTGAATCAATACCATGATAGAAAGATTCTACAATATTTGTTCTCATATTATGTATGAATCAACAACTGACTGCATTGTCTTTCAAAAGCTCTCAACACGGCCTCAGTGAGAATCTCTCCTCAGGGTCTCCTTTACTCCGGAGAGACAGTCAGCATGCAGTGTGACATATCAATGTACACAGACTGGACATACAACTAGTTTATAGGCAACAACCTCAATTCCAGAACGCCTGGTAAAAACATCACCACTCTGTCTAACCAGGCTGGTCAGTACAGATGTGTTGGGGTGAGGACAGGTCGGCCTCATTGGTCTCAACTCAGTGTTTTCCTCCCCATCAGAGTTACTGGTGAGTTCACTATTGATGCTCCATCACTAACTTGTTGTTGTTGTCGTAGTGTATCAGGACACAGGATCTTCCCACTCAATCCTATTGCAATACCAACAGATTATCACCCGTCGACTACACTGACTTCAGACAAAGAGGACGTATTCACAGGAGACAGAGTGACACTGACCTGTAATGTAGAGTCTTCTGGATGGACGTTTTACTGGTACAGACACAGACCAGACTCTACACCAGTAACCACAACCTCTGGATACTCCTACACACTCAGCTGGGTCAGTGTCTCTGATGGAGGACAGTACTGGTGCAGAGCTGGGAGAGGAGACCCAGTCTACTACACCCTGTACAGTGACCCAGTCCAGATAAACATTACTGGTGAGTCTGAAACAGTTTTATGATAAATAAGATGCTTTTTTACATTGATAGAAAGTAATCAAGTATCTGGAATCAAGGTAGGACCCAAGTGCAGACTGTGTGAAGTAACAATGTTTATTGTAACCACAGGTCAGGGGAGTCAGGGGTAGAGGCCAAGGTACAGGACGACAGGCAGGCTCAGGGACAGGCAGAGGTCAGGCGGGCGGGTACAGGGTCAGGACAGAGGTCAAACAGAGGCTAGGAAAAGACAGGAGCTGACAGGAAAAACGCTGGTAAGGGTTGAGCAAACAAGAGCTGGCAACAGACAAAATACACATGGGAAAATGGGGAAGATGGGCGACACCTGGAGGGGGGTGGAGAAAATCACAAAGACAGGTGAATCCGATCAGGGAGTGACATCAAGGGTATAATATTTTGTCTGATTACTGTATCCCAGCAACTGTAGCTAAATTGAAGCTATATTTATGAGTAGACCTATTGATAAATACACATATTTACAATTGTGCAATTGTTTGTTCAGTTAGTGTTCTGTGTTCTGTCTGTGCAGAGAGACTTGTTGCTGTTCTGACCCTCCAACCCAACTGGACCCAGATATTCATTAGAGAGACTGTTACTATGAGATGTGACATACAGGGAGGAGCAGACTCTAACTGGAACTACAGATGGTATAAGAATAGTCAGTTAGTGATCCACTTTAACACAAATCCAGAGTACAGAATCAGTCCTGTCTACATGTCTAACAGTGGATCATATACCTGTGAGGGTGTGAAGGGAAACAAGCTCTCCAAGATCAGTGATGCTGTACAACTGACTGTGTCTGGTAAGTCTATTTAAGCTTATACGAGTCATGATGGTTACCTAGAATATTTTTTATATTAAAAGTTTGAAACCTGCCTTCTCATTCATAACAGATAAACCCAAGGCTGGCCTGAGTATCTCTCCTCAGTGGCTGAACCCTGGAGACTCAGTGACTCTGAGCTGTAAAGTTGACAAGATGTCTACAGGCTGGAGGTTCTCCTGGTACAGAACTGTTCCCTACAGAACTGGGTTACCCTCCTTATCTGACTCATCATACTCTGTAGAGCCCCTATCTGACAGTAGTACTGGAACTACAGAGAGCTTCTACACCCTGAGTCCTTCTGGTCACACAGGAGGATATGTGTGTAGAGCTGGAAGAGGAGACCCAGTCTATGACACACTCTACAGTCAACCTCAGTTTCTCTGGTCAGGAGGTAACTAACTGCATTGAAACATGTTTAAGTCCCCCTCATGTGTATAATATATATTATTTAACTATAGTTTGACTCTGTCTCTATTTGTTTCAGATCTGCAGCCTTCAGTGTCTCTCAGAATACGTCCCAACACAACTCAACACTTTAGATCAAAGACTCTCTCACTGAGCTGTGAAGAGAAGAGGAACTCTACTGGATGGAGACTGATGAGATACACAGAGAGAGGAGTGAAGTCCGGGTGTGTCTCTAACTGGGGATCAATAACAGGGTCCACATGTACCATCAGCTACACATATACAGGGGACAGTGGAGTGTACTGGTGTGAGTCTGGATCAGGAGAGTACAGTAATGCTGTCAACATCACAGTGCATGGTACGTATATTGTACGACATTCACACACAAAACAAAATTTAATGAAAGGATGTTCAATTCTGTAATTGAATTGCATCTCTTATAAAATACAAGATCATAATATTTTGAGGGTGTTGACTCCAGTATGCAGACTTACAGTATTATTTATATATTATGTTAAACAGCTGGTGATGTGATACTGGAGAGCCCTGTCCATCCCATGACTGAAGGAGACTCTGTGACTCTGTGCTGCAAATACCAGACAACCAGCTCAAACATCAAGGCTGCTTTCTACAAAGATGGAGTGCTCATCAAGAATGAGACCACGGGAGAGATGACCATCCCTGCAGTATCCAAGTCAGATGAAGGATTCTACAAATGTAAATCCCCTGACAAGGGAGAATCACCAGAGAGCTGGATGACAGTGAGAGGTGAGAAAACGATCACGTTAACTTTTCATCATCTGTGTGATAGTTATTTTAGTGTTGATTTGTACTCCCATAGAAAATATGATCTCTCAACTAAATTATCAAAAGATACGGGCCGGTCTATACTCCTATATTACCTCTCTCAGAGTCTGATGGTGTTGTGCTGTTCTCTCTCCAGTCGTAGCTCCTGGATCCTCTACATCAGTCCTAGTAGGAGTGGTTGTGGGTCTGGCTGTTGCTGGTGTTCTACTGGTCATTCTCCTCGTCCTGCTGTGTCGATTTAAAAACGCCAAAGGTGAGATTTTTATTATTCATCAATTAACTCTGTAGTTCATGTGACTACAATAGTTCAAAACAGAAATTACCCAATATAATAGTATGCATTTCTCATGACAGGTTCCTGTTTTAACAGAATGTTCTCGTGAGTACACCTGTCTCTCAACTATGTTAATTCAGTAACATATCATCTTAGTTCTTCATGAGTATATCTCTCCCTCTAGACACCCCCAGCCCCAGAGCACCAACCAGGACCCCCAACAGGACCAAGGAATCTACCCAGGGACGGGCTCCTGATGCTGTGTATACACTTCTGCAGTATGGTCTGTTTCTCAGCCCAGACCTCTATCACTCCTCTCTCTGTAACCTCATACACTGACTCATCAACACCCACTTTATATAACAACATGTTACTGTACTCTCTGTACCTAGACAAGTTGAGGGAGAACCAACCTAACTAACCTGTCTCTCTCTTCTTTGACCAACAGGTGGTGCTCACATCTACGACACGATCAATCCCTCAGACAACAATGATGGTACTGTATACTGTATACTGTATGTTATGTTTAATATGAATATAGTATAGAGTTACTGCTGCTGTTCATGTGTTTAATATGAATACAGTATAGAGTACTGCTGCTGTTCTTCATGTGTTTAATATGAATACAGTATAGAGTTTCTTTTATAACATTTTTCACATGCGTTTTTCTGGATTTTTTTGTTGTTATTCTGTCTCTCACTGTTCAAATAGACCTACAATTAAAATTATAGACTGATCATTTCTTTGTCAGTGGGCAAACGTACAAAATCAGCAGGGGATCAAATACTTTTTTCCCTCACTGTAACGTCCTCAGTTGTCCACATTACAATCATGTGATACTGTCTAGTATAGTGAACATCCAATACAATCCACTAGGCTTCTCATCCGTCTCAATATTCACAACATTCTATAAACTCCAACTATTGTCTGTTAGTGTTGTTGCTTTCAGTGTTGATGTAATCAATCAAAGTCATATCAGCCTGATTTGGTGAGTCACCAGAAAAATGGGTCAAATAATGGAAGTTAAAAAAACTTAGAGTAACAATATAAAAAGAGTCAGAACTCATATAATGCACTTGAGTTGATTTAATGAATATATTTGAATATGAGAGAATATGAATATGAGAAAAACACTTCACAACAAACATATAATGAAAGATTTTTGATTGTTAGGTTCCCTTACATTTCGATAAAGATGATCAATGATACGTTTAGATAAAATGCATTTGCAGTGACAAAAAAAGCACATTTCACCTGGAGTAAAATGTATTTACAAAGTAGGAGAAGTTTGATATTATTGTAGGCATGACATTACTTTGGTGAACTGAACACACAAATATGGTCCTCCCTATATATAGTCTTATACGACATAAAATCTGTATAACATAAAATGTACAGTATTTCTTGAAAAAAAAAAAACACGAAGAAGAACAGCACTTTTCTTTTCATCTCTATTCTATGTGTTCATGGGGTTTTCCACATCATTGTTTTTGCTTTACTATATGTGACTCACCACCTGGATTCGGTCTTATGCAGAAAAATGTGAAATGGTGTTTTTTACATTAGATAAAAGTAGAGATCCAGAGATACAAAATGGTATATCATACACTGCATTTGAGGAACAATGGGAAAGTATTTCTGCTTTGAAAGTTGATCTAGTTGTAAACTCACTTTTGAGAAAATCGCCTTTGAATGTTTTGGTATCTAGTGCAGAGCTCTTCTTTGTCTATACCCATTCAACATCGTTCACACCCTCTTAAGATTTAGCCCCACCCATCTCGTTTCGCTCTCGGAGCGCACACTTGACGCTCTGGACGATTATTTGTTTTCCTCTGGATATCATGAAAACAGCCTAACCGGCTCTGCTGGCAACAATTTCATTATTCTTTTTTGCAGACATTTACTGACACCGGCCATATTCAACGGGTGTTGTACACACGTCACGTAACGTTAGCTAATGAGGCAGCCAGCTAACGTTAGCTAGTTAAACAACAATGAACAAAGTGCCAACACTGCCTAACATTTGGCTCTAAATAGAAAAGCAAACGGCTCTGGGAAACAAATAATTGCTAGGGAGCCAGCCAGCTAACGTTAGCTAGCTAGCTAAAAGTACACTTTAGCTTGAAATTAAACCACTTTCTGTACAAATTAGAAATGTGTAATATATGAAAATGTAGCTAGCTAATGCTAGACTATCTTACCTGCATACATCAACATGCATCATGGACGTGTCTCCCTGTCAGGAATGTCATACCACGGTTGCCCTTAGTTTGAAGATGTAATCCGGAGACAGGTGTTTTCTCCATCTCTTTAGCTATCATACTCTAATTCCACTGATTTCAAAACTTGATCCTCCAGAAAATGGAGAGCAACACTTATGCAGCTCCACTACACAATACATTTTTTAAAAGCTGCATTAAACAGGATAACCAACACAGACTGACAAGCTCAAAAAAGACCGACATCTTCAATATGGCAGACCAATCCGAACTCCTCTCTCATTATCTCAGCCAATCATGGCTAGTGGGAAGGTTTGCTATCTTTTTCTCGTAATTTAAACATTTTCTTCGTATTTACAGACGGCATTCAAGTTTGTTATTAAGGCACATGAAAGTTCACATGTTCGAGAAGGCATTTTGATTAAAAAAAGGAGAAAAAAAAGAAAAGGAGGTTCAAACGGCTCTCCTCTGAAGATGTGGCTTGTGAAATACGCCTAGTTTCCTGAATCGGGTCACATATGTTTCAGAACTAATTTCCCCAAAGATGATTCTACCCTTCACACCAGTTTTATCCTAATCCAAAACTTGTGTTCCTCCTCAACTCTCTTCTTCATCTCCTCCAGTTTATGAACCTTATCTGTGTTTCCTGTCTCCTTCCTCTTGTCAATCAGGAAGTCCAGATGCTGAGCAGTAGACAGTGAAACAGCTTTCAAAGCGATCTCTTCTAATGTGATGTCGCACTGGTAGGATTCCTCCACCAGTCTGGCTTTCTCAGGTGTGATCTGCTCCAACTCTGTCTGAAGTCTACTGATCAGACAATTTTTCAATTCCTCATATGTCCTGAGAACCGATCTGGTCTTGGTAACATAACTTTTGTATTATTTGACATGCTTGGTGTAGTGACATTTTGTTTTATACACAGTGCAGTGGTTATTCTTCATCACACTACATGATAACCCATCAGCAGCCTGGAAAGTGGCAGTTCTCCTCACAGACACAGCAGGATACTGCCTGTTTAGTTAAATGCCACCATGATGATTATATGGAGACTTTGACTTTGTCTTTGTAAGGCTCATCAACAGTATATGTAAAGTCCTTATTTTCCTCCATGTCTTTCTTGTGTTCCTCCATGGTTGTTTGAGTCTGCTCGATCTCATCCTGCTTCAGATCAATTATGTGGATTCACTCACGTAAGATGCGGCCAAATACCTCCAGTTGTTTGTGTTCTCTCCGAACTCCTTGAGTAATATTCACATTTGTAGGTGTATTTCTACTCTGGAACACAGTGAAATCCAACAAGCCCTCCTCTGATAGGTTCCATGCACGTAGCCTAGCGGTTAGAGAGGTGAGCCAGCAAGCGCAGGGTTTTGATAAACATGTTACATTGTCATTCATTCTAAACACAATGAGATTTCAGTGACAAAAACATATGTCATCTTGACAAAAGTTTATTTACAAGAATGTCATACAGTGAGGGAAAAAAGTATTTGATCCCCTGCTGATTTTGTACGTTTGCCCACTGACAAGGAAATGATCAGTCTATAATTTTTAATGGTAGGTTTATTTGAACAGTGAGAGACAGAATAACACAAAAAAAATCCAGAAAAACATGAAAAATGTTATAAATTAATTAGCATTTTAATGAGGGAAATAAGTATTTGAACCCCTCTCAATCAGAAAGATTTCTGGCTCCCAGGTGTCTTTTATACAGGTAACGAGCTGAGATTAGGAGCACACTCTTAAAGGGTGTGCTCCTAATCTCAGTTTGTTACCTGTATAAAAGACACCTGTCCACAGAAGCAATCAATCAATCAGATTCCAAACTCTCCACCATGGCCAAGACCAAAGAGCTCTCCAAGGATGTCAGGGACAAGATTGTAGACCTACACAAGGCTGGAATGGGCTACGAGACCATCGCCAAGCAGCTTGGTGATAACGTGACAACAGTTGGTGCGATTATTCGCAAATGGAAGAAACACAAAAGAACTGTCAATCTCCCTCGACCTGGGGCTCCATGCAAGATCTCACCTTGTGGAGTTGCAATGATCATGAGAACGGTGAGGAATCAGCCCAGAACTACACGGGAGGATCTTGTCAATGATGTCAAGGCAGCTGGGACCATAGTCACCAAGAAAACAATTGGTAACACACTACGCCGTGAAGGACTGAAATCCTGCAGCGCCCGCAAGGTCCCCCTGCTCAAGAAAGCACATATACATGCCCGTCTGAAGTTTGCCAATGAACATCTGAATGATTCAGAGGACAACTGGGTGAAAGTGTTGTGGTCAGATGAGACCAAAATGGAGCTCTTTGGCATCAACTCAACTCGCCGTGTTTGGAGGAGGAGGAATGCTGCCTATGACCCCAAGAACACCATCCCCACCGTCAAACATGGAGGTGGAAACATTATGCTTTGGGGGTGTTTTTCTGCTAAGGGGACAGGACAACTTCACCGCATCAAAGAGACGATGGACGGGGCCATGTACCGTCAAATCTTGGGTGAGAACCTCCTTCCCTCAGCCAGGGCATTGAAAATGGGTCGTGGATGGGTATTCCAGCATGACAATGACCCAAAACACACGGCCAAGGCAACAAAGGAGTGGCTCAAGAAGAAGGACATTAAGGTCCTGGAGTGGCCTAGCCAGTCTCCAGACCTTAATCCCATAGAAAATCTGTGGAGGGAGCTGAAGGTTCGAGTTGCCAAACGTCAGCCTCGAAACCTTAATGACTTGGAGAAGATCTGCAAAGAGGAGTGGGACAAAATCCCTCCTGAGATGTGTGCAAACCTGGTGGCCAACTACAAGAAACATCTGACCTCTGTGATTGCCAACAAGGGTTTTGCCACCAAGTACTAAGTCATGTTTTGGAGAGGGGTGAAATACTTATTTCCCTCATTAAAATGCTAATCAATTTATAACATTTTTCACATCTGTTTTCTGGATTTTTTTTCTCACTGTTCAATTAAACCTACCATTAAAATTATAGACTGATCATTTCTTTGTCAGTGGGCAAACGTACAAAATCAGCAGGGGATCAAATACTTTTTTCCCTCACTGTATATACAAGCGATTGAAAAAAAGTGTGTTATTAATACATGCAATTATCCATCATCTGATGTAATGATTAACATACAAAACATAGCATTGGTGAAATTAAAACAGAAATTTGTTCCATCTATCTTAATCTCATACAACATATTATGTGGCTAACATTAAATGTAAAGTATTTCTTGAAGAAAAAAAGGATTAAGAAGTACAGCTTTCACAAAAACAGCATCTCTTTTCTATCCTATGTTCATGTTTCACGTGTTTTTTTTTTGCTTTACAATATCTCAGTAATTCTTTAAAAGATGCCTTCACCTTTTCTTCACACCAGCTTTAAAGTAATCTAAAGCTCCCTTGTGTTCCTCCTCAGCTCTCTTCTTCATCTCCTTCAGTTTCTGCAACTTCTCTGTGAATCCTGTCTCTTTCATCTTCTCAATAAGGAAGTCCAGATGCTGAGCAGTGGACAGTGAGATGGTCTTTAGGGCTTTCTCTTCCAGTTTGATGACATACTGGTATGATTCTTCCACCAGTCCTACCTTCAGGAGTGTGAACTGCTCCAACTCTGTCTGAAGTTTGCTGATCAGATTCTCTTTCTCCACAGCTGCTTTCTCATACTTTCCTTTCAAATCTTCATTTGTCTTCAAAACCTTTTTGCTTATCCAAACATACTTTTTATTTTCTTTGACATGCTCGCTGTAGTGACATTTCCTTGTACACACAGTGCAATAGTTTTCCTTCATTGCACTGCACCATGAGAGATCCTTGACCCACCAGCAGTCTGGATAGTGACAGTTCTCCTCACAGACTGTGCAGGTGGTAGCCTCACCTCCCCTTGTAAATTCCTTTTTTTTGTATTGCTCTTCATCTTCATATGAAAGGTTCTTGTCTTCCTCCATGTCTTTCTTGAGTTTATCGAGTGCTTCTTGAGTCAGCTTGATTTCATTCTGTTTCAGATCAATATTGTCAATCTGCTTGCGTATGTCGCTGACACACTCCTCCAGTTTTTTGCGCAGTTTCAGAGTTCCTTCAGTCATCTTCACATTTTGAGGTGTTACTCTACCCAGGAAGTCTGTGAAATCCTTCATGCTCTCCTCTGATAAGTCCCATGAATTCTTCAAGATACGTTCTTCTCTCTTGGCCTGGGTTGCTTTTGCAGAGGTGACACTCTTTCTTTGAGAGTTGTTGAATAGGAAATAAATAGATTGATCGCTGTCATTTTTTGCTAAGGGGACTTGAGCATCCTCTAAGGCCTGTAGAGCATTAGTAGGTTGACAACCATCTGAGTGTGTGATGAGGGCCACAATCTTCTTCTCCAGGTCTTTGCCAAATAAAGACAAAACTGAATCAAATATGTACTTCTGTTCAACAGTGAGTCGATTTGTACCTGACTTCACCACTAAACCGACAGCATCAATTTGATGGACTCCATTTTCAGATCTAAACAACTCAAACAGTTTATCAGCAATTAGTTGGTCTTCTTGAATCCCTCTGGGGTCTCCATACCCAGGAGTGTCAATGATGGTGAGAGAGTATGGCACTTTAGATCCCTTCAACCCAAATACCTCATATACAGTAATCGCTGTAGTTTGAATTTCAGTTTCTTTTTTGACTTTCAGACTTTTTTCTTCTATTTCCTCCTCCACAATCTCAAACCAGACTTTGTCCTCCTGTTTTACACCCAGGACATAATTGACCATGACATTGACCAGAGTTGACTTCCCTGTTCCTGTGTCTCCCACTATCAGAATGGTTTTGTTGATCTTGGTGGAATCTCTCTCTCCAAAGGTCAATTTTCTGAGTTTATCGTCCTGGTCCAGACTCTGTTTCTTTGTTACCAGCTGATACCGTGCAGGAGGTCCTTGTTCGATAAGGATATTTGCAATCTTCTCTTGAATGTTTGACGATGTATCTCTAATCATGGGGACAAAAATGTACGTATGTTATAATATAAAATGTACTATATAATTTTGTTTTACTGTATAGGAAGAATCATATGATCTCTGAGAGATCTGAGGGCAAAAAGATGTAGACTTTACTAATAAGACCGTGGGCCGTGTCCGGGAGTCCCATAGGACAGCGAACAATTGACCCAGCATCGTCCGGGTTAGTGCAGGGTTTGCCCAAAACTATAGTTTGTTAACAAGAAATTTGTGGAGTGGTTTAAAAATGACTCCAACCTAAGTGTATGTAAACTTCAGACTTATTCCAAAGCATGCATCCTGTTTGTAATAAGGGACTAAAATAAAACTGCAAAAAATGAAAAAGAAATTCACAAACTGCCAATTGGGATGGGGTGTTTTTTTATTGCATGGTCCTAGTCCAGCTCGCCAGTAAACAAGCAGCTTATATTCAGTCTTTGGCCAATCAGAGCATGCAGGTACAGCTCATGCACAATGTCTGGGGCGAGTGGGTATCTATCTGCTGATTGGCTGAGACCATGGATTGTGAATGATATCTGAATTTGTATTTTGTATTATTTTTATTAAATCCCTTTACACAATTTTTACTAGGATCAAATGTCAAGAATTGTGAAAAACTGAGTTTAAATGTATTTGGCTAAGGTGTATGTAAACTTCCGACTTCAACTGTATGTAATATTTGCAAAAGAATATATGGGGGATTGGAAATTATGCAGACAATTATATTGATGGAATTTACAATTTATCTGAAATATTAAAGCATTCAAAAACATTTGAAATAACAATGAAATCTGCTGACACTCACTTGCTTGCCATGATGGTCTTTTGTTGTGTGACTCACCCAGGGAAGATACAGTTCACAGGTGATTAAGCTATGTAAATAGAAACATAGTTATAACAAATTGGAAGATTTGTCCAACTCAGGAATGTTAGTATTCTTTCATGCCAACTTAAAAAGACAAGGTAGCTTGGCAACTTGGCAGTAAAATATTACTAACATTACTGAGTTGGGAAAATATGTTATTTAACTTGAAATGTGATTTATAGTACTATACATTTTTAGTTGGATGAACTATAATATGGAACGATAAGCAATTTATGTTGAAGGAATGCTGCTGTAAATTTTTTTACATGATCCCTAAGGAATTTGTATTTTGTATTATTTTTATTAAATCCCTTTACACAATTTTACTTGCTGCAAAGTTCCTTGTCCAATCCACCTAGCTATTTGAGTGCAAAATATAAATATCAAGTTCACACATAATTTTTTTCATTCAGCTCAGAGTGAGTTAATGTAAAGAAAGTAATTAATAAATGATGAATGAATAAAGAACCAACTATATAAATGTTAATGTAAACATGGTACCTGAACATATAAAATATAAAACCCAATAATTACAATACAAACAACGATAGCAACAACTCACTTTCACCCAGGCATTCAAATGAACATACAGAGCCTTCAGAAAGTATTCACACACCCTGACTTTTTCCACATGTTGTTGTCTTACAGCCTGAATTTAAAATTGATTGATTGAGATTGTGTCAATGGCTGACACACAATACCTCATAATGTCAAAGTGGAATTTTGTTTTTAGATTTCTTTTTAAATTAATAAAAAATGAAAAGCTGGAATGTATTGAGTCAATAAGTATTCAACCGCTTTGGCAAGGCTAAATACGTTCAGGAGTAAAAAATATGCTTAAAAATTCACATAATAAGTTGCATGAACTCACTGTGTGCAATAATAGGTTTTAAAATTATTTTTGAATGACTACCTCGTCTCTGTACACGTACATACAATTATCTGTAAGGTCCCTCAGTCGAGCAGTGAATTTCAAACACAGATTCACCAACAAAGACTAGGGAGGTTTTCCAATGCCTTGCAAAGAAGGGCACCTACTAGTAGATTGGTAAAATATATCCCTTTGAGCATGGTGAAGTTAGTAATTAGCACTTTGAATGGTGCATAATTATACCCAGTCACTACAAAGATACAGGCATCCTTCCCAAATCAGTTGAATGAAACCGGTCAGAGAATTTACCATGAGGTAAATGGTGACTTTAAAACAGTTACAGAGTTTAATGGCTGTGATAGGAGGAAACTGAGGATGGATCAACAACATTGTAGTTATGTTACAATACTAATATTTAATTATTTTTTTTATTAAAAAAAAGAAGGCTGTAAAGAATAAATATATTTCAAAGCATGCATCCTGTTTGTAATAAGGGCCAAAAAAAAAAAATGAATAAGAAATTCACAAACTGCCAATTAGGAAGGGGTGTTTTTTTATTGCATGGTCCTAGTCCAGCTCGCCAGTAAACAAGCAGCTTATATTCAGTCTTTCGCCAATCAGAGCATGCAGGTACAGCTCATGCACAATGTCTGGGGCGAGTGGGTATCTATCTGCTGATTGGCTGAGACCATAGATTGTGAATGATATCTGAGAGAGCCATGACTATGGTTTCATAGCTTCAACCACGCAGCACACACACACACATACACACAACAACTGACTAATGGACTGCTCAATGTAAAGTACCATTCAAAGTTTGGACACACCTACTCATTCCAGGGTTTTTCCAAGTGCTAGGATGAAACTGGCTCTCATGAGGACCGCCACAAGAAAGGAAGACCCAGAGTTACCTTTGCTGCAAAGGATAAGTTCATTAGAGTTACCAGCCTCAGATTGCAGCTTAAATAAATGCTTCACGGAGTTCAAGTAACAGACACATCTCAACATCAACTGTTCAGAGGAGACTGTGTGAATCAGGCCTTCATGGTCAAATTTCTGCAAAGAAACCACTACTAAAGAACACCAATAATAAGAAGAGACTTTCTTGGGCCAAGAAACATGAGCAATGGACATTAGACCGGTGGAAATCTGTCCTTTAGTCTGATGAGTCCAAATGTGAGATTTTAGGTTCCAACCGCCGTGTCTTTGTGAGACGCAGAATAGGTGAACGGATGATCTCCGCATGTGTGGTTCCCACCATGAAGCATGGAGGAGGTGTGATGGTGTGGGGGTTCTTTGCTGGTGACACTGTCTGTAATTTATGTAGAATTCATCTCATACTTAACCAGCATGGCTCCCACAGCATTCTGCAGCAAAACGCCATCCCATCTGGTTTGCCCTTAGTGACACTATAGTTTTCAACAGGTCAATGACCCAACACACTTCCAGGCTGTGTAAGGGCTATATGACCAAGAAGGAGAGTTATGGAGTGCTGCATCAGATGACCTGGCCTCCACAATCACCCAAACTCAACCCAATTGAGATGGTTTCGGATGAGTTGGACCGCAGAGTGAAGAAAAAGCAGCCAACAAGTGCTCAGGAACTCCTTCAAGACTGTTGGAAAAGCATTCCAGGTGAAGTTGGTTGAAGGAATGCCAAGAATGTGCAAAGCTGTCATCAAGGTAAAGGATGGGTGGCTACTTTGAAGAATCTAAAATATATTAGAATTTTTTTAAACATTTCTTTGGTTACTACATGAATCCATGTGTTACTTCAAAGTCTTGATGTCTTCACTATTATTCTACAATGTAGAAAATAGTAAAAATAAAGAAAAATCTTTGGATAAGTAGGTGTGTATAAACTTTTGACTGGTACTATATATACAGTTGAAGTCGGAAGTTTACATACACTTAGGTTGGAGTCATTGAAACTCATTTTTCAACCACTCCACAAATGTCTTGTTAACAAACTATAGTTTTGGTGGTTAGTCGGTTAGGACATCTACTTTGTGCATGACACAAGTAATTTTTCCAACAATTGTTTACAGACAGATTATTTCTCTTATAATTCACTGTATCACAATTCCAGTGGGTAAGAAGTTAACATACACTAAGTTGACTGTGCCTTTAAACAGCTTGGAAAATTCCAGAAAATTATGTAATGGCTTTAGAAGCTTCTGATAGACTAATTGACATCATTTGAGTCAATTGGAGGTGTACCTGTGGATGTATTTCAAGGCCTACCTTCAAACCCAGTGCCTCTTTGCTTGACATCATGGGAAAATCAAAAGATATCAGCCAAGACCTCAGAAAGAAAATTGTAAACCTCCACAAGTCTCGTTCATCATTGGGAGTAATTTCCAAACACCTGAAGGTACCACGTTCATCTGTACAAACAATAGTAAGCAAGTAAAAACACCATGGGACCACGAAGCCGTCATACTGCTCAGGAAGGAGACAGTCTCCTAGAGATGAACATACTTTGGTGCGAAAAGTGCAAATCAATCCAACAACAACAGCAAAGGACCTTGTGAAGATTCTGGAGGAAACAGGCACATACGTATCTAGTGTTTGACCATCCACCTGAGGGTAGAGCGGCGGGTGAACGCTTATTCCAACTCAGACAGGGGACGAGGTGCGCACAGGACTTTGCGTTGGAGTTCCGAACCCTTGCCGCCGGCGTGGGATGGAATGACAGGGCCTTGATTGACCATTATAGATGCAGTCTGCACGAAGACGTCCGGCGGGAGCTGGCATGCAGAGACAACACCTTTTTTTTTGACCAGCTGCTGGACCTGTATTTCCGGCTGGATAACCTGCTGGCCACCCGTGGACGTCAGGATCGGGGCCTGTCATTTCCATCCCCCAACACCTCTGCTCCGACGCCTATGGAGCTGGGAGATACTGCGCTTAGGGGGGCCGGAGGTGGGGCCATTCCCTGCACCCTCTATGGCCGCAGAGGGCACACTGCTGGTCGGTGTGGGTTCTTCAGGGAGTCGACGCAGCAGGCAGGGCACTATCGTGTCTACCCCAGGTGAGTAGGCATCAGACTCACCCAGAGCTCCCTGTTTCTCACATGTTTTTGTTTGTTGATTTTCCTGATTTTTTCCCGCATTCCCAGCATAAGGCGCTTGTCGATTCAGGCGCAGCTGGGAACTTTATTGATCGTTCATTTGCTCATAGTTTAGGGATCCCCATTGTTCCTGTTGATATGCCCTTCCCTGTGCACGCCTTAGATAGTCAACCACTAGGGTCAGGGCTGATTAGGGAGGCTACCGCAACACTAAGCATGGTTACGCAGGAGGGTCATGAGGAGAGAATCAGTTCATACCTCATTGATTCTCCTGTGTTTCCCGTGGTGCTGGGCCTACCCTGGTTGGCCAATCATAACCCCATTATTACCCGCTGCCTCTCATAGCCAGTGCGATTGAGTCAATGCATGGGGCGCGCTTCTTCACAAAATTGGATCTCAGGAGCGCATACAATCTGGTGCGTATCCGGGAGGGGGACGAGTGGAAGACGGCATTTAGTACCACCTCAGGGCACTATGAGTACCTCGTCATGCCGTACGGGTTAATGAATGCTCCATCAGTTTTCCAGGCATTTGTAGACGAGATTTTCCGGGACTTGCTCGGGCAGGGTGTAGTGGTGTATATCGATGACATTCTGATGTACTTCACTACACGCGCTGAGCATGTGTCCCTGGTGCGCAAGGTGCTTGGTCGACTGTTGGAGCATGACCTGTACTTCAAGGCTGAGAAATGTCTGTTCTTCCAACAGTTCGTCTCCTTCCTAGGGTACCACATTTCCACGTCAGGGGTGGAGATGGAGAGTGACCGCATTTCAGCCATGCGTAATTGGCTGACTCCCACCACGGTAAAGGCTTTGGTCAGGTATCGGCTCCCATTACCTCACTGCTGAAGGGGGGGACCGGTGCGACTGCAGTGGTCAGCTGAGGCGGACAGGGCTTTTGGTCACCTGAAGGCTCTGTTTACCTCGGCTCCCATGCTGGCTCATCCGGATCCCTCTTTGGCATTTATAGTGGAGGTGGACGCTTCCGAGGGTGGGATAGGAGCTGTGCTGTCTCAGCGCTTGGGTACGCCACCTAAACTCCGCCCCTGTGCCTTCTTTTCGAAGAAGCTCAGCTCGGCAGAGCGTAACTATGATGTAGGGGACCGGGAGTTGTTGGCTGTCGTCAGGGCTCTGAAGGTGTGGAGACATTGGCTTGAGGGGGCTAAACACCCCTTTCTCATCTGGACCGACCACCGCAATTTGGAGTACATCTGGGCGGCAAGGAGACTTAACCCTCGTGGGCCATGTTCTTCACCCATTTTGTTTTCACCCTATCCTACCGACCAGGTTCCCAAAACACTAAGGCAGACGCACTGTCCCGGATGTTTGACACAGAGGAGCGGTCCATAGATCCCACTCCCATACTTCCGGCCTCTTGCCTGGTGGCACCGGTGGTGTGGGAGCTGGACTCGGACATCTAGCGGGCGTTACATACAGAGCCCACTCCACCTCAGTGTCCAGCTGGGCGATGTACGTTCCGTCTGCTGTCCGCGACGTCTGATCTATTGGGCCCACACGTCACCTTCCTCTGGTCATCCTGGCATCGGTCGGACGTTGCGCTGTCTTAGTGGGAAGTACTGGTGGTCCACCTTAGCTAAGGACGTGAGGGTTCATTTTTTCTTCCTGCTCAGTGTGCGCCCAGTGCAAGGCGCCTAGGCACCTACCCAGCTGTTCCACAGCGACCTTAGTCACACCTGTCCGTGGACTTCTTGACGGATCTTCCGCCGTCACAGGGTAACACCACGATCCTGGTCATTGTGGATCGGTTTTCTAAGTCCTGCCGCCTCCGTCCTTTTGCCCGGTCTCCCTGCAGCCCTACAGACTGCGGAGGCCCTATTCACCCATGTCTTCCGGCATTACGGGGTGCCTGAGGATATTGTTTCTGATCGGGGTCCCCAATTCACGTCCAGGGTTTGGAGGGCGTTCATTGAACATCAGGGGGTCTCGGTCATCCTTACCTCAGGTTTTCACCCCGAGAGTAACGGGCAGGTGGAAAGAGTCAACCAGGATGTGGGTAGGTCATATTGCCAGGACCGGCCGGGGGAGTGGGCGGCTTTCATCCCCTGGGCAGAGATGGCCCAAAACTCACTCCGCCACTGCTCCATTGGCATCTCCCCCTTCCAGTGCATACTGGGGTAGCAGCCGGTTCTGGCACCGTGGCATCAGAGCCAGATCGAAGCTCCTGCGGTGGATGAATGGTTTAGGCGCATGGAGGAGACCTGGGAGGCCGCCCATGCGCAACTGCAACAAGCCGTGAGGCGGCAGAAGGTGAGCGCCGACCGCCACCGCAGTGAGGCCCCGGTGTTCACACCGGGGGACAGAGTCTGGCTCTCGACCCGAAACCTGCCCCTCTGCCTGCCCTGCCGGAAGCTGGGTCCGCGGTATGTGGGGCCCGTTAAAGTCCTGAGGAGATTGAACGAGGTATGTTATAAGTTACAGCTTCCCCCAGATTACCGTATTAACGGTATTACTGTCACAACTTCAGCCGAAGTTGGTCCCTTTCCTTGTTCGGGCTGGCTTTCGGCGGTCGACGTCACCGGTCTTCTAGCCGCCACCGATCCATTATTCATTTTCTGTTGGTTTTGTCTTCCCTTTTCACACACCTGGTTTACATTCCCATGATTACATGTTCCTTATTTAACCCTCTGTTTCCCCCCATGTTTTTGTGTGTGATTGTTTGTTGTTGTTGATTCCGTGGTTTTGAGTGTTTTATTTTACACTCGTATTGATAATTTGGAGTAAACTTCATGAACACTTATTTTGTTGTCCTGCGACTGACTCTGCCTTACCGGCATCAAGGATTTGCATTACATTTCTTTAATGGAAGCTTCTCTAATGTCAAACATGTCAAGTCTGGTGTACTGCAGGTCAGCTGTCTAGGCCCTCTACTCTTTTCTATTTTTACCAATGACCTGCCAATGGCATTAAACGAAGCATGTGTGTCCATATATGCTGATGATTCAACCATATATGCATCAGCAACCACAGCTAATTAAGTCACTTAAACCCTTAACAAAGAGTTGCAGTCTTTTTTGGAATGGGTGGCCAGTAATAAACTGGTCCTGAACATCTCTTAAACTAAGAGCATTGTATTTGGTACAAATCATTCTAGACCTCAGCTGAATCTGGTAATGAATGGTGTGGCTGTTGAACAAGTTGAGGAGACTAAATTACTTGGTGTTACCTTAGATTGAAAAACTGTCTTGATCAAAACACATAGATTCAATGGTTGTAAAGATGGGGAGAAGTCTGTCCGAATAAAGAGATGCTCTGCTTTTTTGACACCACACTCCAAAAAGAAAGTCCTGCAGGCTCTAGTTTTGTCTTATCCTTATTATTGTCCAGTCGTGTGGTTGAGTGCTGCAAGGAAAGACCTAGCTGGCCCAGAACAGTGCAGCACATCTTGCTCTTCATTGTAATCAGAGGGCTAATATAAATACTATGCATGCTAGTCTCTCTTGGCTAAGAGTTGAGAAGAGACTGACCGCATCACTTCTTCTTTTTATAAGAAACATTAATGTGTTGAAAATCCCAAATTGATTGAATAGTCAACTCACACACAGCTCTGACACACACACTTACCCAACCAGACATACCACCAGGGGTCTTTTCACAGTCCCCAAAATCCAAATTCAAGAAAGCGTACAGTATTATATAGAGCCATTATTGCATGGAACTCCGTTCCTTCTTACATTGCTCAAATTAACAGCAAACCTGGTTTCAAAAAACAAATAAAGCAACATCTCACGGCACAAAGCCTCTCCCCTATTTATCCAAGAAAGTTTGTGTGTATGTATTGATAAGTAAGCTACGTGTGCCTTTTTTAAATTGATGTAGATCTGTCCTTGAGTTGTTCTTGTCTATTAATGTTCTGTATAATGTTAAGTTTCATGTTTTTTGTGGACCCCAGGAAAAGTAGCGGCTAATGGGGATCCTAATAAAAAATCCACATACCAAATGTCAGGACATGAAAGACAGATTCATCCAGACATAAAATAATGTCTTCCCCTGGCAGACAAATTCTATATAGATACAGCGCTGCCAACTGGGTGTTGCAAGCATAAAGTAAAACAGCCCAACCCTCTCAGGTGTAGGGTCATTCTCCTCCCACCTCACCAGTAGCCCATACCTCCTCTCAGAAAGTCAGCTGATTTTGGACAAGAGAGCTCGTGGTTGCGTGCGTTCCAGGCTGACTACATTGAAGATTGCCTTGTATCAACCAATGTAAATCGACAGCACGATCAGGCATCACATGTTGGGGTTTGTTGATATGTTAAACACCAATCGAAAAGTGTGATTTAGTCAGCCAGTTGGCAATGTAGTCAACCAGGAATGCAACTAATTTTTTCAGCAGAGCAGCGGTTGTACAGTTGTGCTGGTTAAAAGGTTGCTTTTCAAAAGGCCTGTGCTGCAGCAAACAGCAAATCGTTAATGTGACATACTCGCTCCCCGAGTGAGTGTGTTTGATAATAATAATGTAATAAAATGTGAAATACTCCTGAAATATGCCCCAGACGTTGAAGTTACATCCACTTCGTGTAAATCCCCTAACAAAATAGTATTGTTCGATTCAATATTATTATTCACAATGTACATAATGCAAGGTCAATTTAATATATTGTGACAAGAGGAGCTAGCTATCACAAGCAATATTTGATTCTGGGTTTCTGGCCAGGTTGATTGTTACATTTAACAGCAATATAGTAATGGACTGAGTTCCTAACAAGGCAAATGGTAAGCTATTTGAGTATGCAATTTTTTTTGTTTTATAGTATGTGACATTTTGAAAATCGAGTATACTTTAAATTCCCGGATGTCATACTAATTTCAGCTGATAATCAGATATGGGGTTGTGTTACCGAAGTTAGCGCAAAACAACAAAATCGGCATGACACATTCTCAGTATGCGAAAATTGAAAGTTGTTTCTCTTCCCTGTATTGAGGAATGTTTTACGAGCCATATCCCGTGTCGGCACTGCGGTGTCTTAATCTACACAAGAATGCTGCCCGACCCTAGTGCATCTTTGAGCAAGTGGGTCGGAACGGCTGGCTACTTTGGGACATCTGTGAAAGCCGGCTATATATTGGTAGGTAGCGACGATAGAAAAACGTATTTCGTTTCATATTATGCTCATTTATTTTGTTGTGTCGCAAATCACACATATTCTTTGACAATTGGATGACGCTCTGTGTTCTTACACACGTGCCGTGTGAAAGGACATTTGCAACACAAACAAACATGGAGGAGATTGAACGTGACACAGAGCACGGAGACACGGAGCTCGTACCTAAAAGAGGGGCTACTTCGGTCGCATGGATGTGGTTTGGGTATGAAAAGTCTGACAAGGACCAGAAAATCATCCTCTGCAAAATATGTGGCAGGCTGGTCCTGACAACAGGCTCAAACACCACTAACCTATTTTACCACCTACGCAAGAATCATGTGAAACAGTACAGAGAGAGTCTACGGATGAGACCCCAAAAAGTACAGTTGAGTGCTCAAAACAAACCCCTGACTCAGACGTTGCAAGAGGCTTTTGCCCGCGGCACACCATATGGCAAAGAATCACAAAGACAGAAGGAGATAACAGCTGCCGTTACAACTTACATCTGCAATAACATAGCCCCAATTTACACGTCGAGAAGTGGGGGGTTTCGTGAGTTGGTGCTAACACTCAACCCAAGGTACCAAATGCAAATTGATATGTGACACGTACTAATGCCAAAATAACATGCAAAACAGGCAAGGCCCGAAAAATATATATATTTTAGGCCTATATTTATTTTGTTTGCCACTATAGTTGAAGTGTTTTCTATTTACCTTTTTAGATTTTATACATTCATATTTATATTTTGTTACATGCTTAATTGAACATTTGCACAAAGGTTCTAAAATAAAAGGAGAAATAATCAAATATGAGTAAGAAATAGGCCTTTACATGTGGTCATTTTATATAAACTACTTATTCATTGCATTTACAAAAAATGTGCTATATCGTGATATGTATCGTTATCGGGATATGAAATTACCTATATCGGGATATGAAATTTTGGCCATATCGCCCAGCCCTATTGGTAGGGTTATTTTCCGGCGCCACCCACCAGAACCAATACAAAGACTCCCAATGGTGTGTCCCAAAACTATAGACATACGCCAAATAGGGCTATTATTTGCTGTGTTATATAGCTCTGTTCGGACAGGACAAGTATTACTAGAGAAGTTGGTTATGTAATTCTTAGAAACTGGGTGGTTCGAGCCCTAAATGCTGATTGGCTGACATCCGTGGGATATCAGACCGTATACCACGGTACGACAAAACATTTATTTTTACTGCTCTAATTACGTTGGTAACCAGTTTATAATAGGAATAAGGCACCTCTTGGTTGTGGTATATGGCCAATATACTACGGCTTACAGGCTGACTACACCACTCGCGAAGACATTTAGAAATCAATATTATTCAATTATTGCACCCACACTGCTTGCGCGCAAACGAGCGTCTGCGTTGCCAAGGGCTAAAATAGAAGTCAGTTCTATTTGTGATGCAGATCGCGCTGCAAGTCCTGCCTCTCCCATCTCCTCATTGGTTTATAGAAGCAGATACCCATGTGCCATCTCCTCTGAAAGACAAACGAGGTCAGTGGCGGTAATGCGCCTAATTTATGAAAGTTGCCAATCGCAATATAAAGTCAAGAGAATAAAAAGCCTGGAATGAGGAGAGATGACCCAGAAACGATTCGGTTGACCGTTTTATGTGTGGATTAATTGGCGGAGTAGAGGACCTTGTGCATTTCAGGTAAAATAACAACTCAATGTTTTTATCCCAGGACAAATTGGCTAGCAACAGCAAGCTAGCTAAATAGGACAAATTAACTAGCAAGTGCAAGCTAGCTAGCTAAATTGCCATAAATGTGTAATGCTTTTCGACCTGTACCCAAATTAATAGAATTGGTTCAGAGTTTGTTTTGATATTTTAACCTGGCGTGTCGTGATCACGTTTGGTGTGGGGAAACAAAATACATTTATGCACGATGGCGCACAATGGCGCCAGTTTGGGTTCCATGTAATGGCTATATCCAGGCACTCTGCGTTGTGTCGTGCAAAGAACATCCCTTTGCCGTGGTATATTGGCCATATACCATACTCATTCAATTTACTCTTATGACGGACGCCTGGAGTGGAGGTTTTTATTCTAGGCGTGAAGATATTTCAACATCATGTCTAGACCAGAATGAAACAGAAAAGATACAGAGAGAAGCAGCAATGAGGACTTCAGGAGACCAGGGTGTCACCTAAAAATCTTCACAGCGTAAAATAGTTCCCAATCTTCCGAATGGGTTGTGATTGTGATGTCATGTTGTAATATTTCTCACATTGTGAAAATGTTTGCAGTTAAATATTTGCACGTTTGTCACTTTATGTGGATGGCTGAACTTGTGCTGAAGTTTCTCTCACACCCTCCCTCGCCCTTGATTTAGCTATCTAACTAACTGACTAACAAAGATATGCACTGTCAATCAAAAAAGTATCACCCAAACCTTTGCAATCACATCAACACTCAGCACTTTGGCGCGCGAGTCCGGGTACTTATATGCTGGCCCCACGCCTCAACAAGATTCTGATTGGTCAGTGTCAATACTCCTGGCCAAAATTGATTGTCAGATGTGTGAAGCATATGCGTGTCCCCACTGAATAGTTTTTTGAGGTCGAGGGAGTGAGAGGGAGGCATCCGCATGAGCTCAGCCATCCACATAAAGAGATGCGTGTGCAATTTAACTGGAAACATTTTCACGCTGGGAGAAATTTTACAGCATGACGTCACAATCAGAACACGATAAGAACGATTGGGAACTATTTCATGCTGGGAAGATTTTTACATGACAAACGGGAGTCTCTCAAGTTGGATTTAATTTAATTTGATTGAATTTGTTAAACTATTAGCCAGAGAACCTGCCGAGTTCAACAATAATAAGTGGCTGAATTTATCCTCAAGCCGACTACTTTTTTCCCTTATTGTTGTTACAGTTTTTCTCATTTGCTAAGACACACTAAATGAAACTGAGATCCGCTTGATCTTCATCATCACATTTTTAGCACAGCAGAACTCTTCTCTTGCAAATGTTTTAACACTTTTTCATTTGTTTCACACATTTTTCACACCCTTTGTCAAAACAGTTACATCTGATATCATTGAAAGACCCGAACTCTATTGGATTCACTGTGTTGAACAAAAGGAAAACATCTATTCACAGCTGATAGAAAGTACCTGCATAATTATAAATCTCTATGCACCTGTGTGAAACTCATTTGCACAACTCTTCAATCAGCAATCAGTCCTCATCCATCTATAAAAGATGCCACCTCTGTGTTGCTATTTGCAAGCATGGATCAAAGGCCATAGGCACGGAAGGAGACCAAGAGGCCATGGCAGAGGGGCCCGAGGAAGAGGAGTTTGTATGCGTGGTGGAGGAGCTGCAGCAGCAAGAGGACGAAATCGAGCTCAAGTTTCAAAATGAAATTGGGCAACAATTATTGACCATGTCATCAATCATGGCTTGTCCTTCAGAGAGGCTGGACAAAGGGTCCAGCCCATTCTGAGTCGGAGCACTGTGGCATCTATTGTCAGGCTTTTTCGAATGAGAACAGGTAATTCACAGTGTTACTGTAATGTATACCACTGTGTATTTCAGCTTGACTGTATTGCCCTGTTAGCAGAACAAACTGTGTCTACAGTAATGCAGATGTTTTATCAATCCCATTTATGTGACTGTCATACAGTAATGTCAATTTTGACATGCTTTTGCTTTTACTTTATAGAATCCACACATTACCACACACTGGTGGCAGAGGAAAGATATTTAGTATTGAACAGGAGTCTGCCATTGTAGATATGGTAGTGGCAAACAATGCAATCAGACTGCGTGACATCCAGGCAGCAGTAATTGCAGATGAGGGAGCATTTAGAAATATAAACAGTGTGAGTTTGGCAACTATAGATTGAGTCCTTAAACGAAAACATGTCAGAATGAAGCAGCTGTACAGAGTTCCATTTCAAAGAAACTCTGACATCGTAAAGGAGGCACGATTCCAGTATGTGCAGGTACAGATTTTTTATTGTAATACCTTGTTTACCATAGTTACATGCGACTGGAATAATTTGCTTTATGAATTTGCTCTTTTTCTTAGAGAATAATGGAGCTTGAAGCTGAAGGGGCACATCACAAATTCATTTTTGTGGATGAAGCCGGCTTCAACCTCTGTAAAGTGAGGAGACAGGAGGAACATCATTGGGCAGAGGGCCACTGTCACAGTGCCAGGTCAGAGGGGTGCCAATATCACCATGTGTGCTGCCATCTCCAATGATGGGGTCCTTTGCCACATACCAACTATTGGCCCATACAATACAGAACGGCTCATCACATTTCTTGATGCATTGAAAGAAATACTGATTCCACCCGAAGAGAGAGGGCTGTTGAGGCCTGGCATGACTCTGTATGTCATAATTTGGGACAATGTGGCTTTCCACCACTCTCGCCTTGTGAATGAATGGTTTGCAGCACAGCCTCGTATTATGATGCAATTCCTCCCTGCATACTCGCCTTTTCTGAACCCAATCGAGGAGTTCTTCTCTGCTTGGAGGTGGAAGGTGTATGATCACCGGCCATATGAGCAGATGCCCTCCTGGAGGCAATGAATGCTGGTTGCCTGGCAATAGGTGCAGAGGACTGCCAGGGATGGATACGCCATGCAAGGAGATATTTCCTCGGTGCATTGCAAGGGAAAACATTCAATGCGATGTTGATGAGAACCTCAGGCATAATCACAAGAACGAATGGACTAAATGTGAAAGATAAAATATATATATATTTTTTTTTTTAAAGGTATTTCCACCCATAAGTTTCCTTTGGTAGCTTTTTTTCCGGTATCCATTTGAGTTTGTAAAGTATCATATTTCATATTGATGGCTGTATTTTGTTGTCCATTGTGTAATGATTGATTGAAAGAATAAATTAATTTGACCACAAGTTGTGGTGTTTGATGGAAATATTTGCTTATGTTGCATGTTTTTAATGTTTTGTGAGTGTTAGAGCATTTTGCTAACAAAATGAGTCCTTTTGGCCATTGAGCTTCAGTTTTATCCTGTGTGTTAACTGTTTTGAAAATGTGATGTCAGAGTGGGCAAATGTGTTTAAGCAATCGAGAAAAACTGTAGTCTATTTGATGTGTAATAAATAGCAGCTAAATATGGTATATAGTTATAGATTGTAGGCTACACTGCATAAAGAAACAATCTCTAGTATGCTAGTGTTGTGAGAGTGTACTGACTGTATTATTCAACCTGGTCTCAGAGCATTTTGTAATATTATGTATGTAAATCTGAAACACTACTTTCAGTATAATATGTTGTTTCGTATGGTATGTATTAATTTGTGGATATCCATCACCCATTTGGTATGAATTACAATTTGTATTATATGTTACAAATTTGCTAAATGTATGATATGTTAACCTATTAGCATAATGTATGATATGTTACAAATTCTAGCTAGTTGGCTAAAGTTAGTTAGACTATGGGTTAGAGTTAGGGGTTACGTTTAGGAGTTAGGTTAAAGGGTTAGCTAAAAGGGTTAAGGTTAGGGTTATGTGAAGGGTTAGCTAAAAGTGTTAAGGTTAGGGTTAGGGGAAGGGTTAGCTAAAAGGGTTAAGGTTAGGGTTAGGGAAGGGTTAGCTAAAAGTGTTAAGGTTAGGGTTAGGGGAAGGGTTAGCTAAAAGGGTCAGGGTTAAGTTTAGGAGTTAGGTTAAAGGGTTAAGGTTAGCTATAAGTGTTAAGGTTAGGGTTAGGTGAAGGGTTAGCTAAAAGTGATATGGTTAAGGGAAGGGTTAGCTAAATGGGTTAAGGTTAGGCTTAGAGTTAACTAAAAGGTCTAGGGTTAGGATTAGCTAACATGCTAAATTGTTACAAATTAGATCAAAAGTTGTTGAATGGTTGCTAATTAGCAAATGATGTCTATGATGAGATTCAACGTTTTTGATGAGATTTTCAACCTTTGGATTGCTGAACTTGTTGTCCATGAGGAGATTCGAGCTAGTGTTATATGCCTACAGATCCACCCTGACCAGCCACCCTACTTTCGTTTTTGTCTTAACCTCTGCCTTATGTAACCATACCAAACTAAACATATCATACTAAACTGAGTTTCTCGGATTTGCTTACAGAATAATACCAAATGCTCTGAGACTACGCTGTATTATTTGGCATTAATAGACTGGTTTTACGCACAACAACTTTCTATCCAAGCTGGGCTAGAGCGCGAGGAAGGCTCATGTTCATGCAGGTTCAGGTAGGCTAAGACAGTTGTATATTCAAACAAAAATATATTGGTAGCTGATTAATATGATGTTGCATCAAAAATGTATTTTTCGATCTGCAATGAATTTCCAACTTGAATTACTGAACAAGTAGGATAATTACATTATTGCCGCCAGCCAGCAGACAGACACCTCTAATAGCTTCGTGAAATGTTATGCTTGACGACCAAATGGCCTATCAATACACTTTTATCCATTAGCTAAATAAAAGCTATGGAATAGTTTATCCATACTCATTGATAGTATAATCTATATTTTAATATACTTTTGATGAATTCACATTGCAAGACAAGACATTGCGAGATACTGATTGCCAATGCGCTTGGTTCTGACTGTCAGTCTGCCTGCCCCTCCTCTCTCTTCCTCGCTGGCTGGATGTGTGTGTTCAGTCTTCTGTCATTTGTATGTAGAATAGCCTAATCATTGATTCAGACATTGCAAAATAAAGCATTGCGAGATACAGATTCGTATTGGATGCACGGTTCTGTCTCTGCTTGGTAGATGCGAGAGTTTGTGTTCTCTGAAGTAGACCATGGCAACTCATCCTTTGCACAAATACTGAATTTTAGGAGTCGAGGAATAAATTATTTTAGAGTCGACTCTGCACCACAAGCACAGGATGCCCACTCGATAAAGATGCTTCCAATACGCCATTCGGTAACTCTACAACTAGCGTTTAAGATTGACTCTATTGACTCTTGAACACGCATATCGAGTGCTCAGAGTTTTCGGTTTCAGATTTGGACTAAGTATAATCTTAGCATCTTTTCATCCCATTTAATTTACCTGCTCCTGGAGAGTTTGTTTCAGTTCTGCAGTCAGAAGAATAGAGAAAGAGAAAGAGGTGATGTGTGTTGCAGGTCTTATAGTGGAACAGCCCAGCATTCTCCTCCCACCTAACCTCACCACTACAGTACTGTACTCCCCCCCTCACCAAGTCAGCTGATTTCAGAGAAGAGAGATCATTTCTTCAGTAGAGGGTTCCGGATACATGGCAGGATTCCAAACAAATAAAGGAGATTTCTTCAGTAGAGGCAGTTGGAGCCAAATTCTTTAATCTTTAGTTGTGCTATTTTAATTGTTTTGTCCCATTTAGAATATATCATCATGACCTATTGCTATTTATATTGTGATTATGAATGTATTATAAAAGTGAGGAATTATGAAATTAACTTGATTGAATTGTTTGTGTTAAATTGGCAATATGGAGTCTCAGCTAGTCACACACCCATTTTTCGCCCAGGGATCCTTTCCTCATGCCATATAGGGGGTTGGTAATATGGGCAAGCTAGGCTCTAGGTACAGCAGCAAACAGTTTTTGACCACAACCGTTTATGCTTTTTGTTATTCAATTGCTTCGTTTTTTTGGTATTCATACCCGTAAGAGAACAAATGACCAACATGTTATGTCAATCTCAGTTTCATTCTAAAATAATGTTGATTACTATTTTTGCACAATTGGAGCTTCAAATATTTTTTTTGTTGCATGCTGAACGTGTCTATACACCATGGGATGTAGGGCGTCTTCAAATGTTGTTAACTGGAACATTTATCCCTTACAGAAGACAAAGACTAATTATAATTCTGTTTCATTGGTCCTATGAAGTTTATATTTGTGATAATCAGTGCTGATGCTGCACGGACTAAGAGGTCACATAGAGCTCAAATAATGATTCATATATTGAAAAGGAATACACTTTATTAGTGACTCAACAAGGTCAGACATGTTTAAATGGCTGTAGGCAAGACGTGTATAGACTCATGTAACAGGTGGTGACATAGAACTTGTGATTATGAAGATATTATTTACTTTTTTGTTCAAGTTTCATTCTCAAAAAACATTTGGATATACAGTTGAAATTGGAAGTTTACATACACTTAGGTTGGAGTCATTAAAAATCGTTTTTCAACCACTCCACACATTTCTTGTTAACAAACTATAGTTTTGGCAAGTCGGTTAGGACATCTACTTTGTGCATGACACAAGTAATCTTTCCAACAATTATTTACAGACAGATTATTTGACTTATAATTTACTGTATCACAATTCCAGTGGGTCAGAAGTTTACATACACTAAGTTGACTGTGCCTTTAAACAGCTTGGAAAATTCCAGTAAATTATGTCATGGCTTTAGAAGCTTCTGCAGCATTACCAGTTATTGTTTATGACCCCCTCATGATAAATAATGACTTTTATGGATTATGTAGATTACATTTTAGATTACATTTAGATACATTTAAGTTTAAAACACAGCCCATTTTACAAAATAAGTACTTCCCAGTTGAGGGATATCCAGGAGATGAACCTCCAACAATCATAAGCTTGTTCAGTACATGAGTACATTATAAGACAGGACAGGCTTAATTGTGGTCTATATTGAAAACAAAAATCACATCTGTGTTTTAGAATGAATTTCACAAGTTACAATGTCCTGAAAAATCTGCACAATAAACAATAACATGGGTGAATCTAGTTCTATCTAACATTGTGATGTTGCAAACTCCTAAATATTGAGGCTTGGCGGTTCACAACAAGTTCTTTACATGTGCAGGGTGTCACGGTGGGATGTCCTTCAACCTGGAATAGGCCTTGACTAGAGTATATAGATATGAAGTGGGTAAAACAGTATGTAAACATTAAAGTGACCATTGTTCTATGACTATGTACATTGTCTCTAAGGTGTTGAATACAGAGTGGTAGCCGGCTAGGGGTAGCCCACAATTCCTGACATTTGATCCTAGTAAAAATGTCCTGTCTTAGGTCAGTTAGGATCACCACTTTATTTTAAGAATGTGAAATGTCAGAATAGTAGTAAAGAGAATGATTTATTTCAGCTTTTATTTCTTTCATCACATTCCCAGTGGGTCAGAAGTTTACATACACTCAACTAGTATTTGGTAGCATTGCCTTAAAATTGTTTACCTTGGGTCAAACGTTTCGGGTAGCCTTCCACAAGCTTCCCACAATAAGTTGGGTGAATTTTGGCCCATTCCTCCTGACAGAGATGGTGTAACTGAGTCAGGTTTGTAGGCCTCCTTGCTCGCACACGCTTTTTCAGTTCTGCCAACACATATAGGATTGAGGCCAGGACTTTGTGATGGCCACTTCAATACCTTGACTTTGTTGTCCTGAAGCCATTTTACCACAACTTTGGAAGTATGCTTGGGGTCATTTGGAAGACCTATTTGGAAGACCCATTTGCGACCAAGCTTTAACTTCCTGACTGATGTCTTAAGATGTTGCTTCAATATATCCACTTATTTTCCTCCTCATGATGCCATCTATTTTGTGAAGTGCACCAGTCCCTCCTGCAGCAAAGCACCCCCACAACATGATGCTGCCACCCCTATGCTTTACGGTTAGGATGGTGTTCTTTGGCTTGCAAGCCTCCCCTTTTTTCCTCCAAACATAACGATGATTATGGCCAAACAGTTATTTTTTTGTTTCATCAGACCAGAGGACATTTCTCCAAAAAGTACGATCTTTGTCCCCATGTGCAGTTGCAAACCGTAATATGACTTTTTTATGGCAGTTTTGGAGCAGTGGCTTCTTCCTTGCTGAGCGGCATTTCAGGTTATGTCGATATAGGACTCGTTTTACTGTGGATATAGATACTTTTGTGCCTGTTTCCTCCAGCATCTTCACACGGTCCTTTGTTGTTGTTGTTGGATTGATTTGCACTTTTCGCACCAAAGTACGTTCATCTCTAGGAGACTGTCTCCTTCCTGAGCGGTATGACGGCTGCGTGGTCCCATGGTGTTTATACTTGCGTACTATTGTTTGTACAGATGAACATGGTACCTTCAGCCATTTGGAAATTGCTCCCAAGGATGAATCAGACTTGTTGAGGTTTACAATTTTTTTCTGAGGTCTTGGCTGATTTCTTTTGATTTTCCCATGATGTCAAGCAAAGAGGCACTGAGTTTCAAGGTAGGCCTTGGAATACATCCACAGGTACACCTCCAATTGACTCAAATTATGTCAATTAGCCTAACAGAAGCTTCTAAAGCCATTACATAATTTTCTGGAATTTTCCAAGCTGTTTAAAGGCACAGTCAACTTAGTGTATGTAAACTTGTGAAATAATCTGTCTGTAAACAATTGTTGGAAAAATTACTTGTATCATGCGCACAGTAGATGTCCTAACCGACTTGCCAAAACTATTGTTTGTTAATTAACAAGAAATTTGTGGAGTGGTTGAAAAACGAGTTTTAATGACTCCAACCTAAGTGTATGTAAACTTCCGACTTCAACTGTATCTTGAAGACAATACTCATTTATCACAATTTTTTTTTTTGTGAGTGCACCACAAACATATTTCCAGGGTGTTGATGCATCCTCCTCTCAATACAGGAAGGGTGTCCATCTGTAAAAGTGAAGTTTTGCTTTGATGTCAAATCAACTCATATTGTTGCTAGCTATCTGGCTACTTACCTTAGCTGTTGTGCAAGCTAACATGCCACTGAACCATAACACTAGTATATTGACATGGAAATTGGTATTATAATACAGCAACGTATTCACCTAAAAATATGTGTTTAGGAAAATTATGTCCGACAAGCCGGTGGAGGATACAGTGAATACTAAAAGTATTCAGACCGCTTGACTTTTCCAAGTTAGGTTACGTTTTTTTTTTTAAATGGATCGTTCAGGACTTCAGACTGGGGCGAAGGTTCAACTTCAAACATGACAATGACCTTAAGCACATAGACAAGACAAAGCAGGAGGGGCTTCGGGACAAGTGTCTGAATGTCCTTGAGTGGCCCAGCCAGAGCCCAGACTTTAATACGATCGAACATCTCTGGAGACACCTGAAAATAGCTGTGCAGCAATGCTCCCCATCGAACCTGACAGAGCTTGAGAGTATCTGCAGAGAAGAATGGGAGAAACTCCCCAAATACAGGTGTGGCAAGCTTGTAGCGTCATACCCAAGAAGACTCGGCTGTAATCGCTATCAAAGGTGCTTCAAGAAAGTACTGAGTTTCAGTTTTTTGTTTTAATACATTTGAAAAAAATAACGGTTTTGCTTTTTCATTATGCGGTATTGTGTGTAGATTGATGAGAATTTTTTTAATCAATTTTAGAATAAGGTGTATAACGTAACAACATTTTGAAAAAGTCAAGGGGTCTGAATACTTTCCGAATGCACTGTATATTGGCACGGGTGTTGTTACAGTAGGCCCAATACTTTTATATTGGAAAACTGTGCCAATATATCCTTCTTATACCGGCTTATCACTTTTCCTTATCCTTCTAACACAGAGGGCATTATCACTTTTATACAACAGGTTACCAACATATTCAGAGAATGATTGTTCATGTTTTTTTGATGAATTTATTCATACTATTTCATCCTTCCACAAGATATAGCCCCGACACCAATCTGGGGTTGCTACCCAAGCCAGCTAGTCGTTTGTTCTATCGGTTCGGTTGCTAGAGACGCGACCCAGTCGTTTGGTCTAAATGTTTCATTGCCGTACTGGCTGACAACACTCTTATCCCTTGCTTGCTAGCTAGCTAGCCAACTACGGCTAACTTACAGTCACGTCAAAAAGTGCATCCAGAATAACAGCAAAAAGCTGCATTTGCATAAGCTATTTTCTAGTGACATTTATTTGGATACATCCATAACAATGAGCTAACGAGACGCAATTTCGTCTGAGATGTGTGAGGGAAAATTCTGTTAAACCTTACTAATGTTCATGTACCAAAATATCCTTCTTTAAGCCTAGGCATTGGGCTTCAGAAAGTGTGTGCGCATTGATATAAACTCAGCAAAAAAAGAAAAGGCCCTTTTTCCGGACCCTGTCTTTCAAAGATAATTAGTAAAAATCCAAATAACTTCACAGATCTTCATTGTAAAGGGTTTAAACACTGTTTCCCATGTTTGTTCAATGAACCATAAACAATTAATGAACATGCACCTGTGGAATGGTCGTTAAGACACTAACAGCTTACAGACGGTAGGCAATTATGGTCACAGTTATGAAACCTTAGGACACTAAAGAGGCCTTTCTACTGACTCTGAGAAACACCAAAAGAAAGATGCCCAGGGTCCCTGCTCATCTGTGTGAACGTGCCTTAGGCATGCTGCAAGGAGGCATGAAGACTGCAGATGTGGCCAGGGCAATAAATTGCAATGTCCGTAATGTGAGACGCCTAAGACAGTGCTACAGGGAGACAGGAAGGACAGCTGATCGTCCTCGCAGTGGCAGATCACGTGTAACAACACCTGCACAGGATCGGTACATGCGAACATCACACCTGCTTGACAGGTACAGGATGGCAACAACAACTGCCCGAGTTACACAAGGAACGCAGAATTCCTCCATCAGTGCTCAGACTGTCCGCAATAGGCTGAGAGAGGCTGGACTGGGGGCTTGTAGGCCTGTTGTAAGGCAGGTCCTCACCAGACATCACTGGCAACAACGTCGCCTATGGGCACAAAACCACCGTCACTGGACAAGACAAGACTGGCAGAAAGTGCTCATCATTGACGGTCGCGGTTTTGTCTCACCAGGGGTGATGGTCGGATTCGCATTTATCATCGAAGGAATGAGCGTTACACCGAGGCCTGTACTCTGGAGCGGGATCGATTTGGAGGTGGAGGGTCCGTCATGGTCTGGGTGATGTGTCACAGCATCATCGGACTGAGCTTGTTGTCATTGCAGGAAATCTCAACGCTGTGCGTTACAGGGAAGACATCCTCCTCCCTCATGTGGTACCCTTCCTGCAGGCTCATCCTGACATGACCCTCCAGCATGACAATGCAACCAGCCATACTGCTCGTTCTGTGAGTGATTTCCTGCAAGACAGGAAGGTCAGTGTTCTGCCATGGCCAGCGAAGATCCCGGATCTCAATTCCATTGAGCATGTCTGGGACCTGTTGAATCGGAGGTTGAGGGCTAGGGCCATTCCCCCCAGAAATGTCAGGGAACTTGATGGAAGAGTGAGGTAACATCTCACAGCAAGAACTGGCAAATCTGGTGCAGTCTATGAGGAGGAGATGCACTGCAGTACTTAATGCAGCTGGGGGCCACACCAGATACTGACTGTTACTTTTGATTTTGACCCCCCCCAGGGACACATTCATTTTCCGTTAGTCACATGTCTGTGGAACTTGTTCAGTTTATGTGTCAGTTGTTGAATCTTGTTATGTTCATACAAATATTTACACATGTTAAGTTAGCTGAAAATAAACGCAGTTGACAGTGAGAGGACGTTTCTTTTTTTGCTGCGTTTAGGCCTGTTCTAACTGTTCTGTGGGTGTAGAATGAACCCAGTATGTCCGGGCACTCAGCCAAGAATATGACAGAAACTGACTGGTTCCTCTTGATCCTAGACAAAGTAAAGGTTATATCCTACAGACCAGTAACAGAGCTATTGTTCTGTTTTGGAGCCTGTCGCTGGGGAAAGATTGTGGTGGGGAAATCAGAATTAGCTAAGTAACAAAGATAATTAAGATGTCTTATCTGCAGAATATGCTAATATGATTGAACTATTGAACTCTTATTATCATAATGTCTCCTTTCTGAATCTGGTGTTGGCAGCTGCACTTTCTCCCTCAAATGGGCCTCAGTAACCTTTGGTCCTTAGAGGGGAGAAGTCAGGCTTATCTATCACATGTCCTTATTGCTATGCAGAATATCAGCAAGGAGTATGGCAAAGGAGGTCAGAAGGAAACTTTGTTTCCATTTGTGAACTGTGTGTCTTTATTGCAAACCACGTGAAGGGATGGCGTGAGTAATGGGGAACCAATCACTTGTCTCCACAGTGTCTGTGCGTCAGATACCTCCTCCTAGGGGGAGATAGTTTCCACCTTGAACTAGGGGAGAGAACTTAGTAACAACAAATGTCCTAAGTTCTTAGTACTGAACAAAACAAGTTATTTGTATTTGGGGCCCAAAGTCTGGCACAGGATGTGTGGGGTTAGTGTTTGGAACCATTGTACGTCATATCTGAAGTTGCACCTATCCTGACCTATCCTGAGATAGCTTCTTGGTTATATACTAACTCCACTGAGGGGGTTCTCACTCCACCACCTGCGGAGGTGGGGAGACCAGCCTCCTTGTTATAAGTCTTTTAATAAAAGTAATACCTTGATTGATTATTAATTTTGCCTCTCCTCATTATTGATTAATGGTAGAATTTCCACCACAGATGACTCCTTTGACCGGTGCTCTACTCCAAAGTTCAAAACACAAAACTTCTGTTGTCCGTTTTCTTTTGAGGCTCACTGCAATCTTCCGCTGTTCTTCAAAAATACAATTATCAAAATAAGACCAGGTCACTCTGACAAACTCCACTTTTCCCAGCGCATACTTCACAATTTTCAACACCTCAAACGTGTCTCCCATATATGCATTCTTACTCAACAAACGCATCCCAACAAGAAGTAATTCTTATCATTCATACACGTATCCTCCACTCCAATTTTAGACTATTTCATTTTTGTTCCGTTTTCGATACTACTGTTTTCCATTCAGAACATTCGTTTTCACCAACGTTGCTCGATGCGCTGCTTGATTCTGTCCCTCACTATGACCCTCCACTCCTCCTTTTGGTGGGGAGCTAGCTAGATGGCTTGGTTTCCATTTTCCAGAAGATGTTCTAATCCCCCTGATTGGTCATCAATGGTTACTTGGAACTTACTTGCCACAGGTTTGCCACAGATTCAAATTGTATCCTGAGAGAATTGTCTGGCAGAAACAAAACTCTGCAGCTAGTGGCAATAAATATTGTTGCCAAAGGTTTCAAAGATGTAGCCTATGATACAATACTCATTGTAGCGGTTGCGTAACTGGTTGCAGAGAAGTCAGGCGCAGGAGAGAAAAACTGGGTAATAAACTTAGTTGTTTAATAAACAACCCAACGGTACAATAAACACGAGAGTAAATGGGCACAACATAGCCCGTAACGCACCAGTAAATAAAGTGCACATGCACTACAATGAACAAGCCCACACAAAGACATGGGGGGGAACAGAGGGTTATATACAAAACATGTAATTGATGGAATTGAAAGCAGGTGTGGAAACACAGACAAAACAAATGGAAAATGAAAAGTGGATCTACGATGGCTAGAAGACCAGCGACGCCGACCGCCGAACGCCGCCCGAACAAGGAGAGGAGCCAACTTCGGCGAAAGTCGTGACGGTACCCCGCCACTTGACACGCGGCTCCTGCAGCGCACCGACGCCGGCCTCGAGGACAACCCGGAGGGCGAGGCGCAAGGCGATCCGGACGGAGCATACACGGGTCCAAAACGGATGCAGCATAGACGGGTCCAAAACGTCCTCTACCGGAACCCAGCATCTCTCCTCCGGACTGTACCCCTCCCACTCCACGAGGTACTGAAGGCCCCTCCTCCGACGTCTCGAATCCACTATGGAGCAGACTGAATACGCCGGGGCCCGGGGGGGGCGGAGGGAGCTCCCACACCTCAGACTCCTGGAGCGGACCAGTCACCACCGGCCTGAGGAGAGACACATGGAACAAGGGGTTAATACGGTAATCAGGGGGAAGCTGTAACCTATAACAAACCTCGTTCACTCTCCTCAGGACTTTAGATGGCCCCACAAACCGCTGACCCAGCTTCCAGCAGGGCAGGCGGAAGGGCAGGTTTCAGGTCGAGAGAGAGACCCGGTCCCCCGGGGTATCACTGCGAACACCGGGGTATCACTGCAGTGACGGTCTGCACTGGCTTTCTGGCGCAGTACGGCCCGCTGGAGGTGAACATGGGCGGCGTCCCATGTCTCCTCCGCGCGCCTGAACGAGTCATCCACCGCAGGAGCCTTGGTCTGACTCAGATGCCACGGCGCCAGAACCGGCTGGTAACCCAATACACACTGGAAGGGGGAGAGGTTAGTAGAGGAGTGGCGAAGCGAGTTCTGAGCCATCTCTGCCAAGGGCACGAACGCCGCCCACTCCCCCGGCCGGTCCTGGCAATACGACCTCAGAAACCTACCCACATCCTGGTTCACTCTCTCCCCCTGCCCGTTACTCTCGGGGTAAAAACCTGAGGTGAGGCTGATCAAGACCCCCAGACATTCCATGAACACCTTCCAGACCCTCGAAGTGAACTGGGGAGCCCGATCAGACACTATATCCTCAGGCACCCCGTAGTGCCGGAAGACGTGTGTAAACAAGGCCTCCGCAGTCTGTAGGGCCGTGAGGAAGACCGGGCAGAGGATTAGACGTCAGGATTTAGAGAACCGATCCACAACAACCAGGATCGTGGTGTTTCCCTGTTAGGGGGGGGAGATCAGTCAGGAAATCCACTGACAGGTGTGACCAAGGCCGCTGTGGAACGGGTAAGGGGTAGGTGCCTAGGAGCCTTGCACTGAGCGCACACCGAGCAGGAGGAAACATAAACCCTCACGTCCTTGGCCAAGGTAGGCCACCAGTACTTCCCAACCAAACATCGCATCGTCTGACCGATCCCAGGATGACCAGAGGAGGGTGAAGTGTGGGCCCAATAGATCAACCGGTCACGAACAGCAGACGGAACGTACAGACGACCAGCGGGACACTGAGACGGATTGTGCTCTGCACGTAACGCCTGCTTAATGTCCGCGTCCAGCTCCCACACTACTGGCGCCACTAGGCAGGAGGCCGTGAGTATGGGGGTAGGATCCATGGACCGCTCCTCTGTGTCATACAGCCGGGACAGTGCGTCTGCCTTGACGTTCTGGGAACCTGGTCTGTAGGAAAGGGTGAAAACAAAATGGGTGAAAAACATGGCCCACCGTGCCTGGCAAGGGTTCAGTCTCCTTGCTACCCGAATGTACTCCAGATTGCGGTGGTCAGCCCAGATGATAAAAGGGTGTTTAGCCCCCTCAAGCCAATGTCTCCACGCCTTCAGAGCCTTGGCAACAGCCAACAGCTTCCGGTCCCCCACGTCATAGTTTCGCTCTGCCGGGCTGAGCTTCTTCGAGAAGAAAGCACAGGGGCGGAGTTTCGGTGGCGTACCCGAGCGCTGTGAGAGCACGGCTCCTATCCAAGCCTCGGACGCGTCCACCTCCACTATGAATGCCAAAGAGGGATCCGGATTGGCCAGCACGGGAACCGAGGTAAACAGAGCCCTCAGGTGACCAAATGCCTGTCCGTCTCAGCCGACCACTGCAAACGCACCGCACCCCCCTTCAGCAGTGAGGTAATGGGAGCCTCTGGCAAACCCTAGAAACCGCTGCACCTCCTTTACCGTGGTGGGAGTCGGCCAATTACGCACGGCTGAAATGCGGTCACTCTCCATCTCCACCCCAGAGGTGGAAATGCGATACCCTAGGAAGGAGATGGACTGCTCGAAGAACAGGCATTTCTCTGCCTTGACGTACAGGTCATGCTCCAACAAAGAGACACATGCTCGGCCCGTGTAGCGGAGTATATCAGAATGTCATCAATATACACCACTACACCCTGCCCGTGCAGGTCCCTGAAAATCTTGTCTACAAAGGCTTGGAAGACTGATGGAGCATTCATCAACCCGTACGGCATGACGAGGTACTCAAAATACCCTGAGGTCGTACTGAACGCCGTCTTCCACTCGTCTCCCTCCCGGATACGCACCAGGTTGTAAAGCGCTCCTGAGATCTAGTTTGGTGAAGAAGCACGGCCCGTGCATTAGCGGGTAACTATACCTCACCATGATCTGGTTTAGACCTCGATAGTCAATACACGGGCGCAGACCTCCCTCCTTCTTCTTCACAAAAAAGAAACTTGAGTAGACGGGTGAAGTGGAAGGCCGAATGTACCTCTGATGCAGGGATTCGGAGACATATGTTTCCATAGCCGCCGTCTCCGCCTGTGACAGGGGATACACGTGACTCCTGGGAAGTGCAGCGTCTTCCAGGAGATCTATCGCACAATCACCCCGTCGATGAGGTGGTAATTGAGTCGAAGGCGAGAGCCAAATCGGCATATTCAGGGGGAATGCGCACGGTGGAGACCTGGTCTGGACTTTCCACCGTAGTCGCACCCACGGAAACAACTAAACACCTCCCAGAGCACTCTCGCGACCACCCCGTGAGAACCCTCCGTTGCCAAGAAACAGTGAAACAATGAACAATCCCACACAAAGACATGGGGGGGGGAACAGAGGGTTATACACAAAACGTGTAATTGATTGAATTGAAACCAGGTGTGGAAACACAGACAAAACAAATGGAAAATGAAAAGTGGATCGACAATGGCTAGAAGACCGGCGACGCCGATCGCCGAAAGCCCCCCGAACAAGGAGAGGAGCCAACTTCGGCGGAAGTCGTGACACTCATGGTCATTTTAAGGAGAACGAAAACTACACTGAACAAAAATATAAACGCAGCATGTAAAGTGCTGGTCCCATGTTTCATGTGCTGAAATATAATAACCCAGAAATGTTCCTTTCAGAGAAAAGCTTTTTTTTGTCAAATTTTGTTCACAAAGTAGTTTGCATCCCTGTTAGTGGGCATTTCTCCTTTGATAATCCATCCACCTGACAGGTGTGGCATATCAAGAAGCTGAATAAACAGCATGATCATTACACAGGTGCGCTTTGTGCTAGGGAAAATAAAAGACCACTTTAAAATGTGCGGTTTTGTCACAACACAATGCCACAGAACACTCAAGTTTTGAGGGAGCGTGCAATTGGTATGCTGACTGCAGGAATGTCCAACAGAGCTGTTGCCAGATAATTGAATGTTCATATCTCTACCATAAGCCGCCTCCAACGTCATTTTAGACAATTTGGCAGTATATCCAACGGCCTCACAAGCACAGGCCACGTGTAAGGCTTCATGTGGGTGAGCGATTTGCTTTAGTTCAACCTTGTGAACAGAGATGATGACTGCTGGAATTTCTCACCAGTACTGTTGCCAGAGAATTTCATGTTGATTTCTCTCCCTCTAGCATCCGCCAACGTTGTTTTAGAGAATTTGGCAGTACGTCCAACTGTCCTTGCAACCGCAGAACAGAGTGCCCAATGGTGGAGATGGGGTTATGGTATGGGCAGTCATAAGCTACGGACAATGAGCACAATTGCATTTTATTGATGGCAATATGAATTCACAGAGATACTGTAACGAGATCCTGAGGCCCATTGTCGTGCCATTCATCCACCGCCATCACCTCATGTTTCAGCAAGATAATTCACGGGCCAATGTCGCAAGGATTTGTACACAGTGACCTGGAAACGGAAAATGTCCCTGTTTTTCCATGGCCTGCATACTCCCCAGACATGTCACCCATTGAGCATGTTTGGGATGCTCTGGATCGATGTGTACGACAGCATGTTCCAGGTCCCTCCAATATCTTGAAACTTCACAAAGCCATTGAAGAGGAGTGGGACAACATTCCTCAGGCCACAATCAACAGCCAGATTAACTCTTTGCAAAGGAGATGTGTCGCGCTGCATGAGACAAATGGTGGTCACACCAGATACTGACTGGTTTTCTGATCCAAGCTCCTACCTTTTTTTTAAGGTACAGTATCTGTGTCCAACTGATGCATATCTGTATTCCCAGTCATGTGAAATCCATAGATTAGGTCCTAATTTATTTATTTAAATTGACTGATTTCCTTATGTGAATTGTAACGCTTTAAATTATTTGAAGTTGTTCCATGTTGCGTTTATATTATTGTTCAGTATAGTATAACTTCCTAGCATTTAAACCATACTCGGTTTTTGTTGAATCACATACAAAAATAACGTTATATTTTCGCATAGTGAGAATGCGTAATTCCCGATTGTTTCACGTTACTGGTTAATTTTGGTACCACATCCCCATATCTGATTATCAACTGTTGTCAAAGCTTAAATTAGTATGACATCCGGGCATTTAAAGTATACTAGATTTTTGAAATGTCGCATACTGTAAAACAAAAATGTTATGGTTATTCGAACATGGCCACTGCCCTCTTAGGAACTTAGCTGATGACCCATTGCTGTTAGATCTAACATTGACTCCTCACTTATCAACCTGGCCAGTCAGCAACAGACTTGTATTACCTATACGTGAGACTGAAGGGTTAGATGCAGTTTTCTTTTCCTGGATGTATTGTATTGGGGCCATGGCAGTGGAGGCTGCTGAGGGGAGAACGGCTCATAATAATGGCTGTACGGAGTGAATGGAATGGTATTTGATACCATTCCACTTAATCCGATCCAGCCATTACCACGAGCCCTTCCTCTCGAATTAAGGTGCCACCAACCTCCTGTGGGCCATAATCATGAAGTTCATTCCAATAAAAGGGACCATGGGAGTCCATGGGAGCCAAAGGTGATCTATAGTTCCAGACAGCTCATAATGGAGAAAAGAGACATGCTCTATTTTCCCACCCTGTCCTTAACTTCTGAAGCCATGCTTTTCATTTAGTCAGCTGATTTCGCCTGAACTTTTCTCTTAAATTAGCTGACTTTCTGAGGGTGTGTGTGCAGACTGCAGCATTATGGCACATGTCCCCCCTAAGAGCACAAGTTCTGTCGAGAAGTAAACAATGTCAGTGAAGTGACAAACTGCTGAACACAAAACCAAATATTGCTTGTGATAGCGTAGCTCTTCTTGTTACAAGATATTAAATGGGCCTTGCATTATCTACATTGAATAGAACAATACTATTTTGTTAGGAGATTTACATAAAGTAGATGTAACTGCTAACATATTTCACTACATGGATTATTGTTAGCATACACACGTGGCGCTTGGCATCACTCTGGGAGAGAGTATGTCACATTAACGATTTGCCGTTTGCTGCAGCACAGGCGTTTTGAAAAGCAACCATTTATCCAGCACAACTGTATATTTCAGGTAGGCAGGTAGCCTAGTGGTTAGAGTGTTGGGCCAGTAACCAAAAGGTTGATAGATCAAATCCCTGAGCTGACAGGTAAACATCTGTCGTTCTGCCTCTGAACAAGGCAGTTAACCCACTGTTCCTAGGCTGTCATTGTAAATAAGAATTTGTTCTTAACTGACTTGCCTAGTTAATAAAAAAAAAGGTTAAATTAAAAAAATACCCCTCTGCTCTGCTGAAAATATGGGTTGGGTTCCTGGTCAACTACATTGCCAACTGGCTGACTACATCACACTGTTTGATAGGTGTTTACAGTACATAGCCATGGGAAGTAGTTTGGGGGTGAGGGTGTTTTATATTTATATATCTTAATGTTATTTTCATCTGCCTGTGCTACGGATGCTAAATTGGTCCACTTATACAGCACTAATACAGCGCACTACTTTTGTAATTAATATTATTTATTTATTTCATTTTATTTTTGGGGAGCACCCTTAGCACTCCTACTTCTCACAGCTATGGGTGTTTAACATATCAGTTAACCATTTGTTATGTTTGGAGGCACCACTGAAACCTGTCTCTCCTGTCCTGACATGTTCAGATATCAATTAGCCACAGCCCATGGTCTCAACAGATACCCACTCACCCAGACATTGTACATAAGTTGTACATACATCCTCTGATTGGCCAAGGACTGACCATAAGCTGCTTGTTTACTGGCGAGCTGGACTAAGACCATGCTATAAAAAAAGACCCCATCCCAATTGGCAGTTTGTTCCACTGCAGATCACTGGTTGATTTCTGGATTTACATTGCCTTCAGAAAGTATTCATACCCCCTAGACTTATTCTGTTGTTGTGCTACAGCCTGAATTCAGCTGTTAGTCTTTCTGGGTATACAGTGGGGCAAAAAAGTATTTAGTCAGCCACCAATTGTGCAAGTTCTCCAAATTAAAAGATGAGAGAGGCCTGTAATTTTCATCATAGGTACACTTCAACTATGACAGACGAAATGAGAAAAAGAAATCCAGAAAATCACATTGTAGGATTTTTAATTTATTTATTTGCAAATTATGGTGGAAAATAAGTATTTGGTCAATAACAAAAGTTTATCTCAATACTTTGTTATATACCCTTTGTTGGCAATGACAGAGGTCAAACGTTTTCTGTAAGTCTTCACAAGGTTTTCACACACTGTTGCTGGTATTTTGGCCCATTCCTCCATGCAGATCTCCTCTAGAGCAGTGATGTTTTGGGGCTGTCGCTGGGCAACACGGACTTTCAACTCCCTCCAAAGATTTTCTATGGGGTTGAGATCTGGAGACTGGCTAGAGCCACTCCAGGACCTTGAAATGCTTCTTATGAAGCCACTCCTTCGTTGCCGGGCGGTGTGTTTGGGATCATTGTCATGCTGAAAGACCCAGCCACGTTTCATCTTCAATGCCCTTGCTGATGGAAGGAGGTTTTCACTCAAAATCTCACGATACATGGCCCCATTCATTCTTTTCCTTTACACGGATCAGTCGTCCTGGTCCCTCTGCAGAAAAACAGCCCCAAAGCATGATGTTTCCACCCCCATGCTTCACAGTAGGTATGGTGTTCTTTGGATGCAACTCAGCATTCTTTGTCCTCCAAACACGACGAGTTGAGTTTTACCAAAAAGTTCTATTTTGGTTTCATCTGACATTCTCCCAATCCTCATCTGGATCATCCAAATGCTCTCTAGCAAACTTCAGACGGGCCTGAACATGTACTGGCTTAAGCAGGGGGACACGTCTGGCACTGCAGGATTTGAGTCCCTGGCGGCGTAGTGTGTTACTGATGGTAGGCTTTGTTACTTTGGTCCCAGCTCTCTGCAGGTCATTCACTAGGTCCCCCGTGCAGTGGTTCTGGGATTTTTGCTCACCGTTCTTGTGATCATTTTGACCCCACGGGTGAGATCTTGCGTGGAGCCCCAGATCGAGGAAGATTATCAGTGGTCTTGTATGTCTTCCATTTCCTAATAATTGCTCCCACAGTTGATTTCTTCAAACCAAGCTGCTTACCTATTGCAGATTCATTCTTCCCAACCTGGTGCAGGTCTACAATTTTGTTTCTGGTGTCCTTTGACAGCTCTTTGGTCTTGGCCATAGTGGAGTTTGGAGTGTGACTGTTTGAGGTTGTGGACAGGTGTCTTTTATACTGATAACAAGTTCAAACAGGTGCCATTAATACAGGTAACGAGTGGAGGACAGAGGAGCCTCTTAACTTCACAAGCACCAGCAGCAGAGGTGACTGTTTTGGAGAGCCTGGCGTGCCCAAAGTAAAATGCCTCCCATTTAGGCCCAGAAAATGGGATATGCATATATTTAGTACCATTGGATAGGAAACACTCTGAATTTTCCAGTCAATCAGAACGCATATAGCAGGCAAAACCCTGAGGAATCTCTGTCCTGGAAAAAGTCATTTTGACACATTGCTCATTTTGGAACCCCTCCCTATTGAAAATGACCATATATAGGCATATGAATGCAGTGCACGTCGCTTCCTTATGATGTCATCAACCACGAGACGGTGTTTTACTCCATCTTGGATGAATTTAGACCATTGATACACAGCATGGCATGGGGACACCACGTTCTGAAAACTCTGCACATTGCGCGCGCACGAGAAGTCACGCCGTGTCTTATTTATCGTCTTTAGCGTTCAGTTTATATTCCGTCTGATTTATAATAGTAAATATACGTAAAAGTGTTCCTAAGGATACATTTAAAACTATGTTTGATTGTTTTTGGACAAGTTTATAGGTATAATTTGAACGAGTTGGCGCCGCGTTTCAATGGAGGAGTGGAGGCTGTAGTTTCTGATTATAACGCGCGAACCAAATGGAGGATTTATGGATAAAAGACGTTACTTTTTCTAACAAAAGAACCATGGATTGTCTTCGTTGGACACTTAGGATGACCTCAGCAGAAGTTCTTCAACAGGTAATTGATTTGTTTTCGCTGTGAAATGTGTTATGTGTGTGTCATGATGGCTAATCGATACATGGCTATTGGAAAATATGTGAGGTGCTAGCCTCAAACAAATGAATGTGCTGCTTTCGGCGTAAAGCCTTTTTGAAATCTGACAACGCTGTGATATTGCCAAGAAACAGAGCTTTTGATGAGTATGGAACACTTGTATATTGCTGGATGTTTAATAATTCAACTTTCGGATTTTGAATTTGGCGCTTTAGTTTTACGCTGGTAGTTTCGGGATGAGCCCGCTAGCGACCCACTGGTACTTGACTCGTTAAAGAAGAAGTTACAGGTCTGTGAGAGCCAGAAATCTTGCTTGTTTGTATGTGACCAAATACTTATTTTCCACCATAATTTGGAAATAAATTCATAAAAAATCCTACAATGTGATTTTCTGGATTTTTTTCCCTCATTTTGTCTTTCATAGTTGAAGTGTACCTATGATGAAAATTACAGGCCTCTCTCATCTTTTTAAGTGAGAGAACTTGCACAATTGGTGGCTGACTAAATACTTTTTTGCCCCACTGTATATATATATTTACAATCAAAAAATTATGGGCTACAAATAACCCAATTTGTGTTATTTGATAATGTTGGGTTATTTTGACCAAACCAGTTGGGGTGTGTATATAACCCAACATGTTGGGTTGTTGGGATTACCGAAAAATTTGTTAATTTAAGCATCAATTGGGTATTTTTTACCCTCATGCAGGGTTGACCTAGCAGCTGGGTCTTTTTTTAATGTAAAATAGGTTATGTTCAGGAGGCGTGGCTTATTAGGTGCATGGTTTTCAGCTAGATCTTATTGGCCACTCATGAGAGTAGGCCTAAATGCCATTCCTGTTCATCATGTTAAATGGGAAGTTTATTTTTTTACCAACAAATTGCAATTTTTTTTTTTGTAAATGGAATGTTATAGAAGGATCCAGACACATTTTTTGTGATTAGAATTGTTTTTGAGAAACTTACCCCAGCCGCACTTCACTTCCTCATTGCTTGTTGTGCAGTATTAGGACAAGCAAAAGACATTAACAAAATCTCCCAAAAGACCCAAATACGTCCTTTTAGAAACGGACACGCTCTCAGTATAGTGATTTTGGTCTTTAGATGTTGTACACATGAAATTGTGTCATTCCAAACTTCATCACTCTACTGAGAGCTTTGCCGTTTCTAAAAGGACGTATTTGGGTGTTTTTGGAGCCTTTGTTCATGTTTTTTAAGGACCCCCATATTACACAACGAGGATGAGGAAGTGATTTGCTGTTTGGCATAAGCAGACAGATATTTCACCGTATAAATGTGAAGCATCTGCTTGGTTTCCACTCAGTACCAAATATGGGACAAAAGACACAAAAGGTGTTTGGACATTTCTATAACATTCCATTTACATCAAAAACAGAGATTTGGTGTATTGGTGTAAAACAGAGATAACTTCTTTAAGTTTACATACAAAAAATGTAATGTTTCCTTATTTTATTGTTTTACACATTCTTCTATAATTTGAAAATGATTTACTACATATTGTAATACAGTATGGCACCTTATTGTATCCCAGTAATGGGATTTATATAGGCTTTTAGGGAACTCATACACTTAAGCATCATTGAAGCTACAAAAAATCTCAATGTTCAACCTTGACATGTGATAACTATGCAACCGAACAGATGAACAGGAATAACATTTACTCTCATTGGTGGCTAAATAGCACTATCTGAATGCCACTCCCTTAAAAAACTACACCTCCAGTCTTCTGATCTGAGCCGCTAGGTCATGTCTCAATAACCCAGCACCAATAACCCAGCAGTTAAGGCCGATTCAAGGTTCTCCGGAGGGTCAATGAGTGACATACAGGTTACAATTACCCAGTCACTACCTGATGCTGTCCCCCACGACACACCTCCACCCCCCCTGGACATCGAGGGGAGCCTGGCGTACGCTGTCAGATCCCTACTGGACTCCAGACGTCGTGGGTCAGCTCCAGTATCTGGTGGACTGGGAGGGGTATGGCCCAGAGGAGCGGTGTTGGGTAATACACACGGTTAAATTAAATATGTCAGTTGTATTTATGAAAACGTGTTTTGGAACTCTTAATGTGGTTTTTCTGTATGTGAGTGTTTGTGTGCATGTGTGTGTGCAAGGTCTTTTGTTTGTTTGTGTGTGTGTGTGATAAGTAAAGATAGATAAGTAAAGAAATAAAAACAACAGTGAAAAGAAGGTCAAAAATAACAGTAGTGAGGCAATATACAGTAGCAAGGTTTATAACAGTAACAATGCTATATACAGGCACCAGTTAGTCGGGCTAATTGAGGTATCATGTAGGTATGGTTAAAGTGACTAGGCATATATGATAAACAGAGAGTAGCAAGGACCTGTAAGATATCACCACACAAAGTTATATATCCCTCCATCTCCCTCAATGACCTGTAACATACAGTTGAAGTCGGATGTTTACATACACTTAGGTTGGAGTCATTAAAACTTGTTTTTCTACCACTCCACAAATTTCTTGTTAACAAACAATATAGTTTTAGCAAGTCGGTTAGGACATCTACTTTGTGCATGACACAAGTAATTTTTCCAACAATTGTTTACAGACAGATTGTTTCACTTATAATTCAATGTATCACAATTCCAGTGGGTCAGAAGTTTACATACACTAAGTTGACAGCTTGGAAAATTCCAGAAAATGATGTCATGGCTTCAGAAGCTTCTGATAGGCTAATTTACGTATTTTTTGTCAATTGGAGGTGTACCTGTGGATGTATTTCAAGGCCTACCTTCAAGCTCAGTGCCTCTTTGCTTGACATCATGGGAAAATCAAAAGGCATCAGCCAAGACCTCAGAAAAAAAATTGTAGACCTCCACAAGTCTGGTTAATCCTTGGGAGCAATTTCTAAACGCCTGACGGTACTACGTTCATCTGTACAAACAATAGTAAGCAAGTATAAACACCATGGGACCACGCAGTCGTCATACCGCTCAGGATGAGACGCATTCTGTCTCCTAATAATGAACGTACTTTGGTGCGAATAGTGCAAATCAATCACAGAACAACAGCAAAGGAACTTGTGAAGATGCTGGAGAAAACAGGTACAAAAGTATCTATATCCACAGTAAACGAGTCCTATATCGACATAGCCTGAAAGGTTGCTCAGCAAGGAAGAAGCCACTGCTCCAAAACCGCCATAAAATAGCCAGACTACGGTTTGCAACTGCACATGGGGACAAAGATCATACTTTTTGGAGAAATGTCCTCTGGTCAGATGAAACAAAAATAGAACTGTTTGGCCATAATGACCATCGTTATGTTTAGAGGAAAAAGGGGGAGGCTTGCAAGCCGAAGAACACCATCCCAACCGTGATGCACGGGGGTGGCAGCATCATGTTGTGGGGGTGCTTTGCTGCAGGAGGGACTACCGCACTTCACAAAATAGATGGCTTCATGATGAATGAAAATTATGTGGATATATTGAAGCAACATCTCAAGACATCAGTCAAGAAGTTAAAGCTTGGTCGCAAATGGGTCTTCCAAATGGACAATGACCCCAAGCACACTTCCAAAGTTGTGGCAAAATGGCTTAAGGACAACAAAGTCGAGGTATTGGAGTGGCCATCACAAAGCTCTGACCTCAATCCCATGTGGGCAGAACATAAAAAGTGTGTGTGAGCAAGGAGGCCTACAAACCTGACTCAGGTACTCCAGCTCTGTCAGGAGGAATGGGACAAAATTCAACCAACTTATTGTGGGAAGCTTGTGGAAGGCTACCCGAAACGTTTGACCCAAGTTAACCAATTTAAAGACAATGCTACCAAATACTAGTTGAGTGTATGTAAACTTCTGACCCAATGAGAATGTGATGAAAGAAATAAAAGCTGAAATAAATCGTTCTCTCTACTATTATTCTGACATTTCACATTCTTAAAATGAAGTGGTGATCCTAACTGACTTAAGACAGGGAATGTTTACTAGGATCAAATGTCAGGTATTGTGAAAAACCAATGTAATACCCTTGTTAGAACCAAGTATTGAGTTTATTTGTTATAATTAATTGGTATTAGATTTAAAAGGTGATTGAATTGTTTCCAAATTGTAATATTGTTAATGCATTTCTTTTGAGGAAATATTTCTTTAAAGTATAAGTGAATAGGTTGGTTTACTTTTAAGTTTATGTTTCGACCAATAAGGTTGCTTGTTAAGTTGTGGCCAATGGGAAAGTTGACCTGGTTAACGGGAGGCCTGGGAAAGAAAAGAGAGGGAGAGAGACGTTGAGATAGGATGGACATTTACATTAGGACCGTTGGTGCAGAAACATTATAAAAGAAGACAATAAAATTAGAACAAAACCCATACCTACTAAGACATGAAGGGAAATACCGATTTTATTTTATAAGAGAGTTGTTATAAATTTGTTAAGAAAGACTGAAGCTACCGTCTCATTCAGGAGGTATTTGACATCCTTGGTTAGCCTAGCATCGTGTGACACCGAGAGAGAATTGCTTTGGAAAGCTTAACGAGTTCATGTTCCCATGGGATATCGGTTACTGCTAAGGAGTACTGCCTGCATTTATAGCTGTGCTTGCTGTGAAACTTGTGAGGAAACTTGCACGGAACTGCCATTCTTCGTTGAGGGAATATCTACTAAGTAGTGAGTAACCACAATGGTGGGTTGCTTCAGGACTTTATGTGTGTCGTCATTACTTTTTTAGCTCCAACGCGCGCCA